>OX438754.1:18040616-18640616 GCA_949316235.1 Oegoconia quadripuncta | reverse complement strand
GTTCAGGTAGAAACGAAGCGAACTGGATTAACAATCTATAACAGCCTTGTTATTGTCTGTCTGACGATTGTGCAACTTTTCATTCAAATTATTTGTCGTATTGAATTCACATACGTAATGAATTCGCATTCATCATCATCATTCAACCGCCTCCGTGGCTCAATGGTAACAACATTGAGTTTACGATTAGGAGGGCGCGGGTTCGATCCCCAGCGGGGTACATGTTTAAGTACTCGGTTTGGTTGGTGGTAGGGCATTTTAAAATGTCCGCCTGGCTAGTTACCACCATCTTATCTAAATCTACCGCCAAGCAGCAATGTTAATAGTATTGTTGTGTTCCGGTTGTCAGAGATAAGATAGCCAGTCCCCCAAATGTGTTGGGGTTTCCTGGTCAATACGCTTCCACCTTCGACCTCATCTTCACTTAACATCAGGTGTGATTGAGGTCAAGTACAAATCCGTCGTGCACAAAAAAAAATCATGTCAGCTACAAGGCGCCCATTGCTGGACATGGGCCTCCCCCATAGAATTCCAGATTTCCCGCGACCTTTATCAGGTCGTTCGTCCAGCTTGTGAGTGGACGTCCTCCTCTGCGTTTGCCGCTGCGTGGTCTCCACTCGAGAACTTTAATACCCCAGGGCCATCAGTTCTTCGAGCCACTTCAACCTGCCAATCAGCTGCCCTTGTCCACCTACGGATTTCCTCATGCCTAATTCGATCACGTTGTTGTAACTATGTATACTGTTGTTAACTGTCCCAAATAAATAAAATAAGAAAGGTATAGTTTAGTCAGCTTGCTAAAATAGTCCTGTCTGCTTAATAATGGAGCCGACTGTACTGCGACGACAGTGACCCTGTATTTTATTTACTGTGAAATACCTACCTTATCTCCGAGGAGTGTCCTATTTTTACAAAAGACTTCACATCAAATAATATCTGAAAGATAGAGGCGTAACAGGAAACCAATCCGAAAGGACACTTTCGAGGAACCTCTCAAATCCCTTAAGCCCGCGGGGGCTTGTACGAATATAGACACGAGACATTGACAATAAAAATTAAATTACAATTCCTGTGGTTGAAACAGTAAAATTTATATAACCCTATGATTGTTTGAAGACAATGTTGTTAGCACTAAGGCCGCCTTATTGTATTGTTATCTAAAGATTAGAATATTTTTTTTAATCCACAATTTAGTTTTATAATTTGGACGGTCAGGTCTCATGACTAGCATAATGCGTGGTTGACCACCCCATTTGGGATAAAGGTCGTGACGTTATGTATGTTACAAGAAGTGAATCTGGTGGCGTGGTGACGTTTACAGTTAGTGGGTCAAAGGTTCAACCCATCACCTGCATCAACTTAAACGATAATATTATTATTAGGGATAACCAGCAAACTATATTAGGGATTATGTCAAAAACAGGCTATCATTTTCCTAACCCGGCGCGCCTGCTGGAGGCCGTCAGTCTATCGCGATCCATCGAAACCTGTTCAAGAACGAAAATAGAGAAGATATCATATTTGTAGAAAAAGAACTTGCCTATACGAAATGTAAAATAGTAATAGGATCAAACAATATAGGGAAGGAGGTCAGAGTGCGATTGGCCCTCTGCTTTCGTATACACCACGTACTGCGCCTAGGTTAAATATATTGACGCCGTGGCAGCAGAAGCAGGTACTTACGTTATACTTGCTACTTCGCTACGTATACATTAGCGATTGTAAGACAGTATTCGCGGTAATTCTGGTGTGAAAGAGAAAAAAAAATCACCGTTCCTGACAACTTTAATTCAGTAAAACCGAAATTAAAAATTTAACACAATAAAGATCTCTTCCAAAAATAAAACCCCATTTTTAATTCGCGGAACAAAGATAATCACAGCCGGGTCTTATCTGGGTTGGGCAGTGTATCAAATCAAAGGGCACTGGCTGCGGCCGATTCGTTTCCCATCTAAATGCTAATGGGCAGCGCCGGGTCACCGACTAGTCTTCCGGATATTAAACCGGGATAGAAATGGCATTGGGGGCTTCCCTCGAGTACCTTTTTATTGGACGGATTTCATTGTTTTCGAATTGGTAAAGAAAAATGTTGGGCAACGAAATGATACCGAGGCCAGAACTGAACCTTATCCACTATGTCAACATCATATCTTACTGAACGTTATTTAATATTAGTCATCAAACTATAATAATTAATTATAATATTATTTTAGCTGCCGTAATCATTCTCTTCGTGTTAATATATTCAATTCGTTCGTGATAAAACAAAAATTATGTAAAAAGGGATATTACAAAATTTCAGACTATATTAATGAAAGTAATCCATGGGATTAAACGGCTCCTCGACACGATATATAAAATTGTTGTAACCTTTCTTGATTGTAAATGATTTATTGAAAAGAGTTTCTGGCTAGCTCTTCTCAGTAGTGGTCGCGTTACGAGCTAGTGGTAGTTTAAAAAACAAATGACGTTCATAAGTGCATATTGTATTGCCTACATGAATAAATGATTTTCATTTCAATGATGGTAAAGAAGAAGAGATGCCTGTTAGCCAAAGTTGAGAACCGAAGAGGAAAGATAGTCACTTGATACGACACGATATTTTTTGAAGAACATAATTGAGGGAAAGGTTGATGGAAAGAGGGGAAGGGCAAGATCTAGGCGTAAAATAATTAAAGTAAATGAAAGAAAAGGTGAATGTCGTCTCGTACCAGGGTACCAGGTTAAATCGAGGGCGGAAAGTAGAGAGTCGTGGTCATTACCGACAAGAGCATAGCTCTTAAATTGAAGAAGAATCATTCTCTGGTGACAGCAACTACTCTGCTGAGAGGGACTGAAAAAAGCAGATTGCTGAGTCTTTACCCTTTCATTTTAAATTTTCTGCTTTATTTACTTCGTTAACTAATTTTGTGATGAATAAATGTTCTTTTCTCAGGCGGTTGCTCTTATTAATAAAATATTTTTACTATTTATGATTCGACAAAGAGAAAAAAACAGACAATGATGAAATAAATAAATAAATATGTATGCGCATACACACAACGCCATCTAGTTCCACACTAAGCAACTAGGCTTGTATTATGGACACCAGATGGTTGATAAACTACACAAATAACTATTTTTTTTTTGTGAATAAATACATATACCGGATTGGGATTGGAATTGGCATAAGTAGTTTATTTATTTTTTTCAAAAGCCCATAGTTTGCTACGCGAATGACTAGAACGGTATAAATGAAAAACATCCTCAGCTCTGGAACACTGTCCATATTCATCATACAAACATATGGCCCTAGCGGGATTCGAACCCGCGACCTTTTGGTATAGCAGTCAAACTTTATTGTCGTCTAAATATAGAATATCGCCGAGCGGTTCATGTCCATGCATTCATATCATCTAGATAGTCAGAAATTTTATAATATTAAAATTTCTGACTATTGTGTAAATTTAAATTTGAAGTCGTTCCATTTTTTTTTATCCGTAACGGGTTAGCACTTGACCTCAATCACACCTGATGTTAAGTGAAGATGAGGTCAAAGGTGGTAGCATACTGACCCGGAAACTTATTTGGGGGACTGGCTATCTTATTTGTGACAACCGGAACACAATAATGCTATTAACATTGCGACCTGTTTGGTGTAATGCTTAGCAACTCTGACCACTATACCAAAAGGTTGCGGGTTCGAATCCCGCTAGGGGCATATGTTTGTGTGATGAATACGGACATGTGTACCCGAGTTATGGATGTTTTCATTTATAATAAGTATTTATTTACAAAAAAAATGTATTTATGTATTATATCAACCATCTGGTATCCACAACACAAGCATATAGTTGCTTACTGTGGAACTAGATGGCGCTGTGTGTATGTCTAAGGATATTTATTTATTTACATTGCTGTTTGGCGGCAGATTTAGATAAGATGGTGGTAGCTTGCCAGGCGGACATTTAATATGCCCTACCACCAACCAAACCGAGTACTAAATATGTACCCCGCTGGGGATCGAACCCGCGACCTCCGAAACGTAAACCCAATGTTGTTTACATTGAGCCACGGAAGCGGTTAATTTAGTATTAATCTTATAGACAACATCATGTCAATTATGACTGATCAACATAATCTAATAAGATCTTTAACTGAAAAGAAACGTCTGCTTTCGAGTCAAGCCTTTATATTTTTGTAAAATAATTTTCGTTTACCTTAAATGCACGTCTATGTACACATTATCAGGTTGCAGATATAAATTGGTCGGAAGCTAGCATCATCAGCAAACATACACGGCAGTGGCAATATATTCTGTTTTTTAAACAGTGATCTGCAAAACATATCTGGTGATTTTCCACATATAGCGCGTATTATCTGAGTAATGAATACCTTTTCAATTTGTGTACAATTTCCCCAAACAAGTTGTATTTGATTATTGAATAGAAGCATAATATCCATAATGACAGTACCTAGGGAGGTAGTTATTCGTAATTGGCTTTAATACACATCGCTATTTGAGTCTATTTGGGCTTTCGAATTACGGTCGTTATCAAGTTCTAAGAAACATATTTGCTCTTCTCTTATGGGTTTACCTTCATAATTTATATTGAAAGAACTCTTTTGTGCACCGTAATTATATATATGAATGTAATTTGTTTTCTCAAGATTTCATTGTAAATAATTGTTTTGGAGCCATTGAGTGATAGAATTAATTGAGTCATTTATATTAGATTCATAAGCATGAAAGTTCATATCCCTATCACATGTCACTATTACCGATACATCGTCCGCGAATAAGGATCATGGATTATAGTTGTCGTCTGTTATATCATTCATGTAAAGCAAGAATAGAGTAGGGCCGAGCATAGTTCCTTGTGGTACACCATACGCATTGTGTCTGTAAGAGGATTTATATGGCTTTAGAGTTAGGTCATAATCGAAATTGTTTACCTCCACATATTACAATCTACCTTGCAAATAGCTATAGGCATTTTATTGATACCTAGCTGTTTTAATTTATTTTTTATCCTCGACGTAAACGGATGGGTGTAGTGTGTGTGTGTGTGTGTGTGTGTGTATAGTCTTTGATCGGATGTGTTTCGATTTGAGTGCGGTTTCTTTTATATTAAAGATTAAACGAGGACGTTAAGCCGTTTCGAAGACTTTCAGCTTTTTGTTTCGCTATTATAAAATTTCTGACTATCTGGATGATAAGAATGCGTGGACATGAACCGGTCGGCATTATCTTATTTTTCTTTGTCGAATCATAAATTTTACAAATGGTATTTCAAATTGTATTTGTATTGACTTATTTAAAAAGAGCAACCCCGGAGTTTCTTGCTCGTTCTTCTCTGGGGACGATTTCAAATGTTATTCTTATAACCTACGAAATAAAACATTTTTGATTTGATTTGATTTGATTTATGATAGTCTTTCTCGGGGTTTCTACATTTACAATCGATCAAAGGACTGATCGATTGTCTGAAAAATATAAAAGTAATATGAGTACTAACTTAACTATAAATTCAGAAAACCTATAATTTCCTCCTGAATATCTTCAAGAATAACACATCGTATTTATTCCTATTGCAAAAATGTGCAGATACATAACGTCAGGACCTATATACCAAAGGGTGTAGTCAGAGATATCCCAAACATTAGCGTTTGGATGTTCCAAACAATATTACTCAAACAAAGACCTCCGCTTGAGGACAGTTAAAAAGGGACAGCGTTATGTTACTTGTATAACCTCGTGTCTTTCTAGGTATGCTGAAGCGCAAATCTACGCCTGAGAAACATTCAGGAATACGGGCCTAACAGTTTAATGCTTGAAACAACACAAACGGTTCAACTGACGGAATGTAAAATAATTGTAGTTTCATGATATATGTATATAAATAAGTATAAACAACTCTTCTCGGTTTTGTAATCTTATCTGTGATGGAGAATCTACATAAAAATGCAAAATTATAAGTTAATGCAAAAAGTCAAGGGGTTCGAACGCTTTCCAGATTTGTATTTCTAGATATCCATCGAGGATCTTTGACCGTTACGATCATTATCTATTTTAGGCAGTAAACCTTATAAATGACTATACATGGAAGTTCCGGTCGTCAAGGTAACATCGTTCGGAATCACATAGATACTAAATCCATCCGGAGATAGCTAAAATTTTCCACTGCACCAAATATTTAAGATACAACAGAAGGTGGAAATTACATTGAAGTGTACGGCCCTACTTGCGTACTAGGCCTGTATTTCATAATGTTGCTCAAGCATAGATTTGCGCTTGAGCATAGTTAGAGTGAGATGCCGCCCTTCCCTTTTTAACGATCCTTAAGCGGAGATCTCTGCTTGAGTAACATTCAGGAATAAGGGCCTTAGTGACGCTAAACCAGGCAGTTATGATGAAGCCAAGAAAGCCCGTGGTACAGTAGATTCGATATCCTGCGGGGTGCATGTTTAGTTCGGTACTATACTCGGTTTGGTATGGATTTTTATTGTCTGCCTGTCTACCAACCACCATCTTACCGAAGGCTCGTAACACTTGAGATACTGATGTGAGTTTACACAGTAAAAAAAATTGTATTGAGAGGTGAGACTCGATCTCAATCTTCAGATATTATTAATACGACCCTAAGAATACCGTTAAGCGACAACGTTGATATCATTGTTGTATTCCAAATGTTTGAGATAAGATAACCAGTCCCCTAAAATGTTAGATGTGGTCGCATTTACCTTCGACCTTATCTTCCTCATAGTGCATAAAAAAGGTTATGTCATGGACGTTTTTTCAGCTATATTATAGATTTACGATCCTTATACGACACCCACGGGAGTAAACGGGTTGACCCCATTTTAATAAGTGATGGAAACCGCATTCATATGCAAAGTTGACGCATGTCCCATATTATATCTTACAGGACTTTTTAAAAATCTGTTTATTTCCAAACAAAACATGAAGATAGAGAGTCAAAGCCTAAACATGGCTAATAATTATGTGTGGATGCACCAAAATATAGCCAAACCTCAAAGTTTTTTTATTAAACACTAATTT
Source organism: Oegoconia quadripuncta (assembly GCA_949316235.1). Taxonomy (NCBI): domain Eukaryota; kingdom Metazoa; phylum Arthropoda; class Insecta; order Lepidoptera; family Autostichidae; genus Oegoconia; species Oegoconia quadripuncta. The sequence continues at coordinate 18,633,574 of OX438754.1, read as the reverse complement.
TCCGCCCGCGGCTTTGCCTGCGTGGAATAACTTTAAAGTGAAAATTTATCCCGCGGAAACTACTCACTTCATCGGGATAAAAACTATCCTATATCTTAATCCAGGGTTTATTCTACCTATATACCAAATTTCATTCAAATCCGATCAGCAGTTTCGCCGTGATTGAACAACAAACAAGCATCCAAACTTTCGCATTTATAACATTAGTTAGATAATAGTGTCGATTCGGATGTACACCAACTAAACTAAAACCAGTTTTGGAGTGGTGCCGTCGCATCGTACGGTTCCAGGTAGAAAGAGACAGCACTACTTTAAAACTGGTTTTAGTTTAGTTGGTGTACATCAGAATCGACACCATTGGCTTTTGTTATCGTGCGTTTTCACCACAAAATACACGGGAAAGAATGACCGATTTTTAGAAAAATAACACATCGTCCTTCAGTTCAATTCACCATCAGGTCAAGTAACCTCTATTAGGGCATCAAAACACTATTCCGGGATACATCTATAATAAAATAATAATAAAAATAACTTTATTTTCACATCACATCTGTTCAACAAACAAGAAATCCAAAAATAAAAAGAAAAGATCACAAAATTATTAGATGTGGTGGACTGGAGCCTGAGCTAGACTATAAAAGTCTGTATTTCAGGACTCCAGGCCTCCACCCAGCGGAGTGGAACTAAAAATTTACAAACAAAAGGTCTTATACAAAAACAAAAATAATATGAAAGAAAGGTGTGTGTGTGTGTGTGTGTGTGTGTGCGTGTGCGCGTGCGCGTGCGCGTGTGCGTGTGCGTGTGCGTGTGCGTGTGCGTGTGCGTGTGTGTGTGTGCGTGTGCGTGTGCGTGTATCTAACCTGTAAATTAAAGTTTAAAGTTTTAAGAGATCATCATCATCATCATCTTCCTGCCCTAGTCCTAATTTATTTGGGGTCGGCACAGTAGCCTTTTCCTTCCAATCTCCTCTATCAGCCGTTACCTCATCATTCACGCCCTTTTCGTTCATATCACCCCTCACACAATCCATCCATCTTTTCCGTGGTCTTCCTTTCCAACCATCGACATCCATATTCATCACTCTCTTATTAACATGCGTTTCATCGCTCCTCATAACATGTCCATATCATTTTCTGTCATGGGTGCCACTTTTAAACTCCCTGTTACATACTCATTTCTTATTTTATCCATCCTTGTCACTCCACTCATCCATCTCAACATTGTCATCTCTGCTGCATGCAATTTTCTTTCATTCTTCTTCATGTCATCATTTTCCTGCCCTTATCCCACTCTAGGTGGGATCGGCACAACATGTCATCCTCTTCCACTCTCCTCTATCAGCCGTCATCTCCATACTCACCCCTTTCACACACATATCATTCCTCACGCAGTCTACCCACACCTTCTTTGGTCTTCCTCTACCTCTGTATCCCTACACATTCATACTTAACACTCGTCTTGTTACGTGCCTTTCATCCCTCCTCATAATGTGCCCAAACCATGCTAACCTATTACTCCTCAGCTTTTCTGTTATTGGCGCCACTTTTAGACTTCCTCTGATATACTCATTCCTGATCTTATCCATTCTAGTCACACCACACATCCATCTTAGCATTCTCATCTCTGCCACATGCATTCTACTTTCATCAGTTTCTTTCATTGCCCAACATTCAGATCCATACATGGTGACAGGTCTTATGATGGTTTTGTAAATTTTCCCCTTGAGTTTCAGGGGCATCCGTCTTCTTCATGTATAGGACTAAAATATATACCGTGTGTACGATACATTATTACCTACAACGTGACATTGTAATACCTCTTTGACACTTATTAACATGCCTCCTCCTTTCGCGGCGATAGAGGGAAGCGAGTAGCAAGGATAAAAGTGATCCATATTGCCACGAGCCGTATTATATTAACAGTGTTAAAATGCACGAGTTTTCGATATTGATACACATGCTGCATAGTGAATATGTTGTATTCCTAACTTGACACGTTAACGGATATATCAATAGACTTCTGTAAAAGTCATTATATAGGTTCATAACATGACAATAAAAACTCTATTGTGTCAACTTCTTCAGTTTCAAACATTTATTTCAACGTATTATTAATTAGCATAGCATTAGCGTCTGTTGGCTCATGGCTCAGTGGGGGAGACACAAGTCTCCCAATTTCGAAGGTACAGGTTCGATCCCCAGGCAGCCCATATACCAATGACTTTTTAAATTTCATTTAATTAGTTATGTGCATTTATCCGACTGCTTTTAAACGGTGAAGGGAAACATCGTCAGGAAACCTATATACCTGAGAAAAGGCATGTGAAGTCCGCACTGGGCCAGCGTGGCGGACTGTTTTTAACACAGTTGTTTGGTGTATTTCGATGATATCAGTCATCATTTTTATTAGCTCAAAAGGTGAACCGTGGTTGTTGTTTCAAATATTAGCCACGCAAATGTTTGGGATATCTCTGACCACCCCAATTGGGATACAGGTAAGCCCCATCTCCATACTTTAGCAGATAATCTCCTATTTATAGCCGCCCGGGAATCGATTCTGTATACACAGCTGCCTAAATAATGTTTCAAATCTTCATGGAAAGCGGTGACTACTTCGCATTGGGTGACCTTTAGTTCACACAATAGTCTACTTTTATTTCTATATAAGATAAGTACATGATTATTATTCACAATATAAAAAAGAAGCTACGTAGAAAAAAAATTGGGTACAAAAGCACGGAAACCGACTGGAACACGTTTTCTCCATGACTGTGATAAGTAGAATAAATAAATAAATAAAAGGTATTTATTCACCACAAAGTTAATTTAACAAGTAATTAATTGATAATAAATTAGATCAAACTGTGATGAAAAGGTAGGGACTCAGCAGATTTGCTGATTTTCAGTCCCCCCCAAGTAGAGTAGTTGCTGTCACCAAGGAATTTATTACTATTACTCTATGAATAAATTTAAACATTAACTAAAAGTAAATAAAAAGGAAAAACTTTATCTAAAATCAACTCAAAAACAACTGCAAGTGATAAACCATAAAAAGCTTAGACACGAGAAGGCATCATATAAGTAGGTGTTTGGTAAATTTTCAATACTTATGTGTGATTGTGCGAGTGAATTTAATTGTTTTCAAATTATTATTACTAATTTAACAAATTTAAATCATATCCGAATCATACTGGCAGAGAAACACCCGTCCAAGAAACTATTTATGTAAAAATGCACACGTTACATGGCCAGGTGTGAAGTTTTTCGAAAGGACCATAATGCATGCGGTTTTTTATTTTTGTAAGTACCACATTTTACATTCCCTCTTGAAAGTGCGTAGTGACCCTACTAGAAAACCTATTCGAGAACTATGCTTTATTCACATAACATCACGAACCTTTATCCTAAATGGGGTGGTCAGAAATATCCCAATCATATGCGTTTACATATGTTCCAAACATTAAAATTTTAATACTAGAAATCCACGGTTCATTTTTCGAAATATACTGGGTGAAATTTAATTCGTATAATACCTGCTTACTGGATGACTCCACTCCTGATTATGAACAACTTTGCACTAGGAATTGTAGCCGAATTCAACCGAAAATTGTTAGACTTTCATATACTAGATAGTTTCAGAATGGTTTAATTTGTATGGGTAATCGAATTTTTTTTGAATGAATTCGACTATGGTTCTTCTGGGACCAGAAAAGTGACGTCACCAGTTAATGGGAATTACACGAATTCGAATGACAGAGGTAGAATCTATCGCTGTTGATACGTGCGAGTTTATAATTTTTTTTATGCATTACGGGTTAACACTTGACCTCAATCACACCTGATGTTAAGTGAAGATGGGGTCGTAGGCGGAAGCGTACTGATCCGGAAACGCCAGCTTATTTGGGGAACTGACTATCTTATCTATGACAATCGGAACACAACCACGCAGTTAATATTGCTGTTGGGCGGGCGGATGCCCTATCACCAACCAAACCGAGTACTAAACATATATCCCGCCGGGGATCGAACCCGCGACCTCCGATTCTTAAGCCTTACGTTGTTTGACTTTAGTTTGTATGCCAACAGGAAGAGACGGGATAGTTCTATACTCTTTACGTAAAAAGTGGTTTTCCACGCTTTTTATTTAAGTTCTATCATTTTATCGCTAATTAACACGCTATTGATCTAACAAATTAAAATAATAGTACACTATTTTCTTCGTGAACTATGTAGATAGGGCTAAACTCTCAAATCTTTGATTTATCAAAAAGTTAAGTTCTAAATGTAACTTAACCTAAAGTAACGATAAATTAAAAATTTAAAAACTCAAAGAACCGATGATTACGTCATCCAGATAAATTAACCAACTGCTAATGCTAAACGACTTCGAAACGACTCAACCTAGTTCCATCAAACATGGCTATAAGAACCACCTCGCAACCGCCAGTTTTCAAAAATAGAAAACTGTTTTCAAATTTGCCGCTACAATGCCACAGACAGCTATACTGATACACAGACAGACATAGGCTTCAAAATACTGCTGCTTTTTGCGTCGGGGGTTAAAATAATGCAGAAACAGTAACTTAAGAGAAGAAAACGCGGTAAGATGTTATCCGCCACAAGAGTAATTGCGGTATAAAGTACACGTCTTTAACGCCCACAAACGTGATTCTCACCCGAGCGGCGAATTTCCCAGCTGAATGCTAAAAAGTCTGCGACAATATATCTAATTGTCCCTGAGGCGCAAACGATAACAGAATCTCCGGAACGCGACATGAAAATCAATAGGCACGTCTTCAAGACTCTCTATTTCTTCTCAATTTGAAACGACGGATTTATATAAAACCACTTGCATTATATAAAGTGGTTTGTTGACAGTAAATAGGCTGTATCCTTATCAGACGTTACAGTCAGAACGCCGACTCACAACCCCCTCCCAACCGATGTCCTACCACGCCCTCGGATGCTGCGCTATGGACCATTCAATATTATTGTGATAAGTAACTTAATATAATCTGAGCGTTTGGTAATGATTACGTAACTACTTACCCGAGAGAGCGAGGTCCCTTTTTGGGCGCCATTTAGCGCGTGGTGAAAGCGCTGCCGGAAAGGAACGCACAGAGGCGCAAACGCGACAACGTACGGCGCGCGACTGCCGCTACGTTGTTTGGTAGCGCGTGCGTGTCACCGGCTCGCGCTTGCGCCTAACTACCCGCGATTTGTTTTGCTCTGCGGCGGTTTATGTCGGAGGCTTTCGTTAAAGCCGCAGAAAACGAGATTATACCCTGGCATGGATATGGCACGATGCGGAGCATTGCAATGAACGTCGTTTGAACCCTGTAGCGGTATTGTTGGCTTTATATGCTTCCTACGCTTCGTTTGATGCGAATTGTAATGGACAACATGGATTTAAACTGATGCCGCAAAAAGTAAACAACCGTTTGACGTTTCGTTGCATGTTTTCGATGTTTCATTTTAAATCAAATCAAATCAAAAATGCTTTATTTTGTAGGTACACAGGGTACACTTAAAATAGTCAGATTTTATATTTTTAAAGCTACTGCATGTTCGAAAGGCAATTTTCCCCTGAGAAGAACAAGCAAGAAACTCGAGAGATTGCTCTTAAAAAAAAAAGGTTTTTATATTACAAAAAGGCACAATAATATTTCATTATTAGGTAATTGTGAAATAGCCTGGTTATGCGAACGAGCTGGTTATGTATAAATATTTATCATCTAAATAATCTGATATTTTATAATATGCTTTCTTAATAAGTTTCTGTTTTATAATATCTTTAAATTTATGGAAAGGAAGATTTTGTATATCAACGGGAACCTTATTGAAAAAGCGTATAACCCATTAAATGAATTACTGACTTTTCGGAGGCGACTCATGTGACCTGCAAGTTTATTTTATTTCTTGTATTGACATCATGTTTATCATTATTTTTTGTTTACCACTAAACTTATAGGTGTCGTTACTGATTACTCTCTGTGAATCTTTGATACTGTCCAAACTAAATTACGCAGATATTTTGTATGGTCCTCGTCTTTACGCTAAGACGCAGAAACTGATACAACGAGTGCAGAATGCATGCTGTCGGTTCTGTTTCTCGATTCCGCCACGAAGTCACGTTACACCGTATATCAACAATGCATCAATGTTGAATATGGATTCGCGCAGACAGCTGCACCTGGCGTGTTTAATGTTCGACGTTATGAAGTTCAAGAAGCCAGAGTACCTATTTAACAAGCTTCAATTCTCCCCTTTTCACGATAGATATAATACTAGATATAATCGTAACCCATTGGCAATAAGCTTGCACCGTACAGTAGCATTTACCGGCAGTTTCCGCTACAGTGCGACGAAGTGCTGGAATAACATTCCTCCTCCTATCAGGTTACTTGGTTCAAAATGTACGTTTAGAAAACAATATTTATCGTACCTACTAGATAAACAAAAACTGGGTATTCCTAAGCACTTCTCGTAGACGGAATAATACGGTTTCATTCACCTCAGCGCACCACTACACTACACATTGTCCTCTGCATACTTTTCTTTTCTTTTTTCATTTTTATGCTTGTTCCCGCGCGCCTCCTGGGTGATAGCTGAAAATCAGTGCTTGCTCATTTATTGAGCATTTTTAATGCGCTGAGCTATGGCCTTGTTGCATGACTGTTGCACACATACCCACATATGTATATTCTATATAGTCTTGAAGGTATTTTTAATGTTATGGTATATTTGTTTATATCTGTTTGTATTTGTTAAAAATTGTATGTCTCTTGTTTTCTTATTTGTTCATGTTTCTCCTTTGTATGTGTGCCAGTTTATGCAATAAACTTTTTATCTATCTATCTATCTATCTATCTGATATATACTAGCTTTTCGTCCGCGGCTTCGCCTCCGTGGATTAACTTTATCGCAGAAATTTGTTTATCGCGCGGGAACTAATAACACTTTATCGAGATAAATAGTATCCTATGTCTTTATCCAGGGTTTTCCAAATTTCATCCTAATCCATTCATCCGTTTCGCCGTGATTAAGCAACAAACAAACAAACATCCAAACTTTCGCATTTATAATATTAGTTAGATACAAGAAAATATAATATGTTGGACTATATAGGTTACGGGCTAATTATACATTTATATTTTTTTATTTTTTTTAATGAACAGGCAAGCGGCTTTCCCGTGCTGAATTTCTCTGAGCTAAGAAGGGCGGCTTCCTAGCGCGGCGCTCTGCGGTCACCAGAAGCCTCGATGAGACGCGCCGACAGGTCTTGGACCAGGCGTTTTGTCTCAGGGCCCCAGGGTCCCATCGTCTCGACCACAACCGGCACGACCACATAACCTTCCTGTAGATCTTTTATCTGGGGGCACGGCAGTGCCCCCGCCAAGTCGAGCGAAAAGGGCACGGCCGTACTATCCTTTTCTCGAAGGCACTCAGGGCTCTTTTGACCCCTCTGTAACTTCCTTTTGGGTAAAGCTAGAGGCCTGAATTTTCAATGGCGAAAAGTAGATACTGCAACAAGCTAAACTACATGCCATTTCTACTCATTCATACTCAAGTCATTATATTTGTTATAGATATAAAGACGTCTAATATTAATACAGTCACTGTAGATGTGGCTAACGTAAATAATTAGGAATCAAATTACGATAAAGTTGCTAATTAAGTGCTTCCATACTTACTAAAATAACTGACTTGCCTTGACGTGAGATCTCATAACTTTCTTCGGCTGAAGTATTGCGATGTGAGACTTGGCATTTATGTACATTTTATATTTTTGATGGGATTTACATTTATATTAAAATAAATATACGTGGTCATCACAGAAACACATAGCTGGTTTAAGCTGCAACCGTCAGTTTCCATGGTAGGACTACTCCACTAGAGGTACTTAAACTGTCGATTGCTAGAACTTCTTCCACTTTTTAGATATTGTTTATTACATACATATTATTATTATGACATTGGCAATTTATAAATATACAATTGAAAATATATCAGTAAAAATGCGCCATCCAACTCGCTGCCGTGAGGCATAGTACCAAGTACGCTAGCGCTATTGCCCCGCTGAATGCATAAGCTCAGCTGCTGAGCAAAGTAGACACCAGCTCTCACATCTCCAGAGGCATGTACCAATCTAATATTTTTTCTTTAGTTTTATAATTTACATCTCGATTTATAAGGCGGGTCATTTCCTGTGAGGCCCAACCTAAATACGTCCTTAGACATTGCAGTAGCACAGATGTCGTAGTAATCATATTTTTTTCAACTGATAACCGTCACACTTGTACCAGCTAGACAAAAATGTCACAAGGCCGCAAAGTCACACACCAATCCATTCCAAACCTTATTTCCATACCCACAAAAATCATAGCAGAAAGGCGTAAATACAAAAATATATTTGCTATCTCTTGAAGGCTTTTCCAGTGCATATCTACAATATTTTTGATTTATGCTGTATTTAAAATGAAATCTTAATTTCTGCAATAAGGGCGCCGCTGGACGGAATTAGCCCTCTTACACCAATTATGCAGTCCCAAACTAAGCAAAGCTTGTAATATGGATATAACGAATCATAATCATCATCACCATGCTGCCCGTAAACATCCCACTGCAGGGATATAGGCCTTTCCTAGTATAATGAGGGTGAATGGGCCATAGTCCACCACCCTGGCCGAATACGGGTTGGGAACTTCCTTTGAACTTTTATTTCTCAGGCATGCAGGTTTCCTCACGATGTACCAATTTAAGATTAGTCGGATAAATGCACATAAATAATTAAATTAAATTTAAAAACTCATTGGTACATGACCTGCTTGGGAATCGGACTCGGACCTCCCAAATTGGGAGACCGCGTCTTAACCGCTGAGCCACTGACGCTCTTTAGATAACGGATAAACATTCATCAATATTTATTTAAAAAAAAAATATTTGTTCATATTTATCACACAAACATGTACCCTTCGCGGGATTCGAACCCACAACCTTTGGTTTCGCAGACAGCGTCACTGTCTACTGCACCAATCGGTCGTCATATTTATTATTTGATACAATATTTGATGCTTATGGTAATGTAAAATCACAGATCTTAATACAAGATAATCCGTCAGGTGAGATTGTGGTCAAACGCGAATCCAGTCACACATAAAAAAAAAACATTCATAATTATAGAAATTTTCCGAAAATTTACCTAACATTTTTATGAATTTTCACATTACAGTCAATTATCACATATTTGAAAAAATTAAACACTAATCGGTCGTCAAAACGCAGAAAGAACATGTCCAAGTGTGGGCTTCGCACGGACGACAATCCATGCTTGTATGGTGTCTCACACCACATGGATGGTGTGGTGGTGGTAATATTGTCGTGCGGTATCTTTTTGGTAAATAGTACGTACTGGATTATCGATTAACGGATTTGGGAAAATTTAACGGAAGTTAAGGAGTTTTTTTTTAAGTTAACTCACCGTTTATTCCGTCCAGTGGCGCCCTCATTGGATAAAATAAGATTTCTTTTTAAATACAGAATATACTGGAGAAGCCTAAAAGCTAATCTAACTAATATTTATTATAAATCCGAAAGTTTGAGTGTTTGTTTGCTTGTCACGACGAAACAGATGAACGGATTTGAATGAAATTTGGTAGAATATATACCCTGGAACATAGGATATTTAGGATCCTTTTATCCAATGAGGGCGCCACTGGACGGAATAAACGCTGAGTTAACTTTAAAAAGACTCATTAACTTCCACAAAATTTCCCCAAATCCGTTAATCGATAATCCAGTACGTACTATTTACCAAAAAGATACAGCACGCACTAAATTACACACTTTAATTACACACGTCTTTATTTATGTTGACTTAACCGCCTCCGTGGCTCAATGTAAACAACATTGGGTTTACGATTCGGAGGTCGCGGGTTCGATCCCCAGCGGGGTACATGTTTTAAGTACTCGGTTTGGTTGGTGGTAGGGCATTTTAAAATGTCCGCCTGGCTAGCTACCACCATCTTATCTGAATCTGCCGCCAAGCAGCAATGTTACTAGCATTGTTGTGTTCCGGTTGTCAGACATAAGATAGCCAGTCCCCCAAATGTGTTGGGGTTTCCGGGTCAGTACGCTTCCACCTACGACCTCATCTTCACTTAACATCAGGTGTGATTGAGGTCAAGTACGAATCCGTCGTGGATAAAAAAAAAAAAAAAACTTGTTAACTTACGAAACCCTAATCAACAGTTTTAATAAGTTGATCACTAACGCAACTATATAAAAAAATGCTATTTTTACCCGACTGCCCAAGGGAGGAGGGTAATGTTTCTCGAGTGAATGTATGTATGTCCGTTCCTTTCACGCATCCTGTCTGCTTGACCGATTTCAAAGTGCACGGTGTCTTTAGATTCGTCTTAGTACCCGTAGTGTCATAGGATACATTTTATTATAAAAAATCCAACATGGCGTCGGCAAAATAAAAATATTCAATCAGGTTTTGTGGTTTTTAAATACTTAAATAGTTATAAACGATTAACATTTACTTGGTAACGCTAGGTAACTGTGAACGGTGAAGGAAAACATCGTGAGGAAACTTGCAGTCTGAGAAATAGAAATTCTAAGGCATGTGAAGTCCCCAACCCGCATTGGGCCAGCGTGGTGGCCCATACTCCCTCATTATACGAGGGAAGGCAGTGGGACGCGTCCCTGCAGTGGGATGTTTACGGGTTGAGATGATGAGGATGGTAAAGTTAAGTTTTTTACTAACGGATTTAACTATTAACGAAGTTAAATATATAAATAAATATAAATATCTTTGCACATACACACAGCGTCTTCTAGGTCCACAGTAAGCATCGAGGCTTGTGTTATGGATACCAGATGGTTGATAAATTACACAAATACATTTTTTTGTGTAAATAAATACATATATAAATGAAAAACATCCATAACTCGGGAACACATATTCATCATACAAACATATGCCCCTAGCGGGATTCGAACTCGCAACGATTTGGTATAGTAGCAGTTTCTAACCACTCCACCAAACAGGTCGTCAGGACAAATAAATAAATTATCGCGAAAATTTGTTTATCCCGCGGGAACTACTCGCTTTACCGGGATATAAAATATCCTATGTCTTAATCCAGGGTACAAACATATGCCCCTAGCGGGATTCGAACCCGCGACGTTTTGGTATAGTAGTTGGAGTTTCCAACCACTATAAATAATATTTGATTAATGGTGCACAGCTATGAAAAAGATAGGAACCTTAAGGTTATCGGAAGTAAAAATCGTTTGCCTACTAGACTATAAGCAGCTGGCCCGTTTGTCACGCTATTCACCCAAAAAAACATCGGACATGAAGCACTGAACGAACGTCACGTAGGTCCCGAGTGCTTTACCCAATTCTGCACAAGATGGTCTCCCTCTACCCAACTTAGTCACGTATTCCTCGCTGTGTATACAGGACAAGTAGTGGAGCCTAATGTTATTCTCAGCTATAAGGTTAGATATAAATAAAATACGGTAAAAAATTAGCTTAGCTAGACATAATTCAGAATCGCCTTATATAATTGCTATCATAGAGATGTACATTAGAGATGTAATTTTGAATAATTAAGCCTAAAAAAACGAGCGCTTATTCTAGATTTTTTTAGAAAACCCTATTTTTATTTTGTATCTTAATAACAATAAATACTAACTGATATTTAATTAGGTAGACTATTAAACACAGTTAACTTATTGATGGATAAAAAAATTAAGCATGTTATAGTTAGACATGCATGTGTTTTAGCTGAAAATGTCGTCGAGCTGCATTGTTTAAGAAATAAAAATGAGAACTAATATTTTGTAACGATAATTTCCCCGAAATGTATTGAATTCAAAGAAATGCCCATCAATTGAGCATTTTTTTTAAAGAAACACATTTTCCAACTTTAGCTTATTTAATTACTTACTAGTACTTGCGTTTCTTACAAAGAAGCCGATTTTGTCACTCACTGACTCACTGACACAAAGTGTTTATGTTTTTTTTAACAGTTATTTAATAAATTCATATCATAATCAGTTACGTGATGACCGATTGGTGTAGTGGATAGTAACCCTCTCAGCGAAACCAACGGTTGCAGGATCGAATCCCGCGAGGGTTGAATGTTTGTGTGATGAATACGAACATTTATTCCCGAGTCACGGATGTTTATATAAATATTTATGTTTATCCGATATCTAGTATCCATAGTACAAGCTTTGCTTAGTTTGGAACTAGATGATTGGTATAAGTGTCCGAAATATATGTTTATTATTATTATATTACTATTTATTTTCATTTGGGTACACAAACAATGACACAATAAGATTAAAGTACCAAAGGTAGCTTGGAAGAGATCGCTTTTGGTGATAAGGCCGCCAAATTGCACTATCCCCTTTTTTATTTACCTTTATGTTATGTTTCTTAGTATTGTGCAATAAATAATATTTTGTTTGTCTGGTAAAGTACTTAAAAATTATAACAATACATACTAATAGTGTCACGAACACAGTTCACCATAACTCACACCGTTACATTATGTCTATGTCTATATTAAATATATGTCTATGTCTATATTATGTCACTTATTATTAATATGAAATCGATTACATCCCACAAAATGTAAATGTGTGTAGCCAACAATGATGATGAACGATTTTTGATAGAAAATTTGAATCCATGAAATTTGTTTCAATTCGGCAATAGACTGATAAATTATGTTTGTTAAATAGCCAAATTTATTTTGCATTAATTTCGACGATAACTGTTAGATATTTTACTGTTTATTAGCGAGAGTTGTGTTTGGGTCTGTTCCATTCCCCGGCTCCAGCTCAAACAAATGGATTTTCCAAATTCCCTGAACGCAGTTCTCTTTAAAAACAATATCACAAAATGTCCTTTAAGTGAAAGTTGTTTATTTTTCTTTGACTCGCCCTGTAGTTACGGTCGGAGAAAGTAGGTAGTCCATACATAGAACTGTAGGTAAAGCTACACTTTACCTTGGTATTGTTCATAACTTATTTTTTCTATTCCTTGTGGATAATCTGAGCAATACAAAACTATTAGCTAGGTACTGGCTAGCTGAATATCTAGCTGCTATATGCAGGGAGGGCTGGCTAGAGTGGCTAATCTCTTAGAGATACTTTAGTCTGACTAAGATAAAGCTATAATTATATCACTTTTAGTACCTATAGTGACAAAACAATGGCGATCAATCATAAAACATATTGGTAATATAAATTGAAAATTTAGAAAATCCCCGAGGAATTAAGCCAAGGAATGGATTTTAAAAATTAATCATTGGTACCAACAAAGATTTTTCATAAGTAGGTACCTAATCGAAGGTAGGTGGTGAACTATTAAAACTATTTAAATAGGTAGCTAATTAAAATATATAAATAAATATCCTTGGATTTACACTCAGCGCCATCTAGTTCCACGCGAAGCAACTAGGCTTGTATTTTGCTACCAAATTCTATTGTGGTTGATACTACGCAAATTTATATTTGTAGGTACCGACATATTATTAATTAAACATCCATTCATTCATCATACAAATATAGGTACCTATTACGTATGTATGCCCTTAACGGGATTCGAACCCGCGACCTTTTAATATAGCAGTCAAGGTTAGGATAGAATCACATTTCGTATATGTAAGCAGATTTTTTTGATCTGGGAATGTTTAGCATTTAAATATTTCGCGAACTAATAATTTTTGGCGGCAAATTGGGGAGTTCATTTTATTGCATATAGGTGTACCTATCCGTCTCGCGTCGACGTCCCACGAAATACATTCTAAATACTTCTTGTATGCTTCCCTTGCTATGCAAGGCACAGAACACGATTCGCCGCTAAGTACTATAATTCTGTGCCGCTAGTTCCTCTGTCTACTTAAGACTCATCTCGGTTGATACAATACAACCTCAAGACTTGTATTCAGATGGTTTTACGGGCCTTAGTTTATGGTCTTCACCGTTTCAAGGTTTTAGTAGGAATGGTAGTATTCATATTTTTTATCTGGCAATAAACAATCATGTGTCATCAATTTTTCTTAACTTGCAACATTGGGAACTTCGAGAATCAAAAAAGTGTGACGAGTTGTGATTTTGTGCATTTTTAGTGAAATTTCTAATAAAAATGTCTACACTCGCTGCACCTTTATCCGTAGCTGGAGTTAGAACCTCTGGTGCACCCGTCAGGACACAAAATGGTGAGATTTATTTCAAAAAGTCCCATGAGCAGCCCGGTACATCACATGTACACACGGTCCTAATTTTGTAAATATTCTTGGAAATTATTAGAAATATAACATAACTTTCAGGTACATTTCATTCATAATTTGATAAATTTCGAATTTAACTTTTCTTGCCGAAGGTTCGAGAATTTTTAATTTGCATACAAAAAATTATAACCTTATTGAATAATATAAATCGTATAATTTGTATAATTCTATCATAAATACGGGGGTTTCATTGGGATTTAGGGTCAAAGGATCGATAAGGGCTTTTACTATTTGAAGGACAAGTGGATCTGAATCGTAACAAGAAAAACCTAGCATCGGAAGGCTATTGATATTGCAATAGCAACCAAATATAACTTATATCATATTACCCCTAAAAGAACTATATCCCCATGGATGCAATTAAAAGAAATTAAACCTAATAAACAGCGTAACTAGTTATTTAGTGGTATGGGGCTTTTTTCAAAAAGTATCACGAACAAAGCAAACTTAATAAAGTTTGGTTAAAATGGGGCTTAAATGAATGAGGAGTTAGTTTATACTAGTCTCCTTTTTGACTACGAGCACACAAAAAGCAATTTCCAGCCTAAATTTTGTTTCAAGCGTGTACCACCTGAATCAACACCATTATAATTCTTCAAATTATTGTTGATTAACTTTCAGTAATGGCAGCGTCAGCTATCGCCAACATTGTGAAAAGTTCCCTGGGCCCGGTTGGTCTTGACAAAATGCTGGTCGACGACATTGGAGATGTGACAGTCACAAATGACGGTGCTACCATTCTAAAGTGAGTTCTTTTATCCTGGATAACTCACTTGACGTCAAATTTTTGTATTGTAATTCAGAGTTTTTGTTGGAGTGTGACCGGAGTGCCTGATCTCTGCAATGGACAGCGCAGCTGTGTATTGGCTGATGTGCTCTGTAGGAGTGCTGTCAGTCTGTATAAATATGTTGGATTGTCCATTGCAAAAAGAGAATGAGATTTGAGAAGGTTAAGGTATGACTGAGGCTGGCATAGTCATCCAGGGTGTACAAAAAAATAAAGTGATAAAGATTTTTAAAAAAATTTAGAGTTCATGGATATTGTCATCATTTTCAATATAAATTTTTATGAAATCTTGTTTGTGACGGTGTTGGTTCATTGGTGTTTCTCCAGGATGTTGGAGGTGGAACACCCTGCAGCCAAGGTGCTGGTGGAGCTTGCGCAACTACAAGACGAAGAGGTTGGCGACGGCACCACCTCAGTCGTCATCATCGCTGCTGAGCTGCTCAAGGTAACTGCAACTGATTGCAGAAAAGAGGGTAGTGTTTTTCGAGTGTATGTATGATTTCTTATAGATTTCTATGTTACCTCCCGAAGCCTAGACGGCTTGACCGATTTTGAAGTACAAGGTACCATTAGATTAGACTTAAGCATGTATTATAGAATGTTACTCAAGCAGAAATATCCACTTGACGATGGCACAGAATTAATATAGTACTAACATACAGAATGGCCAGTCCCACCCTCACACCGATCGGCGGTACCGCACGTCGCACTAGGTTGGCAAATTAGCTGTCTTGTTATGTAGGGCTGTGCGTCACAACTCGCAAATAGTTATGTAAATAATTGTAAAATAAAATTTAAACTTTCAGATTTATTTCATGAATTGTAAAACTAATCTAACTAAAAATGTGAAAGTTTGTATGTTTCTTTGTTTGTTGCTCAATCACGGCGAAACGGATTTGAATGAAATTTGGTATATAGATAGATCATACCCTGGATTGAAACATAGGATATTTTTTATCCCGATAAAGTGAGTAGTTTCCGCGGGATAAATAAAGATCCGCGATAAGGTTACTCCACGCCGGGGAAGCCGCGGGCGGAAAGCTAGTATTGTATAAATCGTAAAACACAAGCTATTTCTTATTCATTTATTTACTCAGAATATTGTGAGTGTTTTTGAGATAATAAAATCCGGTCGAAAAAGCTGAATATATTAAGATAATTATATAAAAGAATTAGATTAACATGGGTGTCGATTCGGATACAACCAACTAAAACTAAACTGAACCAAAATTCGACTAAAATTAATTTAATCAAGTGCATGTGCTATTTGGGTTTGCGTACAAACTAAATGTAGAAACCTTGTTTGACAGAGGATAAGGTTAACTAAGTTTAATTGAAATATGAAAATGCGGTAGTGGCACTTCAAAAAAGGGGATTTCATGTTTTAACATTCATCGGTTTTCTCTTCTTAGGGCTTATTAATAAATCGATCTTGAGTTTGAGATCACGTCTCAGTCAGAATACTATTTTTTGATACTGTTTTATTGTGCAACAGCTTCTCAACCGTCAACTTAACGTCATCTCAATATTGAGAACGGTTTATTAATTTTGGGAAGTTTTAGAAAATTTTGACAACATGTTTTGATACTCATATTGTGTTTGTAAGATACAAATTTACTGTCTGTTTTTTAAGTATTTAAATTCTTAATTCACTTTTAAGGTTGATACTAAAAAAACATAGTTGTTGTCTGTTGTCAATCACGAATTGATGCATATCCATCCATTTTCCATCAGGTGAGATTGTGGTCAAACGCGAACCCAGTCAAGCATAAAAAAAAAATATGATCTTTGACGACCTGTTTGGTGTAGTGGCTAGCAACTCTGACCACTATACCAAAAGGTTGCGGGTTCGAATCCCGCTAGGGGCATATGTTCGTGTGATGAATACGGACATGTGTACCCGAGTTATGGATGTTTTCATTTATAATAAGTATTTATTTACAAAAAAAATGTATTTATGTAGTATATCAACTATCTGGTATCCACAACACAAGCCTATAGTTGCTTACTGTGGAATTAGATGGCGATTATTATTATTAGTTACAATGACTGAAAGAGTTTATACAAGATCCGGAGTGTCGCTCAGTGAGCACTGATTACTAATCGCCGTCTTAATCTGTTTCTCATGCTTATGTATTCCATACATAGAAGCAATAACATATGTTTGATGAACGAGAAATAATTCTTGTGTTTTTGAACATTGGCGGATAAATATAGTTCGATTAAGTGGAAAGTTAAGTTGTGCGTGGTTGTCGGGAAGGACAATAGGGTCAGACTCACCTCAATCCTGATGAACGTAGGGTTTGTGATAAGTTGGTGATCAGCTCGTAGGTGTGTGCGTCCAGCTCCTCAAGATTTGCCTTAAAACACTTACCACTTGCTTTTCACCTTATAAAAAAGGGTCTCAGCGGTTTAATTGCTCTGTGTTGGAAGCACTTTAACACTATTTCAACGACGATATTTTAATGTAATTGGTAACGATGTTATCTCCACGATAGTTCAAGAGCAAGAGAGCGCGGGAAGTTTTTCCCGCTTCGACAAAAAAAAAACTAAAAACGTGGGTTGCCACATGGGTAGGTGAGTGCGTGCGTGCGTGCGTGCGTGCGTGCGTGCGCGTGCGTGCGAGCGTGCGTGCGTGCGTGCGTGCGTGTATGAGTGTGTATGTATAAATAATACACACTCAATCACACACACATTCATACACAAACTCGCACACACACATACATAATAAATTAGTTTTTACATTTTTATTTCACATAATATTAACCTATTTCACCTTCACCTTAAATCGACAAATATTTGACATTTACTTATGGAATAGCGGAGCCTCCTAACACAGGTATTTTATACTTAAAAGGAGACCCTTGATACCTCATTGATTGTTATATTAAGGTACTGAAATAAACATTTTTCATTAATTGATCATCTCACTCACAATGCTAAAAATTATAACCATTTCACAGAATGCAGATGAACTTGTGAAGAACAAGATTCACCCGACAAGCATCATCTCCGGCTACAGGCTCGCATGTAAAGAGGCAGTCAAATATATCCAGGACAACCTCACGGTCACCGTGGAATCAATTGGCAAGACCTCCATCATCAATGCGGCTAAAACCACCATGTCTTCCAAGCTTATTGGAGCGTATCCTTTTTTTTTAAAAAAATTACGTACTTGTAAAAGAGATTTTTACATAACAATTAACTGTTCCAAAGGTTTCCTTTGTATTATTTTAGCTAATATACTTTCTCTTTAAATCACTAGTTTAAAACAAAATTACTACTCAAAATATAACAGTGCCTTGAAGTGTGATTAAATCTAACGTCAGTAAAATATATTTTGTTGCGTTCAAATTATTTATGTGAATATATTATAAAATAATTAGACCAAACATAACTACAGTGATTACACGCATCAGCTTAAAGCTGCTAGTGTATTAATAATACACAAAGTCCCGATTGTCTTGTCAACCACCGGAATAATCCTCAAAACTTCAAAAAATAGCCTAAAACTTTGAATATTCCAACTTATATTACACACATTTAAAAAAAGCTACGATACACTTGTAGAATTACCAGAAAGTTTCTGACTTCATCTGTCATTACTTCATCAGCTGAACCCGTCACACTTGGTTGATACCCATCTGGTGCGGAAATTACCTTCTTCACTTTGAAGAAGAGTAAATTTTATAAAAAATAATAATTTTGTGTAGTTTAATAATAACATCCCCGAATGATATTTTATGCCTTCATCATATCAGCCATAGGCTGTCCAAGTCTCATACTGCAGTTGCCGAGGCATGGTCCTCTCTACAACAGTGTTATGCGCTAAAGACCATTAGCCCTATGTGCCCACTGCCACTTCTACTTACTAATCCTTCTACAGATCTCTTAATTTCTAATTATATTGGGTGTGAAATTGGAGTTTTCCACCAATTCCTGCGATTTTCAAAGCTATATCTAAATTTGTTTTTTATTTGGAAAATGGAATATTATTTCAAGGTTTCACATGAAATATTTTTTAATTTCCGGGCTAATACACATAATAAAAAAAATTTGAACAGAGCTCTTTTCATGTGTTTCCCATAATCATTTCTTAGATTCGCTGAAACTTTTATAAAGCGGTTACTTTTAAAAATTAACGCTGCCTATATTTAACTTAATGTTATCCGATAGTACACACAAAGCTTTGGATTGAATTTGGATTTGCCGTTTCCAAAAAAAAATAAAAAATGTTTGTATGGAGAAAACAGTCTTAATGAAATTCTTCATACAAAACGCCAATTTCATAGGTAAAGACCTAATACAATACAAATACACTTTATTATATATTTAACTATGTTTGTGTGACAATCACTTTTTTTTTAATTTCTCAAGACAAAATAAGTAAATTTACTCTACCATAATTGATTACAAAATTTCGGAAATCTTTGATGTAATGTTTTAGTGAAAACTATTTCTCGTATTTCTCAAGAAGATAATGTTAATAAGTTATTTTCTGTTGACCGCCATTTCGAGTTTACCGACCACATAAATAAGTTTGTATGTCACAATGATTTATTCAAAGCTTTTGATGGAAAATCGTAAGCAGGCAGTTTTACTAACATACTGCGAAAACTACTTTCATTTTAGCAATATAAAATTTCCTTAATAACAAAACCAGTGATGCAGACTTCTTCGCCGAGATGGTAGTGGATGCAGTGCAAGCAATCAAGACCACAGACCCTAAAGGCAACCCGGCATATCCCATAATGGCAGTGAATATTCTTAAAGCACACGGTCGCAGCGCGCGCGAAAGCGTACTTATTAAGGGATACGCCCTGAACTGCACGATTGCTTCCCAAGCCATGCCGAAGAAGATTGTGAATGCAAAGATCGCGTGTCTCGACTTCTCCTTGCAGAAGACGAAGATGAAGATGGGTGTTCAGGTAATTGGAAAACTTGTTTATTGTCACAGTAAATCAGTGTTATATCCATGAGTGATAAGCAGATCTAATCAGGTTCGAGTAGGTAAAACGATTTTCCTAAGTTAAATTCAGCCATATTTATATGGTTAACTCCTATAAAAGATACAGGTGGAATTGACTTTTGCTGCACAATATTGTCTTTATTGCACACCAAAACTCAAAAATATGCCCCGTCCCATAAATGTTATCTACTTGTTAAGTCAAGTTCCCTCTCGTCTTGTATATGACTAGCAAAATTTATAAAAGTTAACAACGTTATATTATAATTTATCTATCATGTCTACTTCTTTGAGTTTATCATCTATTATCTTAATTATGTGTTGAGGTGGTGGTTATATGTATGTGTTGTTCTGTTTGTCCTTTCTCCAGCTACACAAACTAGAGAAGCTTAACTTACCGAACAATCGTCAACTTTAGCATTGTGAACTTCAACCCTGACATTGGCAAAATCATTGTGTACAATGATGCAGCCATAACACTAAATTGGAATTAGAATATGTACAAATTACAGGAAATATAAAGCAAAATGCCACGTCACTCGCCGAATTGACGCTTGAAGCCACCCAATTTAAACGTTATTCAAATATCCTGCACATTTGTAAAAGTTAAATTCCATCCTTAGATTACAATTTTCGATGCTTCAGAGAAAATCTCTGCAAAAAGTTGCAACTATCGTTTGAAATTTTAATTCAACGCTCTTTTATCACTCATATGATAATGACACAGTGCTACTAGTGATCACTCATCCACAGACTGACATTCCTTTACAAAAAGGAGGTCGCGTATACGATTCCCAGCGGAGTACACATTAGTACTCAGTTTGGTTGGTGGTGGGGCATTTTTAAAACTCTCACCTGACTAGCTACCATCATCTTATCTAAGTCTGCCACAAAGCGTAGCGTAAATATAGCTCAAATAAGTTGTTGGTTCTGGATGAGTGCTCTTTCACGTTAGCACTCAGCTTTATTTAACATCAGGTGATTGAATTCAAGACCTAACCCTTTGTACTCACAGGTGCTCGTCAGCGATCCAGAGAAACTAGAAGCGATACGAGCCCGTGAACTCGACATCACTAAGGAACGCTTACAGAAGATACTCTCAACCGGAGTCAACGTGATCCTTTGCACTGGCGGCATCGACGACCTGTGCCTTAAGTACTTCGTAGAGAATGGAGCCATGGGCGTCAGGCGCTGCAAGAAGGCCGATCTGAAGAGAATTGCTAAGGCGACAGGTGCTTCTTTCCTCACTTCGCTGACCAATATGGAGGGTATGTATACATTTTGCTATGTAGAGTTCAAATAACAATATTGTTAATAAAAATGCCGAACCTTGCGGCATAAAGTACCGCCCTAGCACTCAAATTGTAGTCGGCTTGAGATCTTCTAACCATCATCTTCAGCCATAGACCAGTTGACCGCCTCCGTGGCTCAATGTAAACAACATTGGGTTTACGATTCGGAGGCCGCGGGTTTGATCCCCAGCGAGGTACATGTTTAAGTACTCGGTTTGGTTGGTGGTAGTGCATTTTAACTGTCCACCTGGCTAGCTACCACCATCTTATCTAAATCTGCCGCCAAGCAGCAATGTTAATAACATTGTAGTGTTCCGGTTGTCAGAGATAAGATAGCCAGTCCTCCAAATGTGTTGGGGTTTCCGAGTCGGTATGCTTCCACCTTCGACCTCATCTTCACTTAACATCAGGTGTGATTGAGGTCAAGTACGAAACCGTCGTGCATAAAAAAAATAGACATTCACTACACTTTCGACTGTATATATTATGTATGTCCGTTCCTATGGCTTCACGGATTTTAATAAATGAGGTGTCGTTGGAGTAGTCATAATTGCGGGAGGGATTAGTTTATACTAATCCCTCCCTTGTTTATACAAGATGAAATTTATTTCGTGTAATTCCTGTTTACTGGTGATTCTACTCTTGATTATGAACAACTTTCCATTAAGAACCATAGCCGACTTCGATCAAAAAATTTTCGATTATCCATAAACCATACACCTTCCTCAAAGGCCGGCAACGCATCTGTGACCCTTTTGGTGTTGACCCGAATGCTCGTTTGCCGCCCTCTCATATAAAAAAAACCATTCTGAAACCACCTTTAGTATGTAAGCCCAACAATTTTCGAACTAAATATCTAGTGAATGGAGTGAATCTGTACATTGTTTTATTTATTGACAGGTGAAGAGGTGTTCGAGGCCAGCATGATCGGTGAAGCGGCAGAAGTGGTGCAGGAACAGATCTGTGATGACCAGCTCATCTTGATCAAAGGGTGAGTGATTAGAGAAAATGAAGACTTAGAAAATAACTAGATTTTAACCGAGTTTGATGGTATGGTTTGTTCTTTAGGCCAGCGGCACGCACGGCCGCTTCGATGATCCTCCGCGGGCCGACAGACGCTTACTGCGACGAGATGGAGCGGTCTGCCCACGACGCCCTCTGCGCAGTGCGGAGGGTCCTCGAGTCGGGGAAGCTGGTGCCGGGCGGCGGCGCCGTGGAGGCTGCCCTCTCTATATACCTGGAGAACTTCGCTACCACCCTGGTGCGTACTTAGTATTTATCTAAAATGTTAGTTATGGTCTAACAAAATTAACCCGACAAACGTTGCCGAGTGTATGTATAGGATGTACGAGGGTGGTCCCAAAAGTAGCCGACCTAACCAAGAAAAATCAAAATAAATGGGATAAACTATATTTATTTCTCTACATAGCTTCCTTGTAGCTCGATACACTTTTCCCAGCGGTGCTCTATAGCTTCAATGCCACGTCTATAGTAGGAATCGTCGAACTCTTCAAAATAGCCATTAACCAAAGACTCAACCTCTATGTTGCTTGAAAATCTTTTCCCGCCGAGCCATTTTTTTAGGTTTGGGAACAGAAAATAATCTGACGGGGCCAAATCTGGTGAATAAGGTGCATGGGGAAGCAATTCAAATTTTAATTCTTTGATTTTAGCCATTGCAATGCCGGATGTGTGGACTGGAGCGTTGTCTTGATGAAACAAAACTTTTTTCTTTGACAAGTGAGACCGTTTTTTCTTTATTTCTTCACTCAGACGCTGCAATAAGTTCGCATAATACTCGCCATTAATGGTTTTTCCTTTTGGAAGATAATCTATAAAAAGTATGCCACGCGCGTTCCAGAAAACTGAAGCCATGACTTTTCCTGCCGATGGAACTGTTTTTGCCTTCTTTGGAGCTGATTCTCCTCTTTCAGTCCATTGTTTTGACTGTTCCTTAGTCTCAGGTGTAAAGTGATGGACCCATGTTTCATCCATGGTGATAAATCGACGCAAAAACTCGGCTTTGTTGCTGCGAAATTTTGCTAAACATTCGACTGACACATCCTCACGACGCTGTTTTTGTTCTACTGTGAGTAATCGCGGCACCCATCTTGCGCACAGCTTTCTCATGTCCAAGTTTTCTGTTAAAATACGGTGGACTGCACTTTTTGAAATGCCTACCATATCTGCTAGCTCGCGCACTTTCAGTCGACGGTCATCCAGTATCGGTTTGTGGATTTTTTTTACTATTTCTGGATTAGTCACCTCATTTGGTCGTCCACTGCGATGTTCATCTTGGCAGCTCGAGCGACCGCGCTTGAACTCTGCCACCCAATATTTTATTGTTGTAAATGAAGGAGCAGACTCCCCCAAAGTAGAATCTAGCTCCACTTTGATATTAGTTGGGCTGAGACCTTTCAAATAAAAATATTGAATTACGTAACGAACACCAATTTTATCCATAGTCGAAAAATGCGATGAAAACTTTCACTAAATATGCTTCAGAACAAATGCCAAATGACCTAGCGCGTTCGAATTCTAAATTTAAATTTCCTAATGTTCACGCTTCCTAAAAAGAGTATTTAATCAAATAAAAACTGCCAGTAAATAAGTAAGGTCGGGTATTTATGGGACCGCCCTCGTACCTATTGCGAAAAAAATGAAACACTAAGTTAACAGATTTTATTCGAAAAATTAAATTTAGAAAGCGAAATTTTGTGAGTTGGACCTTAATACCACAACACACAAACACGTGCCGCGGTATCTTTGAAGACGCCGAAAGGCGACCACTCGCCGCTTGCCGGCGGCGCTTGCCCCGGCGGCGGCGCCGCGACGCGCTGTGATTGGTTGCGCCCTGTGACACATGTGCCCCTCCACCCACCCCTTTTGGCGTCTTCCATATGAACGTTGCCGTCATTTTTTCCTTAATAAATTCCTTTCATTTGCACTTACATTTATTTATTTTATTTATTTATTTAACACTTTGTTGCATATATAAGTATACAAACATACATTGAACAAACATAGGACAGAAATTACAATACACAAAAGGCGAGCTTATCTCTGTAAGAGACTTCTTCCAGCAAACCCTCGGAAGGAAAAATGAAATTAAAGTATTTTATTGCAGACAAAGAGATTTAATTTTTTTTACTCGGAAATTTTTATATAGGTTTATCCGATCACCGTACCTAAGTCATCATCGGACACTCGTGCATGATTTCTATTATCTTGCTTACAATTAGTCCAATGTTTATTTTTACAATGGGTTAACACAGAGCCTTAATCGTTTGGGGGACTAGAAACCCTGACTGCTATACCAAAAGGTCGCGTATTCGAATCCCGCCATGTATGTATTTTTTTTTTATATGAGAGGGCGGCAAACGAGCATGCGGGTCACCTGATGGAAAGCAATCACCGCCGCCCATGAACACCAAAAGGGTCACAGATGCGTTGCCGGCCTTTGAGGAAGGTGTAGGCTCTTTTCTTGAAGGTTCCAATGTCGTACTCGTTCGGGAATACCGCTGTATTGATTGATTGTATGTATATATTGTATGATGAATATGGACATGTGGATGGTTTCATTAATAATATGTGTACATTTACAAAAAAAAAAATGTACTATCTGGTATCCATGATACAGGCCTATTTCCTAGTGTGGATCTGGAGAATTTGTATGTATGTTCGAGGATATATTTAGTGCTCTGTGATTTAAGCACGTAAAAATAATAATGTGCCATCACACAGCGCCATCTAGTTCCACAGTAAGCAACTATAGGCTTGTGTTGTGGATACCAGATGGTTGATATACTACATAAATACATTTTTTTTTGTAAATAAATACTTATTATAAATGAAAACACCCATTACTCGGGTACTCATGGCCGTTATTCATCACACAAACATATGCGAAATTCGAACCCGCGACCATTTGGTATAGTGGTCAGACTTTCCAACCACTACATCAAACAGGTCGTCGAAAAAAACTGATTTATATAACCAGCCTTAATCTAGCATATATAAAACTGATGTATATAACCAGCCTTAATCTAGCATATATAAAACTGATGTATATAACCAGCCTTAATCTAGCATATATAAAACTGATGTATATAACCAGCCTTAATCTAGCATATATAAAACTGATGTATATAACCAGCCTTAATCTAGCATATATAAAACTGATGTATATAACCAGCCTTAATCTAGCATATATAAAACTGATGTATATAACCAGCCTTAATCTAGCATATATAAAACTGATGTATATAACCAGCCTTAATCTAGCATATATAAAACCATACTCGTTACTTACTGAGATACGTCGTGGCAAAGAATGGACACACATACTCACAAACACACATAATCAAAATCAAAAATATTTTTTTTCAATGTAAGATACAAAAATATCACTCATTGAAAGTCAACATGTTATTTTTTTTTTTAAACTACATCGCTTCACAATGTGTTATGGTTAGGGAGAAGAAGCGACAAGAAACTCGGCAACAACACATCTTTTCAATTAGTTTCCATGTTTACAATAATATTACATTTTATATAACATATTACAAAACAATAGCAATTAACATAACGACCAGCTAACACCAGACCTCCTCATCGCCTAAATAATCATCTATCCTGTAATAACCCTTCTTACACAGAGTTTCTTTAATGTGGCGTTTAAATTTCTGCTCTGTTAAACTCAATACATGTTCTGGTATTTTATTGTAAAAGCGTATGCTGTGTCCCACAACTATTCTACACTCTACTGTAGGTATGCGAAATAGATTAGTTTATTTATTTAATTCGCTTGTACAGAGTTCCCGGGAGCAGCTAGCGATCGCCGCATTCGCTCAATCCCTACTCGTGATACCGAAGACTCTCGCCGTGAACGCGGCGCGGGACGCCACCGATCTGGTCGCCAAGTTGCGCGCCTACCACAACTCCTCGCAGACCAAGGTAATGCTCCTTGCAGACCAAGGTAATGCTCCTTGCAGACCAAGGTAATGCTCCTTGCAGACCAAGGTAATGCTCCTTGCAGACCAAGGTAATGCTCCTTGCAGACCAAGGTAATGCTCCTTGCAGACCAAGGTAATGCTCCTTGCAGACCAAGGTAATGCTCCTTGCAGACCAAGGTAATGCTCCTTGCAGGCCAAGGTAATGCTCCTTTCAGGCCAAGGTAATGCTCCTTGCAGACCAAGGTAATGCTCCTTGCAGACCAAGGTAATGCTCCTTGCAGACCAAGGTAATGCTCCCTGCAGACCAAGGTAATGCTCCCTGCAGACCAAGGTAATGCTCCTTGCAGACCAAGGTAATGCTCCTTGCAGACCAAGGTAATGCTCCTTGCAGACCAAGGTAATGCTCCTTGCATTGTAACAGCTGACCACGAAGCAAAAACAAAGTCAATTGATGTGGCTTTTTGTATATTTTGAGATTTGATTTGTGTGTGATGAACGAGAAATGTATTCTATGTTTTGTATATGATTCGAGAAAGTGGACAGTATCGAAAAGTTAGATTGTGTTAAGGACGATGGGGTCAGACTCACCTCAATCCTGATGAACGACAGTATGGTGATCAGCTCGTAGGTGTGTGCGCCCAGCGCGTCACAATCTACCTTAAAATACCACTTGCTTTACAAATAGGTTATCAGCGTTCTAACCGTTCTAATTGCTTTTGTGTTGGAAGCACCTTCACAAGATTTCAACAATAGAACTAGTGAATAGTTCGTGTGCAAGACGCGCGGGGATTTTTAAGATAAAAAGTAAAACGTGGGTTGCCACATTCAAAAAGAAATTAAATTGACAGAACAGAACAATGTGTAATAAAGGCATAATATTGTGCAGCAAAAGTCAATGGTTGTGTACAAGTGAAGGGGAAGTGTTCCCACAAGAAGTAGCCAAAATCTGGCTTAGGCACTGTCACCTTACAGAAGTTAGCATTTACACACTGGACGAAATGTCACCCAGACAGAGTGATGATTGCCAATGGTAGGAAGGAAGGAAAAAACGCATTTTATCATGTATCGGGAGGAAAGGGACACTGTGCTGGTGCACCAGGGTTAAGAGTGCTTTTGTGACGACTCTGTTGAATAGAAAAAGGACTTTCTAACATATGATTGTAATTTAAAAAAGTCCTTAGATTTAAAATGTGAACCTACTTCGGTGGCATTTGAGGTTCTGCTGCAAACTCTTTCATTGAATAAAATTATTATAATTGATCTTTATGAGGAACCGAGGATATCTACAAAGATAATATAGATAGCGCTGTTAGGGTTTTCCATTACCCTCTGCAAATGGAGATGTAGCCTAGGGCGACTATTTGATTTTCTTACCCCTAGTAGTGACTTATCAACGTTTCCTTACAGGTGGAACACGCTAACCTTAAATGGGTAGGCCTAGACCTCACAGAAGGCGTCCTCCGCGACAATCTCGCCGCTGGCGTCCTGGAGCCGGCTATCTCGAAGGTGAAGTCTTTGAAGTTCGCAACAGAAGCAGCCATCACGATCCTCCGCATTGATGACATGATCAGACTGGACCCCGAGCAAAAGGGGAAGACTTATGAAGATGCCTGCAATGCTGGAGAGCTTGATTAACGAAATGCTTTAGCGTGATCTCAGCAGTAGGAAAATATGCAGGGTCAAGTCGATAATTAATGTTAACAGGCGATTATTACCTTAATATAGAAGGTATTAAGTACGCATAGTGTATTGCTATAAATAATAACGTAAAATTATATGAAATTTTGTGTTTAGCAATTCACATCCATAAATTTTTTCTATATGCTCTCTTTCGAGCGCCTGTTTATGCATTTTAAGGTTTAATTAAAAACAATTTCAGTAGTAGACAGGTAGGGACTAACAAAAGTCGAAACAGACCAAGACATTTACTTTTTAAGAAGCTATTATCCGTGTAATTTCGATATATTAAAGAAATAATCGTCCGTTCACTCGTATCGATACCACTTTATCAAAGCATTATAAGCCGAGGATCTTTGCCTTTTTGCACCAAATATCGCAATTATGCCGGTGCAGATACTCTCCGGCGTCAGCATGCTTACTATATAAACCGATGCGACAAATGCAGCTTTTGCTGCATCGGTATTCCAAAAACACTGGCGGGAATTTCAAGATTCTATTTTAATAATATCTAGCTAATGGACTGCTTATCTCCTTCAAAGTCTTGGAAGAAACCCCTTTGTCCGCCCAAAATAAATAAATAAGAACTATGCTGAGATCATCCAATTATTGATGAACGAGTGCTTGAGGTGCCTGAATGTTGTTTACTGTATTTTAATTCTGTTAGGAAGATTTATACAATTGATATGCATAAGACTTATAGATAGGCCTTTTTACAATAGATCCATGAACAATATATAGCTATAGCCTTTAATAATTTCTTGTGTTAAGCGGCTTGTACATCACTCACTATTGATTTATCCAAAAATAATAATCATTATATTATTATTTAGCGAAATTGAGAAGCATTTCTGTACTTTAGTATTATGTTATGAAAGTGTGTTGGAAGTATTAAGCGGGATTGTAATACCTACGTCACAATTTAACGCCTATTTCGAGAGAAATAATTTATTTTTAACCGAATGGTGGTTTATTTGCTTTTAACAATTGTTTATAATAAATAACGCTAGCTCAAGACCGACAGTGGCCTATGTCACTCCACTACTGATGCAATAAAATTAATTTTGAATAGTATCTTGTTTTTTTTTTTCATTTTACACATGCGTAATGCTGGACTACACACAGAGGTATTCAGCTATTTTGACATTGCTGTCGATTCGGATGTACACCAACTAAACTAAAACCAGTTTTAAGCACTGCCTCTCTCCCTGGAACAGTACGATGCGACGACACCACTCCAAAACTGGTTTTAGTTTAGTTGGTGTACATCCGAATTGACATCAGTGCTGTCAAAAAACTTAAAATTTTGCCCAAAGGAAAAAATTAATGCCACTGTACTTTGAGGTATAATATTTTAAGTGAGCATTCTGGCATCACGTGTTGCTGGAATACTTTTTTTTTTTTTTAAGAACAAACTGAACACAATAAGTACTTATGAAATAATCATATCTATCATTTATTGTGTCACTAACACTGTTAACCACATATTACTTGAAAAACCAATTTTATAAATATTTTAATAAGACTTAAAAATTGCTGTAATCCTCATTATCATGCACAGAGACTACTTCACCTATTTACGGACTTTTTGTCGGTCACACATTATTGTTCTCCGTGTGTACATTTCAACCTCGCGGACAAAATGGTCCAACTAGAATTTTTTTTCTGGCCTACAAAAAGTCATCTGCACTACCCCTTTTCACAAAGACATCTAATTAACTTTGTTGTTTTTGAAGAACTATTTATGGGACTTGTACCTATATTTCGGTAGCACTATAATATCCACAGTTTTTTGGGATATAAATTATACATTCATATTTGTCAAGATATACCTAAATTATTATAATTGATGAATGAAATGAAATTTCATAAATGAAGATTCAGTAACACGTACCATTTTTAAGTTGTATTATGTAAATAAGCGCTTAAAGCCCTATAATAAAATGTTACTTAGCTTTTTAGTTATATTTTTTATTAGAATTCAAATATTTCTTCGGTTTAGTTCATGTAACACTGGTGTGATAAATTGGTGTGACTATGAGTCGGTAAGGGATATGATGGTGTGAAGTATTATGTAATTAAAAAAGCCCAGCCGCCCTAAATTTGGGGTCAAAAGCTTTAAGTTGGGGAGAAACCTGGCTGTTAAACACGCATTTTTCAAATAAAATGAGATTTCCATAATGTCTACAATGCAAATCGCACGAGTTACAAAATACTTATGTATAAGCTAGCTATCTTTGCAAATGCACTCGAAGTTGAGATTACGAGTTGTACCTACCTACCTAACTATTTTAGATAAACTCTCGTGCGTACATAATCAAGACATCAACAGTTGTTTAAATCTATATCAATAGGAAATATTCAAAAAT
Source organism: Oegoconia quadripuncta (assembly GCA_949316235.1). NCBI lineage: Eukaryota > Metazoa > Arthropoda > Insecta > Lepidoptera > Autostichidae > Oegoconia > Oegoconia quadripuncta. The sequence goes on along the minus strand of OX438754.1, from coordinate 18,603,211 downwards.
CCTTCTAAATTTTAATAAGTTAACATGTTAATTAAAATAAGAAAATTACGTTTTGGCTTGGTTAAAAACAATTTGAAATTTTTTTGTGAATTTTTATGTACATCGGCTTATAAGGTTAGTACAATAAAATACCTAAGTGGCTACCTCCTTCGATAAATAGTTCAGTTTTATGTTATCCAACCCGAATATAATCAATAGATACACTACGTTTTCCAGCCCAAAAGTGGTTGCCCGCATGTAATGATGAAGACTAGGGAAAAATTTTTTAGTCTGTGTTGATGACGAATTCTATTTGACCTTGTTAGGGCTATGCTCAAAGAGAATAGTAGTTAGGTATTGAATGTCTGGCTTATTACAGTATTTCAATTTGTAGGAAAGGAAATCAAGATGTAATCGAAATTAAAACAGTTAGATTCCGATATAATGCGATTGTAAGGACCCACTATATCCTAAAATTGTTTACAATTTAGGCGAGTGTAATCGCATTGCTACGACTTAGGGCGACTCGTTGGCAAATATATTTTTTCATAATATAGTAGAAATGATAATAATTACGACAGTGAACATAGTAAATAACTGATTGAGGGATACGAGCGTTTCAATAAAATTATTTTTTACTTTGTTGTGGCTGATTCAGAGATATGCCGCCATCGAAACGTGCAACGCAATGTAATTCTACTCACAGACAGATTACTCAGATATTCTACTTGACGACTGCGAATCGAATGTCCGATTTACTCTAGTGTGATCACTAGCTTCCATGTTCCTAATTAGACTTGATACAAATTGAATAGTGTAGTTAAAGCATTTATGCTACAATAAAGTCAAAGAGGATGTAAATGAAATGGAATGTCTGATCAGACTATCGGAAGGCGTTGGAGTCATAGTTTTGTTTGAACATTCAATACACGTCCGATCCGATAGTCCGATCAGACGTCCGAGTCGGAAACAGCGCCGAGGTACGTATGATTTTATTATCTGTTTTTTCTTCTTTCGCGTCAACACGAGTAAATATTTGAATTTTTAAGTAAATGCAATAAGTACCAGTAATTCGTCGTCCATTTTTACTTTCTGCTCCGCATAATGGCTCGAGAACGACTGAGTTCAGAAAAAGCCTGACCGAAGAATCGGATGTGTATCGAGTGAATACGATGATAAGGAAACATAATCGGACGTATGTAGGGAATATTCCCAGCCTTAATTGTCGCTGCAGTTCTACGCGGTGACTCAAAGACAATACTCGCGAGAGTGTGAACAGCGCTCATTATTATAATAACGGGTTAATAGCTTGTATAAATAATATTATTAAAATCACCTCTGCTTCACATTCATGGGTCAGAGCGTAGACAGAGAATACTATTCTCTGTCTACGGGTCAGAGGGCCATTTTAAAGAATTAAATTTAACTGTCATTCCCAGAGGTGTGAGTTGTTTGAGAGTTAACACAATTCAGGTGGCGGGAAGTCTGTCGGTATTGTCGCTGGTCAATGTGGCTCTGGAATCATCGTCTCTAGCAATCTCTAGCAATGACCTCTAGTCACAAGTTACTGATCACGCTAGCCACTGTTCAATCTAATCATATCACTAATCAAAGTAATTTTAAAATTAATTCTCAGGAAGAAAGAATAAAAGTGGAAAATGTTGTGATCAACTATTTAAAAGTTGGTAATGGCCCGCACACTGTATTCTGCATGCCTGGGGCCCTCGGGTCCATATGGACAGACTTCAAACCCCAAGTGGAACTGATGAATCGGGAAAAATTTACTTTGTTGGCTTGGGACCCGCCTGGCTTTGGTAAAAGCAGACCTCCGGAAAGGGAATTTACATCAAACTTCCATGAGAGGGACGCGCACTGTGCTTATAACTTTTTAAGGGTAGGTATTCGTACTTATGTGTGCGCATTATTTTGTTAATAATTTTTTTTGTATTGTATACTTATTTTCCAATACACAATATAAAATATATCTCATATAAAAATACGCCAACTCGCTTCCGTGAGGCATAGTACCTAGTACGCTATCGCCATTGCCCCGCTGAACCCATAAGCTCAGCTGCTGAGCAAAGTACGCACTAGCTCTCACATCTTCAGAGGTGTGAACCAGGGTAATGGATAAATCTTTTACATTTTTTTTTTGTGTCAGAAGACCCTGAGCCAATATGTTTAATTCCAGGCTTTAAATATTCCAAAAGTTTCACTATTGGGTTGGAGTTATGGTGGTCACTGCAGCATGATTCTAGCTGCCACATATCCAGATGCTGTAAACAAGCTAGTAGTATGGGGGACCAATACATTCCTTTTACCGCATGAGCTAGAATCGTTTAAAAGTAAGTGAGTACTCAATTCAATGTTCAATTCTAGTTCCAAAATAATTATAACTTTGGATAAAATAGTACGTATCTATCACTGAGAATGTTACCTTATTTTTAACTTAAAATTACCTAAAAGCGATTCATGTGCATTCATTCGGAAAGAGGTTCGAATATTTTAGTATGTAGGTTGGCATAATGACGGCGGCCATTTTGAAAAAAAGATGAAAATAAAGGCCAGCAACGAAACCTCAATAAATCGATTGGGGATAACAAACATAAAACGTTATATAACATTGCTGCCTAAAATGTCACGTTACCGAGATAAATGGAGGTAAAGATTTGCGTCTTACTACCACTTACCGCGCTAACGTGACACGTTAGGAAGTAATGTTATATGACATTATATGTTTGTCTATTTACCCCCCTATCGATTTGTCCAGGTTTCATTGTTGTCCTTTATTATAATGTTTTTAAGATCAGTTCATGTTTATTATTAAATCTCTCGTCTGAAAAATTAGTATGTAAAATAATATAATAATAGTCTGTAGGTATAACTAAGCGCTAATACCTTTGTCCACTTGTTTGTTTTACATAATAATTTTTCAGACGAGAGACATTTTGGCTGAAGTGGGAAGAAATAGTCTTACAGGATTAAAGCAGTTCGGGAGGAATAGTATGATTTCTTATAATGACAAGTAGATTACCTACCTCGTGCCCAATAAACTTTCTATCCCCCCCGTCAATATAACCGTCGAGTAACTCGGCGCGCTCGTCATCTTTGCGAAAATACCTATGGTGCTAAAAACATTCAAACGTACTCTTCTACTGGGTGTATTTGTAATTTGTGAAAAGTAATAGTTACAGGAATATATTGTCTATGGATATAATGAATGAACACTGCTATAGCACCATACTAAAAATCAGAAACTAAACTAAGAATCAAATAACTATTTAAGTATTTAAAAACCACAAAATCCGACAGCATATTTTGTATTTTGTGGACCCCATGTTGAATTTTTAACGGTAGTTATGGTAAAAAATATTCTAAAAATATAAATACTTTTCCAGTGAAATAGTTTCTCAATTCAAAAGGGTAAACTGAGGATTGCATCCGCGTACTGACGATATCCACTCTAAAATTATATCGCTTGTGACGGATATGACTAAACTTATGGCCAGCGTCCACGTTTCAGCTCAGCATGATATTACCTAACTGATAATATAACCATGATTTTGCAGAAATGAAAGACATTAGAACTTGGTCAACAAAGATGAGAGAACCAATGATCAAGCTTTATGGTGAAGAATTATTAGTCAAGAATTGGACGTGCTGGATCGATAGCATTTTCAACTTAAACAACACCGAAGATGGTCACATTTGTTCTGAACTCCTGAAGAACATTCACTGTCCGACTTTTATATTACATGGAGAAGAAGACCCGATTGTAGATAGCGTTCATGCTTCTTATTTGCACAAGAATATCAAGGGTTCAAGGTAAAGCTCTACACATCTCTTAAGTCTCATGCCGTAGGCGAAGGGAAATTTGCATAGTCGGTCACAGGTCAAGTATAAACACAATAAGTATCTCAATACATTATCAACGAGCAGAAACTATTTCATAATCAATGGGGCCAATCTCTGTAATAAATTTCAGGCACCAAGAGAGATTTGGGTCCTCACAATTGACCATATTGATTGGGGACACAAAAGTAAAAGTGTAATTTTTTCAATAATATTTGCACTTCGTTTAAAAAGAAAGGCATATTTCCTTTAAGTAAAGTTAACACACAAAACGTTATAAATAATACCAGACAAAACATTTTGCCAAAAGTGACGCGGGGTAGTGTCATTCACTAGATGTTTTGTGTTTAAATATGTTTGTTTCCAAACAAAATACTTAAGGGGTGTTAATACATTCGTAATCTGATAATCCACATAACTTAAAGCCATTTCTAGACATTTCCTCATACGTCAAAGCATAAAATATATAATTTTCTATGGAAACAGGCTTCGCTACTTAATCCTTAGGTTCGGCCTGGTAATATTCATACTTCTATGAGTTACCATCAATTTTTGAAGTACCTAGGTACTTTCACTCCACCAACAGCCTTTTTCCACTCGTTTACGTTATCTACACCCTACTGTACCTGCTCAAGAGGTCGATGCGACGCATGATCCCGGACCGGAGCCGGCGAGCAAAGAACTTTAGTTTGAAATATTTTCATAGAATGACGTTCTTGAACACGCGTTTATTGTTTCATCTGTCATACCTCATTCGACCACCAAACAGATTCAAAAATTGGTTTCACGACCACCTCTGACCAATCCTTCCCTATTTCAATTTAATGTCTACGTTTCAGGTTGCACCTATACCCCAAGGGCAAGCACAACATTCATTTAGCTTATACTGAAGATTTTAACAAAAGAGTAGAAGAGTTTTTGCTATCGCCTTTAAGCAAAACGTAAAACCAAACTACCAAAGCAAGTGTCTCAAGTGGATACGTGATTTTAATTAGATACCTAGATATATTATTTAGGTATTTATTATACCACTTACAGCATAAAATAAACTTTTTTCACTTTGTTTCTAAGCCTTTTAATAAACATCTTTTAACTGGTTGAAAATCTTAAATATAAAATGTGTCGTCGATTACGAATGGATTTTGCGACCGTCCTGTAACAATTTTCTAGTTACGCTATCTACACTCTCGGCTGCATGAAATTTCTGTCAAATCGAGGATTCACTATTCAGTCAGCGAGCGCGAGCGTCAATCGACTTCATTCTCTCTTTTGAATCTGCATTTCTGCGCTTTTTTTTCTGAGAGCACAAAAACAAGTTGAGAAGTTGAAAATTCCAATTAACGAAGACACGCTCTTATAAGCCGTACTTCAAACATTGACTTATATAATCAATGACTACAAACCAAAGATTTCGTGTAAGTACCTAAAAAAAATTATGTAGCAAACTTAGATCTAAGGTAACGATATGTTACCGAAATCATACTAAAACGGATCAAACTTTTCCAATCGATATGGAATATTTGAAGCAATAAAATATCTGTGGACGGTTTTTTTTTTATTATTATTTATTGCGGCATTGGCAAAAAATATCTGTGGACGGTCGAATGAAACGTTCACGGGGACCGTTATGAACTTAACTTTTCTTACCATTCAAAAACCGCTCAGTTTATGTGCATGGGAGATAATCTAAACCACAGAACACTATTACTACTCCTAGTTAAACGTAAAACGTAGTGATTATATTCTCTTTGGTTAAACGCAACGATTTATCTATAGCTTCATGAACGCAACTTACAAGTTTACTCGTCTCTACTATTGAAAAGATGTCATGGTAGCGCTCCACTAAAAAGATTGATGATGGGTGATTGATAAAGAGTCCAAAGAGTAGAAAGAGTCAGCTGTCAGCCAGCAGACCAAAATAGACAGCTGTTTTATCTTTCTTCGATGTTTTTGTATGTTTTATGCCATTCACAATAAATACATATAAACTAGATATCCAAAGAGTATACAAATAACAGCTAAAATTCAACAGCTAACATGTTAATTAAAGTAAGGAAATGTTTTCCATTAATAAAAAACAATTGGAAAGTTTTTAGTGCATTCCTATCCACATCGGCGTTTAAGGTAAACAGTAACTTCACTTCAATACAACGTACAAGCTTGTGATTGTTTCTACCAAATAATAAATAATTTGTTAAATAATTTCTTAAATTATAGTAATAATAAACTCCACACACATTTTTAACTTTTTTTGTTTTATAATTAAATATTTTGGATTATACCTACGTTCCTTGACACTTCCGAGGGGAGGGAGCATGGTGACCTGAAAAACCGGTTTTTGCGTTCGGTCACCAGTCTCTCACAAGTCCCGAACATTTTACCAACTAATAGATCCCATAGATTTTTTTCACTTTTATAATTCTCACCAAATGAACTGAATACCAATGCACATTTGACCAACGCATCGTATGAGTTTCCTGCAGTTCACCAAAGGAATATTAGACTGTAAAACTGTTGATGCTGTGTACAATGTCCTACGTCGCTTTTGACCACAGAGATCATTGATCAAAGAAAATTACAAAAAGGCAAGTTAATGAAAATATTTAATAGAATAAAAAAAAAGTAATTGAACCTTATTTCATAATTAAGTTATAAGCCACAAAAATATTTTTTTTTATTAAATTATTTCTAAACAGCTTGTTGTGCATGTTAATGTTTGATGTAACAAATCGAGCCACTCAAAAAAGATTTTAAGACTATTTTTTCCTTTTCTTCGAAAGGTCTAAAAATTATTAGTTGGTAAAATGGTTTTGGAAAACATGTTCGGGACTCGTCTCTCATACGGCAAATACTACTCATATTCTCTCTATAACTTCCAAATTGTTATGCTATTTTCTTATGTGTGAGAAACAATAAAGATGTTTATTACGATGACTTATGGTATTCTCAGTCCCACCCAACTCACTCAACAACCATATGGACAATAATTGACCTACCAAAAATTGGCTAAACAACATACTTCAGAGCTCAGCAACAATCATTTTGTCGTCAGAGTATACAACTAATTTCATACTACTTGGGTCTATCTCCGGTACATCACCATTCAACTCTGATCACCATAAAAAATAAATATAAATACTGATCACATTTTCTGGCTTCACAGCAGTTGATGTTCGCCTCAATAGATCTGTGATGCTTTTCAGCCTGTCTCCGTTACTCTATTATTCGTCGTATTTATCAATACAAAATTGTTGCTACCGACAAAGTAGATTTTTCCTTTTTCAATTGCTGCTCAAAAAATAATGAATTTCTTCAAAAACTCAACGAAAAGACTTATGTGATTTCCATTTATACGGTGTCTTGTGAGTCGTCCATAATCCTTAAAGGGGTGTAGGTGACCTTATGACCTACCATATGACCCATTTTGCTAAAACAAAAAGTCAAAGCTTCCAAAATTACTGTCATTTTTTTGGAAATAATCCTACCTTTGATAAGTTCGGAACTAGTAATTTCTACATGACACTTTTCATTTCTAATTTTTGCTAAATATTGCTGCTATCCCCTTAAGGCATTATAAGTTTGACCCTTTATGGCGTAAGACAATGTACTATGGTCAACTGGAAGAAATCCGTCTATGGGATAAGTCCGCCGTTGTACTCAAATTCGTATCTATGTATGTGTTGCCTTTTTGTACAATAAAGCATTTACAAACAAACTACATCGAGCTACCCATGATTTCTAAAATACCGTATGTCATCATTAGTTACCAAATTAGTAAAGTGATTAATCCTTTTTATTGCTGGAAGAGAGGTTTATTGCTATTTAAATAGTAAACGGTGGATTTTCTAAACATAGTGTTTGAGACTATTTTTAATTTTGTTATTTCAAGAAGATATTAATAAAGCACTAACTTTGACTGTTATTCTAGCAAAGTTTGCAAAGTTGGGAAATTCATTCATATGGTAGATTATAAACCTACACCCCTTACAGGATTATCGTCAACTCATGGCACATCTGTATTATACCAATTACCAAAATCGCCCTACCCTGAAAAATCACTAATAGAACTCAAAAGGGTAATTTTGGAAATATCTAACAGTATGTGCCCCCCCCCCCCCCCCTTTTTTATGAATCTTAAATTTATTAAAATTAACCTTTAGGAAGAGAGAATAAAGCTTGGAAATGTAGAGATCAACTATCTAAAAGTTGGTAATGGTCCGCACACTGTCCTTTGTATGCCTGGGGCGCTTGGGTCCATATGGACAGACTTCAAACCTCAAGTGGAGGGAATCAATCGGGAAAAGTTCACTATTGTGGCTTGGGACCCACCCGGCTATGGCAAAAGCAGACCTCCAGAGAGAGAATTTACACCAGACTTTTATGAGAAAGATGCCCATTATGCTTATGGATTTATGAAGGTATGGTATAAACAGCATCGTAATTATTATTAGTAACTACCCTCAGACCATATACAAAGAGGACTTGGCGCAGCAATACATTTTTCCTATAATTATACTTCAACTTTTTATTTTATGGCAATCGTCTATATTCCAATCGATCATTTAACTGCTAGACTCCAGTTGTATGGCTAAAACGCTGAATGAGGTTGAGGTGGTCTGTGCCAAAGTATGGGTCTAGGGCCCGTATTAATACACCATTCTCAAGATTGAGAACAGTTTTGTGATCGGTCTCAAGTAAACATGTTAATTAATAAACCTAACTTGAGAAAGCACATGCATACTCAAGCAGTACTCACTTGAGAGGTGCGCGTATTAATGAACGAAACTCAAGACTATCATTCATTCGCCGCTGAGGCGAATACTTCAAAAGTGATCTCATCTGAGTAGACCTCAAGACTGGTTTATAAATTAGCACGGAGCTTGAGACGGCGTCAACTTCTTAAGACACATCTCGGGTGATACAGCCTCAAGACTTGTATTGAGATTGGTTTATTAATACGGGCCTAGATCCTGTCGCAACTGCGCGGGATGAGAGGGGAGCGGAAATTGGGGCGGGGCCTAATGCGCTATCTAGCGGAGACTACCAAAATGTGCTCATAAGTATGTCTATCAATTATCGATTGTACTTTGTAGTTTCGCTATTGCTCGCTAGATGCACGCTACTAGGGGACGTAAGTCTGAGAGACGTACTCGGAACTACTATTGATCGATTATGTTAATTAAACTACTCAGCAATAGGTGGAGCTCTAGCGAACCTTTTTAATACTTTCGCGGACACTGAATGTCTATTAGGCGTAATAAGAATAAAACCTCTATTGTGTCTGGTTCACTTTCACGGATGAAAGTGTTAATTATTTAAGAAAAATTTGTTTGGCTGATAAACGTCACATTAAATATTGATAAATAGGTATTTTTAGTATTTGAATATGACACAGATTTGTGAAATATATAATAAGAATATAGCAGAATGTGCGCGTCAGGGACCTCTGTAAGCGACGGCAACCGACTGGCAGAATAGGCCACGCCTTTCGTGACGTCATTGCACAATTGAAATCACACTGCACGGTGGCTGTCCACAGGTCCTCTTTGTTATGATCCGATCCAGGATACATCACGCCTCTAGACTAAACTTCTATTAAGTTAAGCAGCATGCAATACAATCTTACAAGTTCAATAAAAACTAATTCTAATGAAACTATAGAAGTTTCATGTTTAAAGGAGTACCTACACGTTTAAAAGTACTCGGTTTGGTTGGTGGTAGGGCATTTTAAATGTCCGCCTGGCAAGCTACCACCATCTTTTCTAAATCTGCCGCTAATCAGAGATAAGATAGCCAGTCCCCCAAATGGGGCTTCCGGGTCAGTACGCTTCCACCTTCGGCCTAATATTATCTGCAAATCTGCAAGCTCGTTGCGCGACCTTGAGCATTCTTAGACCTTTGTCTTTAAACACTGTATATTTTGGACGATGAGACGTTACGCAGTTTCTCGGCTTAAATGCTATATTCTTATATTAGTGTGAATTAATGATGAGATGAAAAAGAGGTGCCTTAGGTCATTAGCGGCAGGTTACCCCAACAGAGTACTTGTTTAATATTTGCTTTGGTCAGTATTGACACGGGCAATAGTTGATAAGTGCTGGTATGGTAATGTTCATAAAATATTTATTTTTAAATTCATTGACGCAAAACTTTACAGGCCTTAAATATTACCAAATTCTCTCTATTGGGTTGGAGTGATGGTGGTGTATCCAGCATGATCTTGGCTGCCAAATACCCAGACGCTGTCAATAAGCTAGTGGTGGTTGGGGCCAATGCTTTTATTCTACCACAGGAGCTTGACATGTATAAAAGTAAGTATGTTCATAACAAACGACGCATGTGCCAGCACGAGCAGTGGAGCTCTATGCCGCGCATACCTGAAACGACGTATCCTGTCACAATGGTGTTGCAATGAGTGAATCACGGAGCAAATACTAAGGTAGCATGCTACAATCATTTGTTAGTAAAGCATGCTACTGAATGACCATGCTTTGAAGCAAACAATCCGTACACTTGCTATTTCGTACGCGAAGAACCATTAACGTGAAGGGCGGGACTAAAATGAATAAAATCATACTTTTGCTTGCAATGCAATAAAACCAAAAAGTTTTGTCATCGAGGAAATATAAGAGAAAATAAACCAAGGAGTCCGTAATTGGGTCACCCCAGCGAGACATTTTTGGCGTGAAGGCTTACACGCAAACACAACTGACGATACTAGCATGCTCATAAGCAAATTCAGACGTGCTTAAAGCACACCCCCTCCTACTCCCGCCTCAGTATGCTCAAAAATCGCACGTCGATCGATTTGTAAGCACGCTCATATAGGTGAGCATTCATTAGTAGCAATCGTTTCGATACACAAACCACTGGATAGTACTTGCTCATTAATAGCATGCTTTCGTGCTTACTAGCATGTCTATCTTTTTTGCTGTGTATTAAGTATGTTATTGTTAATTTTTTTCCGTTTTTGTATAGTTAGTGTCGTCCAGTGTGTCAAATAAACGTTTTCTATTCTATTCTACCTTAAGAGAAGACGGTGTATGCGATTGTATCCCATGATTTCAAATGATCCTCGGGATCGCATTGTAGGGGACGTAGCTTTGGGTGTGCGGTCTCTTATCGGGTTAACACGAGTTACGATTGACACCGATGTGTGATGTAATCTATCTTGTAAAGGTGTTTGTCGGAGACCCTCAAATGCTAACAGTTAATGTCCAAGTAACAATGTTAGTTAGATAAGTTGCGGTTTATTAATTGTACACAAAATTTGATTAAGAGTGTTTATACCATCCAGTTGCGCACTCATTGGATACATTAGGATTTCTTTTTAAATCTAACTGATATTATAAATGCGAGAGTTTGGATCTTTGTTGGTCAATAACGGCGAAACGGATTTGGATGAAATTTGATATAGGTATTGGTAGAAGAAATTTTTATAAAAAAAAAGCAATTTTCGTTTAAAGATCTACTTATCAATAACTTACGTGTTCCAGAAATAAGAGACGTTAATTCTTGGTCGAAACGGATGAGAGAACCAATGATAGAAGTGTATGGTGAAGAACTCTTTGCCAAGTACTGGTCAGAGTGGGTCGACGGGATGGTCAACGTATACAACTCTAATGATGGCAATATTTGCAATGAACTCCTGAAGAACATAGTATGTCCAACATTTATTGTGTATGGAGAGAAGGATCCTATGGTGGATAGCGTCCACGCTTCCCACTTGCACACACATATCTCGGGTTCAAGGTAAACATTTCACAAATTAGATTTGTACTATACAAAGAAGTCGTTAAATATTCACCAACTAGTTATAGTGCTAATTGTATTACTCAAGCCCAATAATTAGTTTAATTACTACAAATAAATAAACCAAATTTTAGTTGGTGGTAGGGCATTTTAAATGTCCGCCAGCCACCACCATCTTATCTAAATCTGCCGCCAAACAGCAATGTTAACAGCATTGTTCTATTCCGGTTGTCAGAGATAAGATAGCCAGTTCCGCAAATAAGATGGGGTTCTCGGATCAATACGCTTCCACCTTCGGCCTCATTTTCACTTAACATCAGGTGTGATTGAGGTCAAGTGCAAACCTGCTAACATACAAACGGCCGAATTGAGAACCTCCTCCTTTTTGAAGTCAATTAAAATATTGCAATTTTTCCTACTTAATCCGTTTTAGAGAGTTATTTGACGACTTGTTTGGTGTAGTGGTTAGCAACTCTGACCACTATACCAAAAGATTGCGGGTGCGAATCCCGTTAGGGGCATATGGTTGTGTGATGAATGCGGGCATTGTATACCCGAGTTATGGATGTTTTCATTTATAATAAGTATTTATTTACAAAAAAAGAATGTATTTATGTAGTTTATCAACCATCTGGTCTCCACAACACAAGCCTATAGTTGCTTACTGTGGAACTAGATGGCGCTGTATATATGTCTAAGGATATTTATTTATTTATATTAATTCCGACTCTTCCCAAAAGATCCGCCGACCCGCCTTGCTTTGTTCAACTGAGGCTTTTGAAAATGTACATATGATTATAGTATTTAATCATATTTTCTCGTTTCAGGATACTCCTGTACCCGAAGGGCAAGCACAACGTTCACATAGCGTTCGCTGAAGATTTCAACAGGAAAGTAGAAGAGTTCTTGCTGTTGCCCTGAACCGAAGGAGCAAAATAATCCTAAATGGGTGCTATTTGATTTTTGTATTTTGAATCGGTATACTTGTTGTTAATAACACAAGTACATAACTGTTTATAATATTGTTATAAGTGTAACTTTTATAGGTACCAATCGCATTTTGTAAATAAAAACTAGAGACTGTATTATTCTCACTTTCGATTGATCGATCCAAATTGCTTGTTTTTTTACGACTAATGTAACAATTGATGTTATCTTTTTCTTTCGAATGCGTTCAAAAATCAGGATAGGTTTTTTGTTTAGATTTTAAAATAACCATGGGCGTACCCACGATGGGGCAAGGTGGGGCCTCCACCATGACTCGAAGCTAAATATTTATACGTATATTACAGAATTAATGATTTATTAATTAAAATTTAAAACTACCGCAACGCTTGCGTAGCATGTCGTCACCGAACCGCGCCGCCCGCGCCCCATTCCCACGTTCGCGAAACTCGTAATAAAAGGGGAACGAACATTTTTCTATGGAAACTGGCATATCCAATCCACCCGCCGCCATTTCGATTTTTTTTCATCCGCGCACGGTGAAAGTTATATATGTATAATACTCTTAATATGGATAGAGGATACTTATATGAACAAAAAATTACAAGGTATACCCTACAGTGTCACGTTCCCGAGATATTTGGAGGTAAAGATCGCCATATGAGAATATTCTACCAATCCGGCTCATCCCGTGGAAGTCGTAAAATCTGACTAAGGGACTGTACACCAAAAAATTCATCTATGGCCTTGCACGTATATTTTTCGAAAGGTGACTCTCGGATGTTGTTTGGAAGCATTAAACGTTTAATGTTATGTATGTTTCTCGGAACCATTTTGACCGCTCTGCCACCCTACAAATTATGCCATACCGGTGACCCACGGAAAACTGACAATTTCATGAATATTGGGTATGGAGCAGAACTAAAACCATTCAACAAAATTCCCATATTTTATTTTCATTTACTTCTTATAAGCATGTTTCGTTTCAGAATAAAACAATTTACATTCAATAACACATAATTTAAGGTTGAACTGCAACTGACTCATTACCGTACTGTACAAGTATATAACGTCTTGTTAAGACCACAATCCTAGTACAGATCCCGTCAAATAACTCGAAAACTCGATGGAACAGTGTGAAGTTGTTCCTACACCGCACCGCCAGGACACCAATCGTTGACTTAGCTCTGAAGGTTGAGGTGTAGGCATATCTATTGCAAAACCGATAATTGCTAAGTATGCTGATATGGAGACCGTTACTAGTCATACGATCTGCGCCGAGTGACTGGATGCGTAAAGCTAAAGATTTTACGCCTTAGGAGATATCTAGTCTTGCGGTGGATTAGGCTGACGATGATTGAGTAAACGTTGCACGCTAATTTCAAAAATTTCAAATTATTTGCCGGGATCTGTATGTACCGTTTCTATCCTATCTCCTTTTGTTCTGACGTATCTAACATGTTATTATTTATTTCGCAACTACATATTAACACATTGGATATTGTTAGTGAAAAAAAAACTAAGGTTGTATGTCTCGTAAAATTACAATTTGACTGAAATAATAATGTCTAGAATACAATGTGATAGTTTCAACACAATTTTACGACTTCAGCCAACATCGAAATAAAATAACAAAAAAATTGTGAGTTTGATTCGGTTAATAAATATGTATTGCACTATACAATGTCGAGTTATTAACTTGGTCTACAATTATGTATATTTTTTTTTACTTTTAGTCTTAATTTAGGAATAATTTTATAAAACATCCAAAATATAGGGTGTGAAAATTTTCACATTAGGTACAGTCGGCCGTTCGGTAGGCAATTCGGGATGCAGAAAGTCAAACAGACATTTTGTATGACGTCGTTGTGTTACGCTATACAAAAACGAAAACATTCGGCCTCCCGAGTTACCAACTAACTAGCCTAAATCTGTAGGCACATAATACTATAGGCACACAGTGAGCTAGTGTCCCGAGAAAGGAATGGAAGCACTTTGAACAGTACTACACTATGTATGTCAATATTCGACTGACTTGACAACTGCATAAGTTATGGTATACTATAAACAAACACACAAGCGACCTACCTCGATAAATACATAAGAAAATATAGTGACAATATCAAATCATTCGCTAATTCAAGTAAGCTTGTTCTTATCTCATAAATAATTTTTCTAGTTACATTACAAAAATAGTATACACTGATGGAACGACACTAGACATCGCGTCGAGCCCACACGGGCAGATGCGACCTAAGAGCACCATAGTTACAGACTATGAACTACTGTGATCCATCCATTACAATATATTACAGTGAAATAATCTTACAAATACATAACGATACATTATTACAACATTATCACCGGGATTATTAACAATACGGTTTATTTTTAATTAAATTTAAATACGTTACATTCGTTACGTTTACAAAAACTAATGTTTTAATAGAGAGAGTCAAAGGCACACTTTGTAAAAATCCTACAAATTAGTTTCAGTGTCTTTACGACTCGGGTCGCGAACCTGCGCTGCTACGTCTTACGTAGATCACACGCACACATTGTCCCGATATATTTCCCACACAAAACTTAACCTCACTTCGGCGGCGTATGGGCTCCTCACAACAATGAGAAACTATAGAATTCTGATTTTTAATTGTAACTGCATGTATCATTTTTCAATCGGAATTGCACTGCGCTGTAATTTTAAATTCGTTCTAGCACTACTCTTTAGGCCCATTCCACACCAGCGCCGACGGGGCGGAATCGTGTTATATATCAAAATAGCAAAACTACGTAACAAACATCTGTTAGTATAAACATTGTCATACATGGCGAACATAACTTATATATGACCCTTCTAGACAGAAAGCAATTTGTAATTAGTTTTATATCCAATTTGGTACATAAGACACTTTAGATTAACACCATCATTGTAAAAAATAGACACTTCGTTTTACAGGTTAAATGAGAGTTTAACCGTGGAGTTAAACATGAATTTGTGGTAACACTTCTCAAAAACAACTGTTAAATACTTGTAAAAGCTTTGTTTAATGAAGAGCATATCGCTTCAGAAAGCAAACAATATTGTATTTAACCACCATCACAGAATTAATATAGTACTAACATACCACTGTTGTATCGGATTCCCACTTCAACAAGATTCCATGACCGTACGCCGGTGTGCAATGCGCTAAGAACTCAATAATTTCCCTCATGCCCTACCCAGCCGCCCCATCAAATAACCTTCACATAACCCAAAGAAGTCTCATTAGTCATTCACTACACATACACTGAACCTTGATTTTCATTATCGTCGAGATTGACTTTGTTCGTATCGCCATCATCAAAAAACCTCCGGAAAGTGAACTCGAAGAACCCATGGAACGTTTTCCCATTGTCCAGCAGCTCACTGTCGGATTTATTTGAATCGGAGGCTGAATTACGTAATTTCTCCGGATCTATTGGGTCAAAGTTGGATGTGTCCGTTGGGAATTCTATTCGAGGTATGTAAGGCGCCACTTGTTTCCGCAGCCCCTTCTCGAAATCGATGCCTTTGAGGAACAGGTGATTTTTTACTTCGTTGGCATCTTTGCCCAGCCTTGTGTCCTGCCCTGAACAAAGTTGGAGGATCAGGTCCATGCTCTCGCGCGAAAGGTTCGCGGCGTCGGGGATATGGAGGGTGTTTTCCCAGTTTATAACCTGAAAAAAAATCAGGGTGAAATCATTAAAAAAGAAAGTACTCAGGTAATTATTCAGTATTTCTGTGCAAATCCTGTTGTTTTTCTTCGGATAGTAGGAGTATACAAATACCAATGGAGAAAGAGTAAATACAAAAATTGTGCCGCAGTAGCACAAATGAGCTGAACCTTAGTGGGGCAAGGAATATTTTATGTAGCATAAACTTTTTAAAGTGTTTTATGATTATGACGCAAGCAAAACTCTAGCAAAGCTAACTTAGCCTCGTATTACAGAATGTTACTCAAGCAGAGATCTCCGCTTGAGGACAGTTAAAAAAGGACAGCTTTATGTAACTTGTATAGGAGCATCACTTTCTAACTATATTCAAGCGTTCTGAAATACGGGCTCCAGTTTTGGACAACATTCGATCATAGTCAAAAACTATTTAAAAAAAAAGCTATAAACATACAATTTTATTTCTTTACTAAACCACATACGGAAAAATTATGAGCTCTGTCTTTCCCACAACCTTCTTTTCGGTCCGTTGGGTTAGTATTCCTTGACATACTACAAAGAACGTTGATTGGATGAAGCAGAACAAATGGAGCAGCAAACTAACCTTAAGCTGCGTTTCCGCCGGCGTCGCCGCTAGGAACGGCGGCGACCCCACCAGCATCTCATAGAGGATTACCCCCACCGACCACCAATCACAGAGCTGCGTGTAACCCGTCCTCGTCAGGACCTCTGGCGCTATATAATTCGGTGTTCCAACGAGAGAGTGAGCGAGACATCGCTGATGCTCCCGTTTGCGTCGCCTCTCTAGAGGCTTCAGCTGGTGGCATCGGCACTCGCCCATCGCGCCCCATTCACCGTCCACAGGGTCCATTGAGTCTTGCCGGCCGTGATCTGTGAAGGCGAAATTAATTAAGATTACCGGAACCAAAATCGATACTTCATCATTAACAACTGATCAGTTATAAGCTTAATTCGTGATGAACCTTTTTATACCTACACCTTGCTTTATCATCAGAAATTACAAAATTTGCAAACCCTTTAAGGTCATGTTTTGCACCTGATTGTCGCTATAGGATATAGGATGACTAAAGCTTATACTCTGTCTGAGCTGTCCTAAAGTAAAATAAATAATGCTCAAGGCAAAATTGCAATAGCAAAAGCTTTATGAAATCATACTTTCATTTCTAAAAAAAATAAGATAAAATAAAATGCTTACCATTCCTTTGATAGTATTTCGAGTTATGCGTCCATCTGAATCCCGTGCACAGGCCGAAATCTGTCAGTTTGATATGTCCATCACGATCGATGAGTATGTTATCTGGCTTGATGTCTCGATGGATGAACCCCATCTTATGGACGCTCTCCACCGCACACGTCAGCTCGGCAATGTAGAACCTTGCTAGTTTCTCCTCAAAGATCCCCAACTTGATCAACAAAGACATTAAATCCCCGCCAGGGATGTAATCCATCACAAAGTACAAATTGTCCTTATCCTGAAAACTGTAGTACAATTTCACTACCCACTCATTGTCAGCCTCCGCCAAAATGTCTCTCTCAGCTTTCACATGCGCCACCTGGTTCCGTTTCAACACATCCGCCTTCCGAAGTGTCTTCATGGCATATAGATGACTAGTATCAATCTTTCTAACTAGAGTCACTTCTCCAAATGCGCCCACCCCAATTGGCTTTATCTTGGTGAACATAGACTTATCCATCTTCGCCCGCTTCAGTCTAATGTAGTTAGACTCCTTCTGAGAAAGCATCTTCCTCATCTGACATTGCGCCTCTGCACTGAGACCTATTTTAGTCATCTCCTTCTCGAGCTGCATGCGACGAAATGTCCGCTGTTTATATGATTTCAGAATATTCTCAACATGCTGCTCCATGAAGAATTTAAACGCCTGAGGCGAATAATTTCTGACTTTGCAATCCCTTCTTTCGTCTTCCTTCTCTTTACTAATGTTCTTCCTTTCAGGAATCGGTGATTGATGCCTAATTTTGTCAGGTAGGCCTTTGATCCGATAATCAGTCGCACCATTCGTATTCTTATCAGAAGTAGAAGCAACATCTTTCAGCAAGTTATTGGAGCAGTTCTGGTTGGGACATTTGATCTCGAGACCCTGAGACGTTTCCCCCTTCGGGTCACAATTATTTGAAAACTTTTTATGTAAAGGTGAATGGTGGGAATTGACAGTTGTAGTGTTATCGTTCTGGTTGCCGTAAGGTGGTGGAGGAATCGGGTGCATGCCTCGCTGCACAGCAAGGGCTTGCATGGTGATGGCGTAGCTCGGGGGCTCCGTGGTAGGAACGGTGGGGGTCGTCGCCGTCGGGATGACTGGAGGCGTTGTACCGGGGGATGAGGGTTTGGGCGCCAAAGGATAACTCGGCGGAGTCTGTGCCTGCTTTTGCTGGATGGAGCTAGCATACGATGGCGGCGGCGGCTGCGCAACGGAATTCGCAACAGGCGGCGGCGCGACCGGCGCTATAGCCGTCTGCAATACTGGCTTTTGCACTTGCGTACTCTTCACTGACTGCATGATTATGGGTGGCTGCACCGCCTGCCTCGCAGTCCACGCCTGAATGGGGGTGGGTCGAGTCATACCGGACGCCGAACCGGTCGACTGCGTAACTGTAATAGGACTGGGAGACCCTGCTGACGTGCCTCCCGAGTATATCCCCGACGAAGGACTCTTCCTGTAGTCTTGCGACTGGGTGGGGCTCTGTCGGTTCTGCATCGAAACGGAATATGAAGGAGGCGGCGGGACACCCGACAGAGGATAAGGTGGTGGTAGTTCGGCGCCTGTCGCCCCACTCTGGTAGATGTTGAGCGCTTGAATTTGCTGCGTTAGTTGCTGCTGCACCTGTGGCCCATTTTGGACTATCATGGGCTGACGGGCAGGAGGAGTGGGTGCCGCTGCTACAGGACTTGTTCCTCGCGCAGGTGGCAATGGCGGCGCAGGAGACATGCGCTTCATTAACTGCTGGACAGACGGCGGTACAGGAGGCGTGGAGGGACATCGCGGCGGCGGTGGGGGTGGAGGCTCTGAGAAACCGGAGGGAGAATACTGCCGACTCAACTTCTCATGCGGAAGCGGTGGAGCGTCTGGCTGTCTCGGGCTATCGGACCTAGAACTTCCCGCCCCCGAGTCCAGAGCAGGACTGCCCCTGTGGAGATTGATCTCTCGTTCTAAACTTGGTTTTCTAATGAGTTTGGTACTTAGAGCACTGAGGTTGCTAGTCTTGAGGACCCCGTTATGTGGCTCCGTCTGCTTTGACAGGTAGTCGAGAGCTGCATCGATGCGACCTCCAGCATATTTAAGGGCTCTGACTGCTAGATCCTGTAATGACAATGTAAAATAGCTTTTATAATAAATCAATATGTAGTTTGTAATTTAACCATTGCAATTCTGGGATGGTAAGTAAATCTATTGGAACACTACTTATATATGTATACTTTGTAATACATATTACATGTAGAACGGCTGGTTTTAACAATCTGCCACTGAAAGGTGAAAAATAGGATTGGAAAGCTCAGAAACAGGGCCCAGGGTATTTACCAGTGGTTCCACTATCCCAGGAGGCTTTTAAGATCCTTATCTATTTCTGCTGGCACTCATAAATGGATATAAATTTCCAACATAATGAGTACATAGAAGGAGCCTAAGGGATCATGAGCATAACAGAGTTTGACGGGAGTCTTACGTTCTACAATAAACTTCTATAAACTCTTGAAGTGAGTTAAATCCTCAGGATAACATTCTCTAACTATAATCCAATAAAAATGGAATAAATCTAAGTACAATAAGCTGATAATAAATAGGAGCGGAGCGTCAGCGGCTCAGCGGTTAAGGCGCGGTCTCCCAATTTCGGGACCGATTCCCAGGCAGGCCATGTACCAATGAGTTTTTAAATTTAATTTAAATGGCATGTGCATTTATCCCAGTGCTCTTAAACAGTGAAGAAAAACATAGTGAGGACACCTGCATGCCGTAGAAATAAAAATTCAAAGGCATGTGAAGTCCTTGGGCCAGTGGGGTGGACTACGGCCCATGCTCCCTCATATACGATATACGGCTCTTATCTCCCTTATCTCTGCAGTGGGATTTTTACAGGCTGAGATGATGATGATCCTATAAATTCGTTAACTCTTCTGCGAGTGTCATTAAAAGCGACTAAGATATCGTGAGCACAAGACCAGTGATGGACAGCAGCATCATTGCTATGGAGCCCCCAAAATAGTTTGCAATCATCAGTGTGATTAGAGCAAATCCTTCCATGGAATGCAGGGTAAATCACATTGGGTTTGTCAATATGGTGCGGAATAATATCTTGCAAACTGTTTAATTAAAATTTTCATTAATTATATGCTTATAAAATATAGCTTTAAATATTATTTTTTGATTGTTTCATTTTTGTTCATTCAGTATATATCGTTTTAATACTTTGGCATATAATTTGTATTGTTGTTTATTTAGGTGTTTCTATTCTTTGTTTGCCCTTTTATACCTGGTATGCAGCTTTCTTTACATATTGAAAGAACTTTTCGTATGTAGACTATGGCCCATATTACAGAAAATTACTCAAGCAGAGATCTTGCTTGAGGACACTTAAAAAGTGGCAGATTTATGTAACTTCACAAACCAATAAACTAAAATATAATTGTTTATTGTTGTAACTGTGTGTAGCTTATATAGCGGCATCTCTTTCTAAACATGCTCAAGCACCGAGCTATGCTTAAGCAACATTCTGAAATACGGACCTTAGTATGTGACCGGCTCAATAGGTTTGCAGTCCAAAAAATTTCCTCTGTAGAGAGTGCCCTCCTCGCATATCATGCACATGTTGCATCTATTGCTAATGTATTTACCCAAAATCAAGGAAATAAATGCTTTCATTTCATTTCACTGTTGGATAACTCCAACAGTGAAATGAAAGAAAGGAGAGTCTTAACAGACTCTCCTTATTATTGCTGTAGGCTGTTGATGTGATGTTATGAATTCTATCTGTGGAGACTATTTCTGTCTATGAAATAACTAATTTGTACTACTTTACATTATAATGTAACGACTGTCAGTTTCCCGAAAAAAAATAAAAAAGATAAAAAAAAAATAAGATTTTGTACACTAAATTCTCTTTGTGACTAAAAGTCTAAACCTCGGGAGGATGAATATTATCACTGTCCACCAGTACTTCTAGCAGAACTAGCACGACTCGAGTGAGGAGTTAAGGGTGCAAATTGGAGCCCATGGCATGACAAAAGTATATCACCATTGAGATAGCCAGGCCAACCATGTGATGCTAATTTTGTCAATCCATCAAGTTGTACTATGTTAATACAAGATTTGAGACATGAGAAACTTTGTTGAGTCGCTACCTAGATGTCAAATTATTTATTTTCAGTAAAATATCAGTTTTAATAAATGAGTTGTTGAGGTCTCCTTAGAAGTATAGCAATACCTGTATCAGAAGACCTCACTCTTCCAATGTTGCTTCATGTAAGTTTTGCTAGCTGTGCAGTTCTTACTTTCCATTAGGATACTGGTTCCAGAGGCTTATTGTGCTTATATTCTCTATCTTTAACACCTATTGTGGTACTTTTGAGTTGGAATTTATTATCTTAGGGCATTGTACATCATTGATAAAATACTCTCAAGTTGTTGTTGTTGTTTTATGTAAATGTTAAAAACACTTAGCTTTTATGGGTATGTATTATAATTGGAAAGAAACATTTGAGATTGAAGTGGTCAGTCCTCTGTGGCTCAGTGCCACTAAAGTGTGTACATCATATTTTTTTAACACAAAAGGTGAATTCAAAAGATTACATACCTCATCATATCCTAATGCAATGAGTTGATTAAGTGATTGCGGCAGCACATTCAAATCTTTATCCAGTCCATTTCCTGAAGACGAGCTGAATCCAGAGCTCACTCCTGAGCTGACTGTGCTTGCTGCAGAAGAACCGGGTGGGTCTGAGTTTCCGATATTGGCAAACGGAAGCAGGGAGTTGCGGATCTCGGCAAGCGCCTTCTGGTGGTACCCGGAGGAGCGCGTGGCCGTCTTGCCGGGCGCCGGCGGGTTCATCGCGCCCGCGCCCCACCGCCTCACCTCTCACCCGACCCCGCCCATCACACGAGCACGCCACACCACCCACATGGAGCCCGTATTGCACTCCACATTTGCATAAACCCTTGCACACTTGATAAGTCACACTGGTTTAATGTATTGACTGTCACAACACAGCACTTGGTCCCTCACAGTATGGCACTTATTGATATTGACATACTTTTGGAAATTGGTAATGTAAATTCTTTATACTGCTGAAAACAAAACATAATAAAGTGTAGGTGACTATGAGGAACTTAACCCGGACTAGCTTTTCGATCTATAGGATTTGCAACTGAAGGACTATTTTAATATAAACAAAAATCTACAACATAAATTTACAGCTATCAGTTACAATTTATCCTAATATATGCAAGTAGCTTGAGAATTGAGAATTTTTATATAGTTAGAATTATGGAAATTGTAGGCAAAACTGAAGGAATGCTGAGCACGAATCAATCATGACAAGAGTTGTGGAATGCCAAAATTAGAGTCAGCTTTGATTCATCTTGGAGGGTCTAAACACCTACTATTCTGAAATATCTTGGCAGAAAAAGGACTTACCTAGTTATTTTTCACTTTCAGTGGATTTAAATGGGTATCGCAAACGACATAATCCCGTAAAATAAGAATGATAGTCGTGAGCTCTCACATTACCGATGACATCTTTCTTTGGACACTACAAATTATGATTCATGAAGTCAATGTTTACATGTAAACAAAATAATAGAGTAACTGAATGTACTTTTGCCTAAATAATACGATATAAAACGAATTACGAAAACAAAGAACTCTAAAACACAGACATGCAAGTTGGCAAACCATACAAAGCGACCATTTTGAAGAATTACCACATTCTTTTGTGTGCTCGGATACATACAAGCTTTCGAGGTGTTTACGAATGATCCACTCAAAATTGATTTTAAAATTAGATCAATAGACTTTCAAAACAATGAACTGTCTAATGTCTAATAAAGTATGACTCTTCTGTTTTAGTATGTTTACGTAAGTCTCCACGTCTCATATTGTGTTTTTTTTGTTTTATAATTTTATTCCCGCATATCCGAATACAATAATTTCATTCACTCTCATTCAGTTGTCAAATGCCGCAGATTTTAGTCTGTCTGTCCCATGGACTTATTAATTAAACAGAGGACCTATTACGTAAATTTAAACGTTTCAATCGGCCATCGGCCATCGTTTACGATCATCGACCACTCGTATAAAAGTTACTGCATTACGTATGTCGTCGTTTGACACTCGTATACAATGAATGAATGATATTGTAATTGTCCAAAAGTATTGCTACTCGACACTAGACGGCGCTATTGTGTACTTTTTTCGTTAACTTATACAATTAATTAAAGGATGCACTTATACCCAGAATAACGTTATCTCACTCTATTTTTGCATTACATAATTTCTAACCTACCAAATTTGTACATGCAGTGCTGCCAATTACGAAAAAATTCCTCGATTTGTGGGAAAATAGAGAGTGAGGAATAATTTAAATCGGGAATTTATCGGGGAATCAAGGCCAATAAAATTTGTAAAAGAACCCATAGTATTTTTATTGCTAATCGTGTTACTACATTTTTTACGTAATAAGAACAACAAGTTTTTAAGTTAAAGTAAAACATTAAACAACATTTTACATGAAACAATATTGTACTTCTTTAATTATCATTTCGGAGAAATTTCTGGAAAATTACGTAGGAACCATTAAAAATATTGTTTGATACATGCTTCGATCATCTACATGACTCATACATCATCATGTAATAAAAATAATTTTATAATAGTAGGTTATTTGTCGAAATATTCACTTTTTGGAAAAGGTATTTGTTCTACTAATTATTAGTAGGAGCACTAGCCTAACTAATAAACGTAAATGACGTTTTTGAAATAATATTTTTTTGCAATAACAAAAGAATCATAAGAATTCTTAGTACCTATAGTGAATACGAATACGATTGGGGTAAACCCCGACTCACCTTTATCGTTAACGTTTGAATCGTATACGATGTGCATAGGTAATGCCGATGTCATTACTTTTGTATGAGAGATCATTCATTCATCGTCAATCGTATCGATGACACTCGCATTCGTAATCGTTTGAAATGCGTAATAAGATTTCGCGAGTTTGACGTCGATGATCGTAATAATCGTTTACGATGGACTCATCGATTGACTTACGTAATAGATCCTCAGGACTGAGTACTCGCCGCTGAAAAACGAGCCGAGCAGGATGTGTAACGTAGAGGCCGTTTGTCTCTGTCTAACAGGGTGACCACAATATATTTGTTACTTGGGACAAATGTTGTAATAAAATATTTGTCAAAAAACTTTGGCGTTTTGACATTAGCCGGCGTGAGCCATTTATTTCGCATTTCTTCATTTTTTGGGAAACTGCAATAATAGTACAACAGTCAGGACCCTAATCAATCACACATATTTCACATATTTCGACTCATTTCAAGAATTCATGGGCATCCTACTTCTTTGATTTACAAAAATATTATTTTTAGCTTACCTGTGGAAAGATATGTTGCAACCACCATAGGGTTCACTTGGGCAAGTATAAACGCAACACTTTTTCACCATTTTACTCCTTTTACTTGTTATAATATAACAAATACTTTAAAAAACTTTTAATGCAAAGAAAATTCAAAATCACACCGAACCGCCATGACATGACATGCTTTTCAGGGTTACCATAAAAATAACAAAATCGAAATAAAAATGTATGTTTTCTGTTTGATTTAAGAATATATGAAAAGAAATTAATGCGAATGTTATTTGTTTATTTATAATTGTTAAAATAACATAAAAATATAAGTGTTTCAATGGAATTTTTGAGTAGCCAAAACTGTTGATCATAATCATTTTTTTTGCTGGCAAGATGTAAGAACGAGACACACGGCCTCCGTTATTTCTATCTCTCTCGGCTCGGATTTGCCTTTGTGTATGGTGCATCCAATTTAATACCTTATTGCGTTGACATAGTGATCATTTTCCTAAATGATTCTTTTGATAGTTATCAGTCCTGTTTAAATAATAAGTCCATGGTCTGTCCTCTCTTTCCTTTTTTCTTTTCCGCGGGTCAAGTATCTCGGCGCGCTTGTCAAATTTTCGAAAATACCTGCGATGTTAAAAACGTTTATAGATACTCTTCTACTGGATGTATTTGTAATCTGTCAAAAGCAATAGCTACGGGAATATATTATCTATGGATATAATGAATGAACACTACTACAGCTATAATACAAAAAATCAGAAAAATGTTACGAGTTATAATATGTAGGTATACCTATATCCACGATATAATTGGTATTTTTACGGAAAGTACAGATTTATTTCATGTTTTTCTTAAAAAAACGGGTAATTCAATAAATTGTTATGAGAATTGGAAGCTCTATGGCCAGGTTCCTAAGCCTGTTCTAATAAAAAACAGTAGTTGGAATTCTATGCCTCCACTCCTGTGCTACACTCCCACCCAAAGAGAAAAAAAATATTTTCGCAAATACAGACTAAATATCATAGGGCTTTTTGGCGGGAACTCGGCGAGTGAAGTAGCATTATTCTTTATAACTCTCATAATTTGTGCATTCTGACTTTTGAAGCTTAATAATGGCAGAATATTGTGCAGCAAACGTTAGTGATGGTGTACAGGTGAAGGGAAGTGTAAATTAAAGTGCGTAACGGAGCTTTCGGGTTCCCACAAGAAGCCGCCAAAATCTTTTGTAAAGCATTCTGCCACTTTACTGAAGAATGACTTGACCGTGACTAGACTCTGTATACGTCAAGTATACGACGAATTACTTGTTTTGACTGAGACTGACTTATAAACTGAAGAAATAAGAGAAATAAATTTTTCACTCGAAATTGGCAGTAATGTCCCTCGACAGTGAGGTTGACTGGTTGCCATCCTCAAAAATAAGAAGAAGAAGAAATATCATAGCTAACATGACATGGCGCACATTATTGGATGCGGAATTTAATAGAGAACAAGTTCAAACACAGTCCAAAGGAATTGGAACTCTATAATCATTACAATTGAGAGTTGAAAGTCGGGTGTACCGCCGACACCGATCGGTGTTCGCGTCCGCCTAAAGGTTTGTTCAAGATGTCAATTTTGGCTGGTGGTAGGTAAATAATCTAAGGTAGTAGGACATTTTTAAATGTCCGTCTGGCCAGTTACCACCGTCTTATCAGTCTGCCGCCAAGCAGCGCTATTTATAGCCAGAACCCTAAGTAAGTTGGGTGTCCCGGGTAAACCTTCCACCTACTGTTCTTCAGAATGTCAGGCGTGATCGAAGTCAAGTGTTAACCCGTTGTACACAAAAAAAAACAGAGAAAAATATACTGTTAATTTTTTATTGATTCTACGTTTGTGAGACAACTCAGAATTTGACTTTATTTAAGCTCCGTATTGCAGTACGAGCATGTGTGTACAAAGTGTTATTGTCTTATGTAGCTGGAAAAAAGTTAATTTATCTATCCCCTATAGACTGATAAATACTTGAATAAGTAAGATTCAGTATGTGAGCCTATATAGATAACTGAGCTTTCGTTTCCCAAAAAATATGAACGCATTCTAATAGGATTTATTATTTGTTTTGTTATCGTCAGCCCAATTTTTTCTTACGAATAGGGGAAAAATATTTTTGAAACGAACGAATGACCAAAAAAAGTTTGAGAATGTACATAAATCTCCTCAAAGCTCTGAGTACTGAAACATAAAGACGTAAATATCCACTATTGTAAATTACCTGTGGTAAGTGTCAATTGTCACAAGTCTGTTTAGGTTTTTTTTAATTAATTATGGCTTGGCAGTAGAGCCATCAGCCTAAACATGGAAATGGCAGAATGCTTTACGGAATATGTTGGCGGCTTCTTGTGGGAACCCAAAACTACACTTCCCGTCACTTGTACACCATCACCACAGACCACCCTGTGATCATCACTGACTTTTGCCGTACAATATTCTGTAGTAAAAACTCAGAATGCACAAAATTCAAAAAATAAAACCAAAAATGCAACATCACTCGCTGAGTTCCCACCAAATCGAATATCGCCCGAAGGTATCATCCGTTGGTCGGGGTGTGGACCGCAAAAACAAACAAGAATTCATTCATTAGCTAGATAAGGTTTCTCTGTCTACGACCTACACTGACCCATGGAACTACTTACGACGTACGTAGTACTTACTAGTTCCATACACTGACCAAACGTTGTTTAGATCTAAGTCTATAACTTTACTGAAAACATTTCCAGGCAATAATGCCAAGCCATAAATAATAAAAAAAAAACCAGATGTTTCTATTGATTTTTAATTCAATGTAAAATCGTTCTATGCGAAATATGGAGGTTTAAATTGAATTAGTCAAAGAATAATAGATTTAAGGATATTATTTATACTTCTACTACGTATCTAGTCACATAAGAAAATGCTGTATAAAAAAGTCCCGACGATATTGATATTTCTCCTATATTTAGCTTGTTTTGTTACCCCTGAAGAGAGTTCTGTGTATGAATATGGCCCTGATGAATTTAAACAGAAGATTGAGGAGATGGAGGGTAACTTCGTAATGTTTTACGCACCCTGGTAAGTGATAATGTTTACCGTACCACCTGTAATCTACTAGTTTCTTGCTGGGTTTATTTTTACACGAGCCTCGCGCTTGGTGATGTCTGTCCAGGTGTCGCCACTGCAGAAACTTCCATCCTATCTGGCTCGAGCTGGGCGAGCTGGTGAACACGAAGAATTCAAAGTTTGCCATCGCCCAGGTAGACTGCACAGTGCACTACAAACTTTGCCACGACATAGATATCACAGGTATGAAATTTACCAAGAGAAAATTTTGATTTTGATTTTTTGAAAGAATTTGTGTATTTGGGATGTTTGTTTACTAAAGATGATCCCAAGATGTTTGTTTACTAAAGACGGCAAATGTAAGGAACATTTTGAAAGGAGAGGGAAAGCAGGAAACTGTGAGTTGAGTGAGAAGAGTGGCTGTCCACAATGGCATGTTGGTGCTCATACCATGGTATGAGACCAATGTTGGGTATGGTGGAAGAAGCATGAGAGCAGAATCAACGCAGTGGAAATGCGTTCACTGTGTTGTATTTGTGGTGTGAGTTTCAATGATATATTAAGGCATTATGTGATGTGCAAATTGTTTTTTTTTTTTTTCGGACACACCAATCATCTAGTCCCAAACTATGCAAAGCTTGTACTATGGATACTACATAACGGATAAACATACATAAATATTTATATAAACATCCATGACTCAGGAATAAATGTTCATATTCATCACACAAACATTTACCTGTCGCGGGATTCGAACCCGCAACCATTGGTTTCACTGACAGGGTCACTATCCACTACACCAATCGGTTGGCAAATGATGTAGAGAGTATGTTAAGGTGGTTTGGGCATATGGAATGCATGAGTGAAAGGAGAATAACAAATGCAGTAGATAATAAAAGTTTGAATGAAAGCATCGGTAAAGGTGGACCAAGAAGGACATAGGTCAATCTAGTGACTGACATACTCACAAAAGGTTAGTTACGGTCAACCAATAAGTGACAACCATGCTGCTACCCCAATGGGAAACAAGTGTAAGTGAGCATATGTATGTATGCATGTAATAAAACACAAAAATCAACATGTCTGGTGTATGTGTTGTTAATCATTCTCGCCCTGTAATAATCCAGTACAAGACAGGGTCTTTACCAAATTATGCCACCACACTCTGTCCTCAGCTTTCCACATCCAATCAGCATTGTCCAAACTATTTTCCTCCAAATGGTTAAATTGGATTACATTATTTAAATTGTTAAACATAAAATTATACATTTCCAGGGTATCCAACATTGCTGTACTTCCACAAGCAGTCATTGTCCCCAGTAGAATATAAGGGCACACGAGACCTGCCGTCCCTCACTCTCTTTCTGAGTGAAGCTTTCTCTGTAAAGACTGAGGTAATTCTCTTAACTTGTTATTTTACAGCAGTCGGTCATCAGTAGTTCCATTGAAAGTTACCCGTTCATGCCCGGGCATAGGACTTGCCCTGCCTTGATTATACTATATAAAACCATTCGCGCGCAAGATGCCGAACGGAGTGCATGCACTCAGCTCGGTGTTGTTATTGTTACGCATTTTTTTACATTCTACCCATATTTTCTATGTCATTCAAGAATGGTTGAACTTACACTAGTAAGTTCTTACACTTACAGTAGTACTAACTACTGATGGTATTGAGAAAAATGTGGAAGAGGAGCTTAGTTTAAGCAGGCAAGAAGTGGTGGAAATTATATTGGGAAATGAGAATAACGGTGAAAATCAAGAGAGCAATGAGTGTGAAAAGCAAATGGAAAGGATGACGGAGAAGAGACCTCGACAGTGTAGTGAGGAAAGTGTGGATAATAATTGATTTATAACAGTTAGAAGGAATAAACGTTTGAACACAGGTTTGTCAAAAAAACAAGGAGCATCATAACAATAATATGGAGGTAGGAACACAAAAAAATGAGAAATTAGTGGTGTGTATTACAAGCAAAGAGCCCTTGCCTAAACAATTTGGGATGGCTAAATTACTCAAATCAGAGGATATACAGGATAGGATATAAAGAAGATACAAAGTTCATAAAAAGCTTTGATCGAATTTCCAAAAAAAGGGGGTGCTAATAAGTTATTGGTATGTAAGAAATTGCACGAGTTAGAATACAGATGTCAAATCACTGATGAAATAAATATTTCTTATGGAATTGTCAAACAAATAGATTTGGATGAGGAATACAAAGAAATAGTGGAAAACTTTCACAGATATTATTTCTGTTGTAAGACTGAGGCGCCAAACTGGTACAGGTGTATAGGTGAAATGTGAAACAGTTCGCTTGGGCTTCAAGGGTTCTATCTTGCCCCTCATATGTTATTGGATATGGGTGTCGGTTCAAGGTAGAACCATACATATTCCCTGTCACGCAATGCTCCGGGTGTTGGAAATTGGGACATATTTTAAAATTATGCCTTACAAAAAAGATTCTCTGTCCAAAATGTGCGGAACAGCACCCAAACTGTGAAACTAAACAATACAAATGTATAAATGGTAAAGGAAATCATATGGCCCTTAATAAAGAGTGCCCAATTTTCCTCAAGGAAAAACAAATAAGAAATATCATGTGTAAAGATAATTGCACCTACAGGAAAGCCTTGGATATTTATACAAATAGAAAGAGCTATCTTAATAACATCTCAAAAATGGTACAAGAAAACAGTTTGATAAACGACTTAGTTATACCATCTTCGGAAATTTCACAGTCCAGCTCAGCAATCAACCATCGTACAGGAATGTATTAATTACTATTGCGACAATTCACAGAGATAATGTAATGACAGACAGTGAAGAAGAGAACAGAATAGAAACAGGAAATAGGAGAATAAGCATGGTTCGAAAAAGAATAACGATGTAAGAAAAACAAGACAGATTATTCCACAAGAAATTGGCAATAAATACTACACCTACTGAGCAACGTCAACCAGAGGACGACAGAGAGAACATTTTGAAGATGTGAAATTTAACAAGTTATTACAACAATTCTCCTTCAAATACATAAATAACTAGCTTTCGCCGTGAAATTAGTTTTATCATGGTTACTTCAAATTCTAAATAAAAGTACTTCAATACTAATTCAGGGTTTGTCTCTTCACCCAATTTAGTCAAAATCGTTAGATATTTTTGCGTGATCAATCACTTAAGATGTTTGAATTTTAACAAACTTTCACATTAATAATATTAGGATTGTTATAACTATAACTTAACAAATTATCTTTCAGGGTGTGGACGTCAGTAAGAAATTATATGAAGTAAAAATATACAGTGGTATGGCGTACTTAACTGATCACAACATTGAGAAATTTGTGTCTATGGGGCAGCACTTCGTCATGTTCTATGCTCCTTGGTGCACGGCGTCACAGGTAATTGTTCATATTTGTTTTCATGTTGGAAAACTCACCTTCCATCTCAGTAAACAATTTTTTCCTAACATTTCATTTCCCAAATGTTCACTTTGTCTAAAATGTCTGTTTGAAAAGAATCTTTGAATAATAGAACAACTATTTAGAGGAAATCAAAATCATAAATATTTTATTTAATGTAAAATATCACATAATGAAAGTCAACATGTTATTTTTTTTTTAAACTACATTGCTTCACAAGGTTTTATGGTTAGGGAGAAGAAGCGACAAGAAACTCTGCAACAACACATCTTTTCAATTGGTTTCCATCTTTACAATAATATTACATTTTATATTACAAAAGCAATTAGCATTACGACCAGCTAACACCAGATCTCCCTATCGCCTAAATAATCATCTATCCTGTAATAACCCTTCTTACACAGAGTAGCTTTAATGTGGCGTTTAAATTTCTGCTCTGTTAAACTCAATACATGTTCTGGTATTTTATTGTAAAAGCGTATGCTGTGTCCCATAAAGGATGTGCTAACCTTGCTAAGTCTAAATTGTGGAATTTCAATTTTATTTTTGTTTCTAGTATTCAAATTATGATTATCAGAATGTTTACGAAATAGGCATATATTTTTGCGTACATACGTACTGTCAAATATATATTGGGATGCAACAGTTAAACTACTTATTTCTTTAAACAGATCTCTTAGAGAGTTACGGCAGCGTAAATTAGAGAGACTAAGCTTATGGTCCTTCGGATGACAGGATATTGGTTAATACAAGATAGAATATTAATTAATTTGAAATTTCTTACTTTTTTTTCTCAAGGGAAAATTGCCTTTCCAACAAGCAGTAGCTTTTTACAATTTTAAGTTTACCCTGCATCTGACATAGCCAGTGGATTAGCAAGTTGAAGTGGCACTGGGCAGGGCACATAGCTCGAAAAACTGATGCCCGGTGGGGCATTAGCGTAGGACATCCATTCACAAGGTGAACCGCCGCCTTGATAAAGGCCGAAGGAAATCGCTGGATGCAGGCCGCTTCCAACTGGTAACTCTGGAATTCTATAGGAGAGGTCTGCCTTCACCAGTGGACGTCTTGTGACTGATATGATGATGATGAAGTGTACTCTGCATACCAAAAAATAAAGAATTTTTAACTCTAAGGCCCGTATTAATAATTCAATCTCAATAGAAGTCTTGAGGCTGTATCAACCGAGATGCGTCTTAAGCAGTTGACGCTATCTCAAGCTCCGTGCTAATTTATAAACCAATCTTGAGGTCTACTCTGCTGAGATCACTTCTCAAGTATTCTAATAGACGAGCAGCATTATGAATAGTGTTGGAAGAGTTCACATTGTTCATTATGTTGTTATTTAGTAAATATTTAAGTCATCACTAGTTTTTTAAAAATTTATCCAATCTATTCTTGAACGAATTCACTGATTGGGCGGAGACAACCTCTTCCGGCAGCTTATTCCAGGCCTGATCAACATGGTTGCTCAGAAAGTGATGGGCGACATTGATGTCAGCGTGAGTGCCGCTTATTCGCAGAGCGTGTCCTCGTAACGGTCGTATGTCTTTCATCCTGAATATGTCGTACAAGTGAGGCATGTTGTATTTATAGGTGAGAATTTATATAGGGGTAAAACATAGGTGATAGTCTCGAGTTTCGTTTATTAATACGCGCACCTCTCAAGTGAGTACTGCTTGAGTATGCACGTGCCTTTCAGGTCACAAGTTAGGTTTATTAATCAACACATTTACTTGAGACCGGTCACAAGACTGTTCTCAATCTTGAGAATGGTTTATTACTACGGGCCTAAGACAATGGGATTAGAACTTTGCCTTAATTTGCATATTTCACTTAACTGAAGAAAAGGCTTTAATTTATATAACTACTTTATTTCAGAAACTGTCACCGATCTGGTCTGAGCTGGCTGTGCAATACCTCTACAATGAATACATACGGATAGGTAAAGTGAACTGTATGGAGAATGAGATAACATGCAGTAACTTTGACATCAAACAATTTCCATACCTGCTGTGGATAGTCAACGGGAGAGTTGTAAGTCTGTTGTATCTCATTATGTTTTTCGATTACCGAAATTAAATAACATCTGACGCTAAATGTTTAACACTCCATGATGCCCTAAAATTATGTAACTTGATTGGTATCGTCATTGATAATTTACCGACTGACCCGAATGTAATATTTGTACGTATGACTTTTTTGACGTTAAATCGAATTTAATTGACACTTGCATTAATTATAGATATTATTATATTTTATTAACTTATAATTTTTGTTTTGGGTAATAATTATTAAAAATGTATATTTGCATGCCACATAAGGTAAAATATGCGAACTTTATATAATAATGTATTGTTACCATCTTGTTCACCATATTTTCAGCAAATAAATGATGTGATGATATGTTTGTATGATGAATACGGACATGTGTACCCGAGTTATGGATGTTTTCATTTATAATATGTATTTATTTACAAAAAAAATTGTATTTATGTAGTATATCAACGATCTGGTATCGACAATACAAGCCTAATAGTTGCTTAAAGTGGAACTAGATGGCATTGTGCGCATGTCCAAGGATATATATATACAGGGCGTCCCAAAGTTATGGGACATGAAGGGGAAGTACCTTAAATATCGTAGATAGTGAATTTTGCTCAAAGAAGACTTTATGTTATTTTTAAAAGTTAGTAATTCTGCATTCATAGATTTTCTAAAAATTATTTGCTTCGGCTGGGAATCGAACCGACTCAAATGTGAAAAAAAAAACACCCTACTTTTATGATGCCAATCGAAAGAATAGCTAAAAAATAATAACTCTGCCTAAGTAACATAGTATTTTAAAAGAAAGGAACAACGTGAAATTAATCATTTTAATCAAATAAAAAACATACATGAAACTGCCGTAGTCAATTAAGTAGGTATTTTTTTGTAAATTAATTAATTAAATGCTCAAAATGTGATCCCTCTTGTCTTACGCAAATCGCCAATCTTTTAATGAGCCCGCTGCCTGTTGATTTTCTAATCATTTTATGGTGAACACTCGATGTGATATGGCACAATTCTGTTTGCAACTCGCCTACGTTCTCGTATCGCTTTTTGTATAGCATATCTTTCACGTATCCCCAAAAGAAGAAATCTAATGGTGTGAGGTCCGGGGATCTGGCCGGCCATCTAATCGGTCCATTTGTACCAATCCATGTAGGAAAACATTCATTTAGAAAATCTGCTGCTCTCCGACTATTATTTGGAATGATAATATCGCTACTTTTCGAACGTCGTCGGCAATAAATAACTTTCTTGAAATTTGACTCAATCATTTTATGTTGTTCCTTTCTTTTAAAATACTATGTTACTTAGGCAGAGTTATTATTTTTTAGCTATTCTTTCGATTGGCATCATAAAAGTAGGGTGTTTTTTT
Source organism: Oegoconia quadripuncta (assembly GCA_949316235.1). Taxonomy (NCBI): domain Eukaryota; kingdom Metazoa; phylum Arthropoda; class Insecta; order Lepidoptera; family Autostichidae; genus Oegoconia; species Oegoconia quadripuncta. The sequence goes on along the minus strand of OX438754.1, from coordinate 18,568,457 downwards.
TTTCACATTTAAGTCGGTTCGATTCCCAGCCGAAGCAAGTAATTTTTAGAAAATCTATGAATGCAGAATTACTAACTTTTAAAAATAACATAAAGTCTTCTTTGAGCAAAATTCACTATCTACGATATTTAAGGTACTTCCCCTTCATGTCCCATAACTTTGGGACGCCCTGTATATATATTCCTGCCTAATTTGGCTCTTTATTGGAATTTTGACGACGTACATTGCGCCACATAAGAACTTGGCCCCTTTTTAACATTTCTGTTTTGGTGGCATGATCACTAAGGCTAAAAATATCCGCCAACTGCGACTTTTAGGCGTGTGGAAGTGAGATGACTATTACATAACGTCGCTCGCTGCCGTGATCTGTCAGCCGAAGTTTTAAAATCCTTGCAGAGAAAGTGACTTTAAGTGGCATATAAAACTAATTTTAACAATTAATTTTCCACAGATGGGTGTAGCTGATTGTGAAACGTTGGACGACCTAAAGAATTTCGTGGGTAAAATGCTCCTAACTGAAAACCACGATCCCGAAAAATTTATGAGGAAGAAGAAGGCGTTTCCCGTAGCGAGGATAATTGAAGAGACCTTCGAAAGGTTCTTGGAGAAAGACCTGGTGTTTGTCAACTTCTTCGCACCTTGGTAAATAACATCTAATTTTGCTAGAATGCTGTCTGTGTGGTTGCACTAAGTCTCTAGCATTAGGCTCTCTGTTGTAGTTGCAGGACTCGGTAATGAGACTCTGACCAACAAATTTCTTTAAAGTAAGAATAAAATTGCTAAAAGTACATTTACTAAAATTTAGGACCCGCCCTTCCAGGGTTTTGCATTTTTTTTTTATCTCCCCGCGCTTTTGTTTTTTTTTTAATAAGGCAATGATGACAAGTATCGTCAAATGCCTATACCTATACAGCCAAATTCTGAATAAAATTTTTTTGTACATGACTATTTTTAAAATAGAACTCGACAATAATTTCAAAGGAAATTGCTATTGGCTAAAATTCACCAGCAATGAAATTCCATACAACTTTGCTGATGTCTATTCAATGAGCGCGGACTTTGCTCAAAGAAGGTTGTCAAAATAGTGACCGCATTACAAGCATTTGAGAGTAAAATATTAATTTCTTTGTATCTGTCCCAGATAGAGTCATATCCCTAGTACAAGCTTTGCTTAGTTTGGGACTAGACGATTGGTGTAAGTGTCCGAAATATTTATTCATATATTATTATAATTACAGGTGTGCACATTGTATGCAACTAAGTCCGCTATGGCTGAAGCTGGGTGAGTGGTACCAGAATGAAAACAGAGTGCTGATTGCAGACATCGACTGCGCACGATCGAAGCCCATTTGCGATACGGAAAAGGTGAACATCTAATTCACAGACTTATCATCATATCAGCCGAAAGACGTCCACAGCTGGACAAAGGCCTCCCCCAAAGATCTCCACAAGGATCGGTCCTGCGGCTTCCCGCGATGTTTACCAAATCGTCGGTCCACCTCGTGGAGGGCTCGGAGGGGGACGCTGCGTCTTCCGGTGCGTGGTCGCCACAAGAGAACCTTTCCCCCCCAACGGCCGTCGGTCCTACGAGCAATGTGCCCCCGCCCACTGCCACTTAAGTTTGGTAATTCTTCGGGCTATATCGGTCACTTTCCAGTGGCTTCCCGCGATCTTTAGCAAATCGTCTTAAGTAATACTACCAATAGTCTTATAGATACTAGCAAACCAAACATTAATATGTTTATGCAGAAATCGTCACGTACCCCCGTGCAGCTTATGTCAATCACGAGACTCGTTTTCGATTAGCGAAGTTAAGCAATGTCTGACTAGTGGCATTTTAATACGACTGTTTCCGTGCTTTAGAGTGTCAAATAGTCGGTTGTTTTCAATTGAAGGCACTCGTTAAGCCAAGTCGGTGGCCTGCACAGGCGGGTTGGGAACACCGACTGTCATGTGGCCACAAGTCTGACATCCACCAATTCGCATTGGCCCGTGTTGTGGATTATGGTCCCATACCCTCTCGCAATGAGAGGCTGTGCCCCGACAGTGGGGACGTGTTAGGGCTGTTGATGAATGAGGGTGTGTGGTGCGCGTATGAGGGTGTGTTTACGTGTCTGATGAATACGTAATCGTATGTACTATCCAATAGGACAGTGGCTATACGCACAGGACATAAAACAACCAAAGCTGGATCTGATATCCCTAGGTAGCCCTAGGAACATGAAATCCATATACAAATTGAGGAACGTGTGGAGCGCGTATGAGGGTGTGTTTACCTGTTGCACTTCTTGGTACAATTTTTTTTAATGTTTCAAATCAAGGTAGATATTATGTTCAATTCGTAAAATTTGCAAATGGCTAGCAATTATTAGTACTTCTTCTAGGTACTCTACGCCTTTCGTTCTGAACAAATACTTTAAATCAGAATGGCTGTTTGTTTTTATATTTCTCAGAATATTATTATGATGTACTAGCCTAGCCATAGAGTAGGTTTCCGCCCGCGGCTTCTCCTGTGTGGAATAACTTTATCGCGGAAATTTGTGTATCCCCCGGGAACTACTCACTTTATCGGGATAAAAAATATCCTGCTTTAATCCAGGGTATATTCTACCTATGTACCACGTTTCATCCAAATCCCTTTAGCCGTTTCGCCGTAATTGAGCAACAAGCAAACATCCATAGTTTCGCATTTATAATATTAGTTAGATAGCAGTTATTTAGGAAAGGTAGCAGCAAATATATAGCAATTCTTGAATAAAGTCGCAGTGCCAGACGCCACACGCAACCAGCCATTGTGACGCTAACAATGCATTTCTTGTAGCTGAGTATAACCAGGTGCTCAATGGAATGAGAAGATTTAAGGTGTCTCGTGTCTGGTCAAGCAATAGTGGTGCGGAGCGAAATCAAAGAACATAGGTAGTCTTCTTAAGCTTCTTGTTTAATCTTCTTGCACATACAAAGGTTGTTACTTAGGTAAATAAAGTAAAATTATATAAATTTGTAAATACCATTAATATCGTGGCCACGGTGGAGCGAGCGGAAAGGAAGTGAACGAAAGAAAAAAATTACATCTAAAATTATAGCGCAAAGGCTTTACAAAACCATACAGCCAACAATGGGATGAATATTAAAAAGCACTTCAATATTTCTTTCACTGTACATTTATTGTAATTCTCCTGGGCTTCTCATAAAGAAATAGTGTTTTCCAGGTCACCGGCCTCCCAACACTAATTCTATACAAATTCAAGAAAGTTGTCTACACGGAGTATGGAACCAAGACGCTGGATAGCCTCATCGCCCTTATCAACGGACACCTGCAGGACACAGCGACAGCCGAAGCGTCCAGTGATGACACTCTATCGGTTAGGGATGAGCTATAATTACTTTATTGTAGGGTAGACAAATAAATTAATTGCAAAATCTGATGTGTTTTCATTTTGTCGCTATATTATATTGAACTTCAGTGTCAACTGCCCAATGAATAAATTCTAGAGCTTCAACTATCAATTGCCAAAAAAGTATTGGCTTATGAGGAACGAAAAAATATCCAGGTTGCAATTAGGTCTCACTTAGATGCGCAAGCGCAGTTTCGTCTCTCGAGAATTATTTGAAATAAAGTATCCAAATAAATAATATGCCAATGCTAGGTATAGTCTTACCTCTATATATACCATCAGATCATGAACACAAAGCTCAGGGATATTATCTACACATTAATGGCTCAAAGTATTGGTACGTACCGCCGAGACTGCTACACAAACGCGCTTTGCTGTCAAAGAAGTCACGTAACTTCAATAGTGGCAAGGCATTAGGGTAGCGATTTCTATATTCGCGACCACATTTTTCTTACATTGAACGTATTAAAAAGGAGTCGTTTCCTTAAAAAAATATAAGTTGACTTTTTGTGGCACTTTGTGGTATACATATCCTTGACCTTGACTGTACGATACGACATTCACATTTTCTTTCACTTGGTCAAAGTAATTACGCCAAGGCCTTCCCTTTCCTCTTTCCCTTAATTATATTCTTTAAAAAAATGTAGTGTTATATCGGGTGACCTATCATCTTTCCTCTTGTTGCCAACCTTCTCCTTTACCATAATTAAACAATCGTATAAAGACCTCATTCTCATTCTGTTCAAAAATAATTGATTTTACTTCGACACTTCATTTAGCGAAAGTAAATTTTAACACCTCTTCATTTGTTTTTTTCTCTGTCCAGCTTATTCGTTCGTCTCCAACACCACATCTCAAATGCCTCTAAATTAAAATAGGAATTGTATTTTTGAGTTTGTTGCGAAATATGCGAGGGTAGAATTGTTTTAAAAGCGGCGACACATGAACCCGTACTAATTTACAGTGACAACATATCTCCTGTTTATATAAAAATTTAATCTCTCCCCGCTATCCTTATTGTATAATTCCAATGGGAATGAACTGTATCGCCAACTTCTTCGCTATTGGTCAGTTTTGAAAGGGTGCAGTGTGCGAAGTGAGAGTTTTGTCTCGTTTTTAACTTTACCATCGCGTTCGCGTTTACGCAAAAAATATCTATGAAAAAAATCGTTTTGCAAACTATCCGCTAGAGGCGCTGCACATTTCTTCATACAAATCGTCACGTAAACGTGAACGCGGTAGTAAAGTTAAGTCGAAACAAAACTCACACTCCGCCCTCAGATGATAAAAGAAACAATACGTTTTTTATACTGTCTCATCTTTATTAGACAAGAAAGCGGGAAGCAAACAGACAAAACACCATAAAATTATTATAAGAACTTTCCACTTAAGGCAATATATATATACACACAAACAACATAGGTACAGCTCATTTAGGAAGAAATAAATCTTTTTATAAGTAGGTATTTAGAATTACACAATAAATAACATGCTTATAGTTTATCTTAGTTACTACAAAGTAGGCAGCACAGCAACTGCCAGTACACATATTCATACATTTTTCTAATTTGTACTCTTGCCTGCATTTCAAGGGCAATAACCGACTATTCATTCCATGATATCATAGGTAAATCTTTTTACGCGGGTGTCAAATTAGAAGTTTTTAAACTTAAGGCCCAGTACTTTGAGCGGAGATTTTTTATACATAACGGGTTAGCGCTTGACTTTAATTATTTATTATTAATAAGGAACCGGTTACCGGCTATTTTGACGGCATGTTTGGTGTAGAGGTTAGGTGCATGCTATACGAAAAGGTCGCGTGTTCGAATCCCGTAATGCGTTTCCATTTTATTTTAGACTTACATTTGTAATTTTTTTTATAATGGATAAAACCTTTAACTGCATACTAACTTTCCGCCCACGGCTTCGCCTGCGTAGAATAGCTTTATCATTCATCAACCTATATATGTACCAAATTTCATCCAAATCCGTTCAGTCGTTTCGCAGTGATTGAGCATCAAACAAACATCCAAACTTTCGCATTTATAATATTAGTTAGATTACAAGAAACACATACAAAAATATTCGCCCACACAATTCTGTTTGTGTTATGGTTTTCGAAATGTATCCAAAGGTAATAAAAAATAAATGTTGCGTGTTTCTGTACCACAAATGGACCATCGCCCAGTTTGGATCCTCACTCAGCGGTAAGACATTGATTTTCAGCTGGTGCCCTAGTGATAGTGGACCAAATAATTCACATTTTCAGCTTTAACATTGTTACGTATGTCCCTTAGTTTCTTATGTTTTCGTTGCGGAAGCAGACCGTCAGTAGTCTTTATGCAGAATTGAAGTCCTTAACTCCATTTTCTCATCATAATATATAGATCCCCAACCCACATTGGGCCAACGTGGTGGACTATGTCACATATTCTATTATACGAGGGGGACGGCCTATATCCCTGCAGTGGGATGTTAGCTGAGATGATGATGAATGTAGTGTCAGCGAAAGCAACGGTTGCGGGTTCCATATCCCGGAACGGGTAAATATTTGTGTGATGAATATCGATGTATAAATAAATATTTATGTATGTTTATCGGTTATCTAGTAGGCATCCATAGTACAAGTTTTACTTAGTTTGGGACTAGATGATTGGTGTAAGTGTCTGAAATATTTATTTATTATTATTTTATTATAATCTCCGCCGTGGAATTCTGAGTCTTAAATTGCAGCCGGTCGTACAGTCAAACACAATATATATAAAATAACGGCATTAGTATAATTATGTATACGGCTGTGTAGGAATTTGTAATTGATCGACCTCAATTTTGACATTAATTTTTCATTCTCGGTACTATTTCCTTTGATATAGTTTAAATGCACAACAGCTCTCAAGTGTGAACTTAAGTTCAATTCGATCTTAATATTTTTATTATTAAGAGCGTTTTACCATTCATTGCTTGCTAATTATGGTAAGTCTTTGACAAACTTCGTAATGAGTGCACAGTGAATGACAATGTTTCGCGTCATCTAAACAAGTTCTTGGTACAGTCGGCGTCATAATTAATCATATAGAGCTACTTACCATGATTAACGGCGGCAGGCTATTTAAGTTGTACCATCAGCAGTTTTCTCAAATGATACTTTCAAGACAGTCATTTTAGAGACATCACATCATCAATGCCAATGTAAACATGAATAAATATGACGCCAACTGTACACAAAAAGAAATTTCAAATATGTGATAATTGACTGTACTTTGAAATACATAAATATGTTAGGTAAATTTGCGGAAATTTTCAAAAATTATGAATGCTTAAAGAGATGTAAATGAACAGATCTTATTGTATCAAATATTACACTTCGTATTTGATAAAAGTATACCACACATTTCTGTGTAAAATAGCGCATTTCACCATTCCCAATACAAATGAGCCGTAATTTCACAAAAAAAATTACAAGTGACATCTCTTAAACATTACTCAATGTGTCTCAATTGATTGAATTCATGGAGGAGCTGTAAAATAAAAGTACGTATCTATCTACTTATGTGAAAATTAGACAAATCATATAAAATCACACATGTCAATGTGAAATTCAGTGAATAATGTAAGATGTTTGTCCATCAATAAACTCCAAGTCGAACTACAAATATTTGATTCAATTCATTTACTGAAATTATTGAAAAGAACTTAACCTCATTGCACGGAACTTTAATTGAGCAAATAACACTTGGCCGGATTTTTACAGACTTTGCCCACTATAAATAATGTGAAATTTTCTTAAGAGAGTTTATCCCCCATACAAATTGTCAAGAACAAATTTTTCGAAACAAACCGGTTCTAATGAAACTTAATAAGCATAAAACAATAGATTTAAAAAGTTAGTAACATTTTTGAAAAAGAGCATTGAAACTAAATTGGAGCGATATTTTGAATATGTTTTCTACTAACATCTATGTATCCTGCTTATATATATAAAGATTCATTAGAAGTTTCATTGGAATGCCGTGTGGGATAAACCCTCTTAACAACACATCTCTTAGACACATAAACCCCTCACACCAAGAAGGCTAAGGTTCATCGCACACTGTCGGAGTGGCAACTAAGTGTTACCCACCGTGCTCAAAGCACTGCCCGCGTATTTTTTATGCGACTTCGAGAGCAGCACACCACGCATGGTGGTTGCATCTTGTATCAGTCTACACAGAATGGAATCAACAGGCCATTATTTCCAAAATATAAGAGACTGGCTTAGGCGTCTATGGCGCGTGGAAAATCTTTACGGCGCGAAATGCTAGATGGTTTTACCTTGATAAAAATTGGTTTTTATTTCAAGATCCACGCAAATGAAGTCGCAGGCGGAAAGCTATTAGCTTTTATACATTTTTAATATAACAATGTCCAGGCTTAGAGCACTAAAAGTTTATCCAGGTTTAGAGCAGCTTCGTTTCGCTTATCTACGCCAAAGCGATAGTGTGCGGTGACAGTAATTAATTAAAATGGAAACTATCTAGCATCATCCTGACATACAGCTACAAATGGTTCCTGTCAACGGTTTGAGCCTGGAAGTACGCCCCGTCGGCCTGCGTGGCCGCACGGTTGATCTGCTTGTGTCGATCTCGGGAGACTATCTCTTCTAAGACCTCACCTTCCCCTTTTATTAACCTGAAAACAAACGCAACTGAGGCACAGCAATGTAGACAATGTTATATTCGAATCCTGATATTGTGTTACAAGAATTATTAAAGCCTAAAGGGAATATCTCCGAGGGAGGGAAAATTACATAACGTTATGACCTTTATCCCAAACGGGGTAGTGAGAGATATCTCAAACACACTGAACTAAAGCGGGAAAAGCGCATACATTCTACTCTGCCATGTGGATCTCTAAACCAAGGGCATAAGGAATTAAGAGCAAAGCCCAATGATGGGCAGAAGCACCATTAGTGTGAAACTCCCAAACCTGCCTGCCCAGCATGGCGATTCACAAAATCCTTGTATGGAAGATGATGTAAACCACAATGTGGGACAGGCTTATGTGCAACAGTGGACAGAAAATGATGTGAAAAGGGCAGTCTGTAAGCCCAGTTATTGTATCAGATTATCCCAGAGGACCACACAAAGCTGTATACGTGCATGATGCTCGAATACACACAGTGGAATTCAGCTATTTTGACAATGGCAAAAAAACGGTGCTGAAGCCCAAAGGAAAAAAATTGTGTCACTAGTTTAAGAGGTAGGTATTCTAAGTGGGCATTCTGGTGTCACGTGTTGCTGGAATCTTGCACAGATGCTGCTTTATTTATGAATATAATTTCTCTCCGAAAAGGGCAGCATAGATGACGGACTTTTTGTATGTGTGGTGCATGGCAATCCAGTGCCTAAAAGTAGCATATTATTCTCCACTAGGTGCTTAGTATGCAGTTGCTGTTCACCCGAAAGTGGCTTCAGAAGAAGGCTATATGAGTCCTAATGGTGGCCGAGAATTCAGGCACATTTAACCCTGCGATCATACCAGACGTATTTCCGAATCACCACAACATACTTCTATCTTCCTCAATGTTATCTTGCATGACACACTTTTCTTAATCACACAATTTCTTAATCTATCATCAAAGTCACGCCTAACATACTAGGCAGTGAAAGCCTTTCTACTGATTTTCATTCCTTTTTTTTACATTCTCCATTCATAAAAGTCTTCCGCCTATACAGCAGTTGCTGTATAGGCGGAAGTTGCTGTATAGCTAGTTAGCTAGATTGTTAATGTACGATTTGTTATATGACCAATGTTGGTATATGTAAAAACTTTGGACAAGCTGCTTTAAGCTATAAATTTTGTAAATCCCAATAAAACTGTATTATACCAGCTAAATTAATAAAAACATTGAAACAAGAATGATAGGATAACCTGTGTCTTCCAGTTTCCTCATCGAGGACCCGTCTCACAATACTTTGTCGTTTCTCCCACTCCTCTTTGGTCATTGGTGCCATGGCTTTTGATTTCTCCATCAATTCTACAACAGACATAAATATAAAAAATGGTGTAGTGTTATTCCTCTATGCTTAAGGATAACTGCCTTGAATTTATAATATTGTTTAGCCATGCAATTGATGGTCAGAGTTGATAAGGGGGCGTCAATAAAAAGCTACAAAATTTACACCCCCAGTTCTCCCTTGACGACACCGTAAACGGTATACCTTAAAAAAATTTCGGTTTTTATGAATAAAACGGGCACTTTTACCGATAGGTATGTCTGATGCCTTAACTTCTTTTTTGGTGCTATCTTCGTAGCTCTGGCTCCTACTCTTACTTCTAGACAACTTTTTAAGTTTTCGTTTCTCTTCTTTTAACTTCATTTTAAGTGCTTTCTCAGTTTTCTTTTGTTCCTTCTTCAACTTCTTCTTCAGTTTGCGGAGTTTCTTCTTTTCTCGTGAATGCTCGGAGGGGCTTGAACTGGAGGTATCATTAGATGAAGATCGTTTTCTTTTCTTGGATTTTTCTTTACCCATATTATCAAGTGAAATCAATTAATGCAATTTACGAAAATTAAACTATCCGTACCTATCCAATTTTCCAATCCAATTTTAATTGATTTTTTTTTTCGTTTTATTCTCTCCTCTAGGAGAAGGCAAAGGGATCTAGCCCATAACAGCCATGTCTTATTTCTCATTTCTTCAGTTTGTAAGTCAGTCTCAGTCAAAACAAGTAATTCGTCGTATACTTGGCGTATACAGAGTCTAGTCACGCTCAAGTCATTCTTCAGTAAAGTGTCAGAATGCTTTATTATTTAGTTATTATAAATTATTTGATAATATATTTACTTTGTATAATTTTGATAATTAATAATTAATGCAGCTTGTAAATTAGGTATAACTTTTAAAATTAATTTATTGTGTTATATTGTAATGGGCATGTCCAAGTGCTCGGAAGATGCTCATGCAAAAAATAAATGATTATGAGGATGCGATTTTTAGTATATCTACATAATATGTGTGCTTTATAAACATGGGTGTGCTGTATACACCATCATCATATCAGCCACAGGACGTCCGCTGCTGAACATAGGTCTCACCCGTACATTTCCAGGGAGACCGGTCGAAAATGACCTGCATCCTCTACTTTCACGCGACCTTCATAAGTCAGTCTATCTTGCCTTTTAATGCCCCAACTAAATAATCAGTAGTTCAGTACTAAGTGCTATGTGCCCACCCTACTGCCACTTCGACTTTCTAATCTGCTGGTTGGGACTTCTGCGGATTTCTTCATTTGATTCGATCTTATAGTGAAACTATCTGGATGATAAGCAAGCATAGATATAGACCGCTCGGCGATATTCAGTCTAATTATACAATATAATATAATTGCAACCCAAACTTATTTAAAAGAGCAACCCTTGAGTTTCTTGCTCGTTCTTCTTTGGGGAATCAGCTTGGTGAATGAGCAATAATGTCAAAACTTTAATAATAAGATAAAAAATGTGACGTTTTCAAGTGATATCTAGGGTTACAAAATGTTTAAAGAACGAGAATTATTCATGATATTACTTTACTAATATATTATAATAATAACGATTTCTCTACGCAGGCATACTCACATCACAATACACACCCACCCCCCCACACACCCCCCTCGCACACACGCATACACGCACACACACGCACAAACACACACACACGCGCACTTCGGCACGGGCACACGCATCACGCACACGCATACGCATCACGCACACGCATCACGCACACGCATCACGCACACGCACACACGCATCACGCACACGCACACACGCATCACGCACACACGCATCACGCACGCGCACCACACACACACACACACACACACACACACACACACACACACACACACACACACACACACACACACAAACGCTCACACGCAGGCAATTACAATACTTCAGCACAATTGGTTTAATATTTTCTTGTAAGTTGTTATGCTTCTCAGTCAGTAAGTAAGTCAGTTTAAAATTACGGAACTATTCAAATAATAAAATATCGAAACCTGTTATTGGCTATATTTATGTATTACTTGTTACATTGTACCTACTATTAAGAAAGCTGTTGGTTTCTTGAATAAATAAATAAATAAATAGATTTTTTTTTTCCTACGAAATAAATATTTTTTTGATTTTGTTTTTGAATCATCAAAATACGTGCATAATATCACGACTTTTATCCTAAATGAGGTGGTCAGAGATATCCCAAACATTAAGAGATTAATGCTTGAACTATCATCCACGGTTCTCCTTTCGAAATATACAGAAATCTACATGCGACAAGACGGGGTGAGCCCATCGCCGTTAAAATGTGCAAATCTATAGATATTTTTTCGTTGAATGTCCCTTAGTCGTCTTTTACGAAACCCACGGGAAGAGACGGGTTGGTTCTATTCTTTTCACGTTCCGAAACCAAACGGTACTAATTAATATAAAACAAAATAACTCCAATGCAAATTACAGGTTTAGAAAGCCATCTTATATAAATAAAACTGTTAAGTTGTAACGTCTGAAACATAGTACCTATTCTATGTACTTGATTTAATCATTATCTAAATATCCCTCTACATACCGAGAGTAGGTAGGTCGGTAAGTACATAATAATAACAGTGTATAGTATAGCTTGACTACGATAAACGGGACATGGGAGTCCCGATAAATAATTGAGGGTGAGTAGATACGCATGCGCGGGACCGGGGAACGGGGTACCCAACCATTCCACGGACTTGCGCTCCAGGCGAACATTATCCTAACAAAATAATTAGATATTCTCCGTAAAAACTGCAACAGAACGTTACAAAGCTGTTTGGGATGAATATAATGAGTTATCGTGTCTAGATTAGTGTGAATAGTGAGTTAGTAAGATGCAGACGGGGAGGCCGGATAATACGCTCGAGTCGGACGCTCCCAGTAGCAGTGATGACTCGGAGTGCGAGACTGAAGAGCCAATGGGCCCTGAAATCTCGCTGAACACGGAATGGGCTAAAGAACTCCTGATTGGCTTGGGCGTGGTCGACCCTCATGAGGTAATCTTTAACTTTCCTTATTAATAATAAAACAGCCTGTAGTAGTTTATTTTAATCCAGAATGCAGATCATCATCAAGAGTCTACACGTCTCCACGCCTCCTCTCCCTGAGAGAGGATATGGGCCATATAATCCACAACGTGGGCCCAGTGCGGATTGGTGGATATGCATGTATTGTGTCAGAGTAGTGACCGTCGGTGTTTATAAAGTCGCCCCTGTAGGCCACCGACTTGGCTTAACGACTGTCATCAATTGACAACTACCGGGACCGACCTCCGAAATACTCGTAGCGGTCACCCATCCAGGGACTGACCGCGCCAGCATCGAAATCGCCACGCCTTTTAAGTACCCACAGCTGGGGCACAGCTACACATTGGGAGAGGGTATGGGCCATAATTCTCCAATCGGGCCCAGTGTTGAGCGTTGGATTTGGGTCTGACTAGTGACCATCAATTTGATTTAATGAAGCACAGAAATATTTTGTGGAAATTGGTATTTAATGGTCACCCATCCGAGAACCGACAACGTTACTTAACATCGGAAGGCTCTTTCATTTAAAAATACTTACATACAACATTATGGTCACGCCTGTTTCCCATTGGCGTAGGCAGAGACTATTGATTTCCACTTACAATGATCCTGACATACTACTTTTGCTTCTTCAACTCTCATCAATATTCTAGTAAGGATACACTCTTAACTTCCTATAATTTTAAAAGCCGTAAATTTTTGCACATGTATAGAGTACCTATCAGTGATAGAATAAAAATATTATAAAACATAGACTACTTATATGATTAAAACTACCACCGTGAATTTCATTGCGTCGGAGAATATACTTAGAACCCCTGCAACTATTTTCAAAAGAATCGATCTATAACTTCTTTGTATTGGACCTTCACCTATGAAATTGGAGTTTTTTTTTCTTCGTTAATCATATGTACCGATTCCTGCGATTTTCAAAGCTATATCCAAATTTGTTTTTTGATTTGGAAAATGGAATATTATTTCAAGTTTTCACGTGAAAATATTTTTTAATTTCTGGGCTAATTGACATAATAAAAAAAATTGAACAGAGCTCTTTTCAGGTGCTTCCCATAATCATTTCTTAGATTCGCTGAAACATTTATAAAGCAGTTACTTTATAAAATTAACGCTGCCTATACTTAACTTAATATTATCCGATAATACACACAAAGTTTAGCTAAATTTGGATTTGCCGTTCCCAAAAAAAAATTCAAAAATCTTTGTATGGAGAAAACAGTCTTAATGAAATTCTTCATACAAAACGCCAATTTCATAGGCAAGGACCTAATATTTATGAAAAATTTCAACGAGGTCAAATACATCACGACTCAATAAACTATTTTTAGACAATATAAAAATGGTTTTAGGAGACCCTAGCATCTTCTACTTACAACGCAATGAAGTTCACAGTGGTAACTTTAATTTGTAAAGAAAATGTAAATGTAAAAATAATTTATTGGTTACAATATAAGCAATGTACACTAGGATTTTCTGTGTTGTGGGTAACCAATATCTTCCCCATCCAATTAACAAAAGTATCACAAATGTTGTGCCATATGTCTTTGTATATTAGGTACATTTACTACTTATAACTTTCTGCTGTGAGAAGTAGGTTCTTTATGAGGTCTAAATGCATCATCGAAATATACTAAAAACTGTGTTACAGGTAAATATCTTTTAATCAAACTAAGAATACTAATATGTCCCCCTCATCTAAAAAAACACTCAAATAGGGCCCACGCATAATAAAAAACAGCATTATTTTTTTATATACATGTATTGTGCTTAAACGTATTCGTTTCGTATCGTTCGGACAAAGACTGACCACGCACACACACGTCAAACACTATTTGTATACCTGGATGATATTGTTATGTTTAGTTCCTCGCAGATTTTAATGAATTACTACAACAATATATTAATACTTGTCAATGAACTTTCAGGCATTTCTATCACTCAAGTAATCCGTTATTTTATGTGCCCCTCGCGTACGAATCAAAGTCAAAAAAGCTTAGCAAAAAAGTCATTATTTTGTTGTCAAAACTTCGGAATACTGAAATGAATAACTCGCGAGCAAAACTCATTGACATACACACAATCTTGAGTGACGTCGAGAATTGTCTGCAGTCAAGTTATAAAATACAAAAACACTTAGCAAGATTGTGTTTAGGTTTAGGTACTTTCTCGGTTACTGTCGGATGGAATTGCCTTTTTACGAAAAACGACGGATGTTATGGGTTTGACGGATGAGTCCGTATTTGTCCGGATTTAGCTCAATAATGCGTTGTCCGATTTGAGTGCGGTTGTTCTTGTATTTAAGAGTAGCTGTTACCCGCGACTTCGTCCGCGTAGAATTCGTTTAACTATCAAATGACTCAAAAGCAATTAAAATTCAAAAAACGATTTATTTCGTGGGATAAAATTATCACTTGAAAACGTCACATTTTTTATCAAAAAAAAAAAAATCAAAAATGCTTTATTTTTTACACACGCACACACACACACACACACACACACACACACACACACACACACACACACACACACATTTGTTACACAGGGTACACTTAAAATAGGCAAGGTTTACATTTTTTAAGCTACTGTTTGTTGAAAAGGCAATTTTAACCTGAGAAGAAGAAGCGAGAAACTCGAGGAGTTGCTCTTTTAAAAATATTACATAAAGGGACAATCTTAAGTAGGATCTTTCATTATTAATTGTGAAATAGCCTGGCATACGAGCCAGCTGGTTATGTCCAAGGATGATTATCATCTAATATAGTGTGATATTTTATAATAGGCTTTCTCGATAAGTTTACCTTTTATAGTATGTAAGCGTTTATGATCTTCGTTATTGTTATTAAGTTTTAATGGCTTTCTAATAAAATATAAATAAAATAAAATAGTAATAATAATGCCGGGATCGAACACTGCTTCTTATAATACGAATACAAAAGCAATCTTAGTTTAAGGACCCAGGGGCTTCATTGATTGTAACTAAGTAATTTATTATGTTAATTCTCTTAGTCACTACTTGTAACTTAACCTAAATTTGAGGTAATAAACTTTATTTTATTAATTTATTTATGAAATAAATAATAAATTAGTTTCTATTTTATTGCATCTCTTCGCTATTGTTGTTCACAGGTGCGTGTGGAAACTCAACCTGGCGTGGCGGGTGCCCTTAGCAGAGTACTGTCTGCCACGATACATTACGCTACAACTGACGGACACGTGATGTTACCAGTCGTTGTGAAACTACCCCCTCGTGACCCCTTCGGGAGGCTCTTCGTGGCCGAAGCTCAGTTTGATACTAGAGAGATTCTCTTCTACACAGAGCTCGCTCCAACTTTGAACAAACTGGCAGAAGAGGCTCTAGGGCCCTCAGAACGTCTGTCCATCCCTAGGTGTGTGAGGGCACGAGTTCCAAGTTAGTATTATTATTATTATCAATCTTTTTAAAGTAACTATACTCAATACGAATATTAAATTACTAAAGAACTTTTTTTTTTATGCACGACGGGTTCGTACTTGACCTCAACCACACCTGATGTTAAGTGAAGTTGAGGTCGAAGATGGATGCGTACTGACCCGGAAACCCCAACACATTTGGGGGACTGGCTATCTTATCTCTGACAACCGGAACACAACAATGCTATTAACATTGCTGCTTGGCGGCAGATTTAGATAAGATGGTGGTAGCTATCCAGGCGGACTTTTTAAAATGCCCTACCACCAACCAAACCGAGTACTTAAGCATGTACCCCGCTGGAGATCGAACCCGCGGCCTCCGAATCGTAAACCTAATGTTGTTTACATTGAGCCACGGAGGCGGTTCTCATCAGTTACGAATAAAGGGCGCAACCTCTCAGCTGGCTCAGTATATACAACATAGGGTTTACGAATTGGAGGTTGCGGGTTCGATCGCCAGCAGGGTACATGTTTAGTACTCGGTTTGGTTGGTGGTAGGGCATTTTAAATATCCGCCTGGCTAGCTACCACTATCTTATTTAAATCTGCCGCAAAATGGCAATGTTAATAACATTGTTGTGTTCCGATTGTCGGAGATAAGATAGCCAGTTCCCCAAATAAGATGGTGTTCCGGGTCAATACGCATCTACTTTCGGCCTCATCTTCAATTAACATCAGTTGTGATTAAGGTCAAGTGATAACCCGTTGTGCATAAAAAAAACTCAAACCTGTCGCCCATGACCCGCGGAAGCTGTGATTGTTTTTCTTCATCCTCCTATATTTGGGTCAGGATATTCATCATCATCCCCTACTAAACTATTGTCTACAAAACTATTGAGGCACAGCCTCCTCTCACGGGGACAGGGTATGGGACATAATCCACAACGCGGGGCCAGTGCGGATTGGTGAATTTGTGTCAGAGAAGTGGCTACCTGACAGACAGTGTTTTTGAGCCGTCCCTGTAGGCCATCGACTTAGCTTAACGACTGCATTAATTGAAAACAACCCGGACCGACCTCCGATGCACAGAAACACTCGTATTAAAATGCCATTAGTGGTCACCCATCCAAGGACTAATTGCGCCACACATTGGTGTCGATTCGGATGTACACCAACTAAAGTAAACTAAAACCAGTTTTAAAGTAGTCTCTTTCTCTATCTCTTTCTCCCTGGAACAGTACGATGCGACGGCACCACTCCAAAACTGGTTTTAGTTTAGTTGGTGTACATCCGAATAGATACACCATTGCCTAAAACTTCGCTAATCGAAAACGAAAAGCGAATGCAACTGAGGCATAAGTGCTTCATAATAATAAAAGTAAATAATAAAGTTCTTTATTGCTTAAATATAATAAACCAGATTTATTGGCTCATACTTCACATCACATCTAAATCCTAGTCCACTGCTGGAAATGAAGCCTCTCCCATGACTCGATTTATATCGTTTTCCATGAGAGGATTTTCCCAAATCCCCACGCCACGCCCGGGAAGGCTGGTTGAAACGCAGAATTTTGAGAGCCAATCTATGATGCTGCTGCCCATATGTGGTCGTTGCTGGTTACGACATTCACCCACGGGAAGAAATGGGCTAATAATTCCAAGAAAAAATATATTATATTTCAGTACTTGTATTATATGATTAGACGTGGGAATATATTAGACTTTTGTCTGTATTTCGGCTTAGTGTGTGGTTCCGGCAGGTAAGAAGAATAGAACGAACCCATCTCTTCCCGTGGGTGTCGTAAAATGACGAATTTCTACCAAAAAACATCTAAGTTTACATAGATTTGCACATCTTAACGGCGATGGGCTCACCCCATGTCATGTGTGCATTTCTGTATATTTCTAAACGAGAAACATGGATGTTGTTTCTTTATTAAATTCAATATTTGAAATACCATAACACTAATGCTTGGATTATCTCTGACCACCTCATTTGGGGTAACGGTCGTACGTTTTGTACTTCAATAATATCTACCCATAGAGCTGGCGGTATTGTCTCTAAAACTATAAAGGCCTGCTTAGGTATTTAAAAAAATTTAAGGTGCGTCCTACTTTTTGTTTTTTCAAAAATTTTATTTCAGTTTCCTCACTAATTTAGTCTTTTTATTAATTATTTCATTTCTTTATGTTACAGTTGAACTCGGTGGAGACAGTGAGCTTGTGCTCGAAGATGTGACAGCAATCGGCTTCGAAATGGCTAACTTTGCTGAGGGCTTGAGTCAGGAACGCGCCAGGGCTGCCCTCCACGCGGCTGCAAGACTCCATGCACTTTCATTAGCCCTGCGTGAAGCAGAAGGACCTCTTGACCGAAGATTTGACTTTCTATTCCCCTGTGAAAGGGCAGCTGCGGGCTATCTTCGTTTAGTTAGAAGAGGGTTACCTCAACTGGAAGCATTCTTACGGGGTCGACCAGATTGCATTGAAGAAGCAGCCGCTGTTTCAGCCCTAAGCGCTAGAGCCCCGTCATTGCTTGGAACACTGTTGAGACCAGCCGAACCCGCCCCATTAGCTCACGCAGATTTCTGGTGCGGTAACCTTTTGTTTAGAGAGACTGATGGGTTAAGTGAATGTTTGGTTTTGGACTGGCAGATGGTGTCCCTAGGACGTCCAATGGATGACGTCGCGTTGTTGCTCCTGTCATCATTGACGCCCGAAATGAGGAGGTCGATGGGCGATGTACTGATAGAGGATTATAGCGAATGGTTAGAAGCTGATTGCGTTAGTTTAGGAATTGCTGCTACAGGTGCCATCATTAGACGCAGCTTGCTGCCCGACTGGCCGCGTGCAGCGCTTCGAGCGCTTTTGCTGTGTGCTGGAAGTGTCGATGTTGCTTTAGGGGAGCCGAGGGCAGAGAAACGGCTATTAGAAGCTGTTCGTGATCTTTACGCGCAAGGAGTTCTGGACCTCAAGCCGGACACCGAAGTGTGAGTGTCAAATTAAACTTGTGCCGAGTGCCGATCTATCGATGTACGACAGTTCATACAATTCTTAACGAAGTATGTCCAAATCATTGTGTGTATATTTGTTTCATAGGTATTTTGAGACACAAATAAACCTAGTAGGCATAGTTAAGAGTGTTGTGTTGTGTGTATGAAATATTATCGATCGTTGT
Source organism: Oegoconia quadripuncta (assembly GCA_949316235.1). Classification (NCBI taxonomy): domain Eukaryota; kingdom Metazoa; phylum Arthropoda; class Insecta; order Lepidoptera; family Autostichidae; genus Oegoconia; species Oegoconia quadripuncta. Next base: position 18,549,413 of record OX438754.1, on the reverse strand, counting down.
TAGAAATTGGATTCGATGCAGAGGCTGCCACCACTGACAAAGGCAACGAGTGTAGCCTAATCAAAGACTGAATATTATGTACGAGTATATTATCTACATCGTTTGTGCGCGTAGGTGCTACAGTACCTAATGAAATGATTATTGCTCATCGTCTATTACGGATTTACGGCTGAAGACATTGGCGGTCTATTGACTTTGAATTACCTACGTCTGGAATTAAATGATCAATATTATTAAATGTCTTTTAATTATCATTATTGAGTTGAAAATTTAAAAAACTTGTGTTTAAGTGAATACTACCAAACCATACCAACAAAGCATATCTATACGAAGATAACTGTCTATGGTGGTGCAGTCTGAGATTAACCTCAATTTTATATGGTACGTACCTTGTACTTACTTGGGCCTCGTACTTTCGGATCACATCACATATCAACAGCCTTTAAAACGCCACTACTCGACATAAGCAGAGGCCTTTCCATGCTAAGCGGATTTAGGAGCCCAGCATCTCTGCCCATCGCTAGGGTTGCCATAACTTCTAGAAGTCAATATACGGGACGTTTTCTTTTCTGATGCCTAAAACTCGAACCTAAGACATTCAATACGCGCGGTTTTTGAACTCTGTTTTATTGTATGTAACTACTTTCGCACGCATGTGCACGTAGTATGAGTTTTCTAACAGATGGGTATTGATCTGATGAGATTTGACCTCCACAGTAGTGGCTATCCTGCTCGCGCTCCCTCCCCTCTCTATTCTATTTCCGTATTTTCTCGAAATACGGGACATATAGTAAGTCGGGATGGTCAAATACGGTGACAGTCCTGTATATACGGGACGTATGGCAACCCTACCCATCGGAAGTCTTTAAATTGTTATGTTCTTTTTTTCTTATGCACTACTGGTTAGCACTTGACCTCAATCACACCTGATGTTAAGTGAAGATGAGGCCGAAGGTGGTAGCGTACTGACTCGGAAACCCCATCTTATTTGGGGAACTGGCTATCTTATCTCTGACAACCGGTTCACGGTGCATTAGTCACCTTATACGACATCCACTGGATGAAACCTCTTACGACGATACGGGAAGAGAGTTTGTTCTATTCTACTCTGCTGGGAACAACATGGCACAGTATGAGTAATAGTTTTTTATAAGTTGACCAACTACTAAGTAAACTAAATAGGTACTACTACTAAGTAAGTAAATGATCGCAGTTTGGAACAATCCGTGAACATAGCAAATGAATGAATGTTTATAACGCTTCCGTGTCTCATGAAAAGGGGTCATGTTTGGCTTTACCTACCTGTATATACCAGCCGCCAACTTGATATTATTAATCGTCCACTGGGTAAACTTAAGGTAAGCAAGAGAGAATAGGAACGAAAATATATTATTACTGTACACGGTCATTTATCGAGATTGGGAAGTTTGAAACAAAGAGATAATATTTGTTCTAAAGGACCATGTCGTTGATTTTAGAGTTGAGAAAAACTACATTCAAATGCAATCGTTTTCCAAGACAACAAGAGTCTAACAAGATCTTTCATATACCCCTGCCCTGCTACCATAGATCGGACACTGACTGTGATTGATTAGAAAAAAAATTAAATCACATGCGTACAGTAGGCTGTATTAGTGATATTTCCTTTGCCTCTCAGGGTGTTTTAAATTTTCTGAACGAACCATATAAATGTCAAATATGTCAAAAAAGTTGACCTTCGTGCTTTGTCCATAATATTTGGAAATGATTTTAATTCTTTAAATGAATCATAATTTTTGACAGTTTTTTAAAGTAAATAGTGTAGAAGGATGGCGCATCTAAACCAGGTGACGTTGGACATAGATGAGAACATACCCATAGGGGCTACACTTCCGAACAGCGGCCTGCCTAGGATAGATCCTGCGACGAGACCCTTGCCTCCTAATCCGAATAGAATTCACCACATAGGTCTTGGTGACCGTCTCAATAGTGTTTTCAGAGAAATCCGGCCTCTTGTGGAGAATGCGCGCATGGTAATTATAATTGTTTACGCCCTGTTTTAATAAACAAAAGTGTCTACTTGGCAAAGCATTGACGAGCCACCTGCCTTTCTTTACATTACATTTAAAGTCCTAGCTATTAGGTTCTTTGTGCTCCCTTATCACCACTATGACCTAAATTGTTAAACGTGGTTCTAAGTAAGCATAAGATAAACTGTTAGCCCAGATTGAATGAATCAATATTTTTTTATTGCTTTTCAATGGTAATGGTTGGTAATTAATTCCAATGTTATGCAATATAAATTTATTGTTGATTGGCGTTGCTTACCTTTAAGTATCTGGTTTAAGTAACTACAGTAACTAGATACTTGGTCTAAACCCAGCAGTGGGGAATAGTAGTTGCCAAAATATAAAAATATGAAGTGAATTTTTATATTTTTTTCAATTTAATTTTCTGTTCCAAACGAAGTATGCACTTAATTCGCAAAAACAATTACATTACGGTCATTATGTGGCCGTATATTACAAAGACTTAACAAATTATTCATTGATCTCAGGGTAATAATGCCAGATTATCGCTCCCAATGTGGCTACCTCGGAACACACCAGCAACCCATCAAGTTGGTGAAAGCAGCATACAAAGACCACAGAGTACCATAGCCCATGTTAACCTGGGTCCTAACGCTCAAACATATGTAGTCACAGAGGAAGCAGTTCCATCAGTTCAAAGGCAGTCTACAAGTCATGGCCTGAGCACCAGTGCCTCAAATGACTCCAATTTGTCAGAGCATGACCAGGAACATCTAGAGATCAATGTGTCTGTGAATCCAGCAAACAATAACAATATTCACGATGATCCTGATAATGATAGTCATAGTGAAGACGGCACACAACAGGTAAGTAATTTGGTCTATGCAAATCAAGAAATATGAAAGTTTTTGAGCAATAATCAGTTATATTATGCACCTAATTTGTGTGAGTCAGACATAACTGTAGATATAATTACGTTATGAATTTAAATAAACAAGAAGTTTTTTTGTGGTTATAATAAATTATACCTAATATGTAAAAGGTATGCATTTCAAATCAACCAAATCAAAAATGTTTTTATTTCGTAAGTTATAAGAATAACATTTGAAATCGTCATGACCTACAGTTATCGCTCATTCACTAGGCAGTCTCCCCAGAGAAGAACGAGCAAGAAACTTCAGGGTTGCTCTTTTTAAATAAGTCATTGTCATATACATGCTTAAATAAAATAAATAAAAGCAGTTTATTACAGACTAGTGTCCATAGAGGTGTTAGTACAATAATGACTTGGGACTATATTAGTTGTACGTATAAATCTACTTCATATATCTGCCACTACCTGGGCCACCAGGTACATTCACATGTGCTCATACCCAGTGTCCCAAATTAGGGCAGTTAACCTTATTGCTGATGGCCATTGCTGACTGATAGTTATCCAATTATTCTACTTTTATTTGTTTTATTGCCTAATATGATTTTTAGTCAATAAAGCTTAAATTAATTGAGCATTGATGTTTGTTTTGAAGATTTAGGACCAAAAGTATGCAGAAAGTTATTTATGTATACATGCAAATATACAGTAAATTGTAGCGGGATTGTGAGTGTAAGGAACCGTTCCTCTTTCATTACTTATGTAGAACCTACGAATAATAGTTGTATAGAAATGTATCCAAGATCAAAAAATCCGTCCATGAAATAGAACCCATGGTGGGCGGGGCGTAAAATAGCAGTCGCCGGCTGGTGCGGTGTCTTGTCGCGACAAATCACGTGCAAGCTTTGTCTTTGTCTTTAATTGCTGTTAGTTTTGCATATATGGGACCAAAATTAAAGTGGTAATTGCAAGAGTAGTTACTTTATTATACAATTATTATTCATAGTTTAGAACTCCAAAAATATAAATAGTTTGTTGTCTTTGCTTTCAACAGTTGTCTTTGGATTGTCAATTCAGAGGACTAAAATTTAAGTTTCATTTTGTAATGAAGAACATGTTAGGTGGTAGCTAATGAATAAAGGCTGATTAGAATGAGGTTATAGGTTTACGCGAGCTAGTACACCGCAACTCGACGCTATATGGCGCCTATTTTGCCACCATGCACTTGACTGGTATATAATAAATACCAAAACAACCAAAGTTAGGTGGACATAAATATACAACTGAGAGCGAGAATGAGATTGTATGATAGATCTAAATAAGTTTAAGCTTTTGTTACGCTGGCGGCATACCTGTGGTTGCCCAGTAATCACTTCCTGTGATAAGACCGCCGTTGAACCTACCATATTTTTATTACCCGGTAGCCCCAAATAGGTATGTATGTATTTACATACGTATGTAGGTAGGTCGAGTGTATGTATTTACATTTCTGTGTTACCTCCTGTAGCCTAAACGACTCGACCGATTTTGAGTGCAAGGTATCGTTCGATTCGTCTTGATTTTGTGGTAAAAGAACCAACATGGTGCCTGCAAAATACACAATTTTTCGGGTCGGATTTAATACTTATAGTTATTAAGTTCCATGATTATAGTGTAACTACTGTTAGTTTGCAATTAAGAATATTGTATCTCCAAGGTGACTTATTGTCGCTCAGAATTTTTAATTTTCCTAATTCATTCCCATGTGTTTTTTGTTTCCAGGTAGTTGATGTGCGAGCTACTCTAAACTTACTTATACGATACGCGCCGTTCTACTTCATACTGTTCATAAAGCTTATGTACGACAGCAGAGAGGCAATATTCACATTCTGTGCCCTCTTCTGTATATTTTCACATAGCAACAGTTTAGTAAGGAGGTGAGCAAAATGGATTATTCAAATATAGAATTCAGAGTAATGAACAGTTTATACTCCACATAGGGTTACCACCAGTCCGGTTGTCTGGACATGTCCAGTGTTTTAATGTGTTGGAATTTTTGACTTAGATGAAAAAATGTTGAATGAATTATGAATTTTGGCATTATATTACTTAAAGAAACATGAGGTTAAGTCAGTCTTCAATCTTTATTTAAAGTATAGTCAGGATCGAAATTGCAGTCATAGTTCAAGTTCAAGCAACATTTTTTCCTACATCTATTCAATTTCTAAAGATAAATCCCTTTAGTACTTGATATTTAAAGGATTTTAAAAAATACTGGTTAAACTTTGGTTATGTATGACTCCACTTTTGATTCTGACTGTACATACAACTAGTTAGTCGGTCCCATCGCAACTTAAAAAAACCAACTTCAAGTTCAAACATTAATTTTTAATTTTAATTTTTTAAATTATAGCGCATGGAAAATACGGTAAAAAACTAGCTTAGCTAGACATAATTCAGAACCAACTTATATAATTGCTATCTTATAGAGGTATATTGGAGATGTAATTTTGAATAATTAAGCCTAAAAAAACGAGCGCCTAGTCTAGGTTTTTTTAGAAAACCCTATTTTTAATTTGTATCTTAATAACAATAAATACTAACTGATATTTAATTAGGTAGACTGTTCTTAAACACAGTTAACTTATTGATGGATAAAAAATTAAGTATGTTAAAGGTATGCATGTGTTTTAGCTGAAAATGTCGTCGAGCTGCTTTGCTAAAGATATAAAACTGAGAACTAATATTTTGTAACGTTAATTTCGCTAAATGTTTTTAATTTAAAGAAATACCCATCAATTGAGCATTTTTTTTAAAGAAACACATTTTTCAAATTAGCTTATTCTATTAGTTAGTACTTCCATTTCTTACAAATGCTTAATTTTTAGCAGTTGTTACTACATTTACAACACTTTATTAAATGTTTCAAAAAAATTGCTATTATTCGTTTTTCCGAAGTCAAACCGTATTTTCCCTGGGCTATTAATCTTATTTTAACAATGAACTATTGGTCCAAAATTTAACTTTTTTTGTTATAGATAAAGCCACCGCCATACATTACAGAATCCTCCTGGTTATTGGTGGTCTTTGTAATGTTTTATTTGAATCAGTTGCGAAACAAGTCGCAACACAAGAAGGCAAGTTCGTCGTGAGACATGCTCTTAAAATCGTATTATTTTTAATTTCAGAGAGCATGGAAAACAAATGAACAGAAGTTTAGTATCATTATTCAGCGAGCTAGTTGTCACAATGTGCTTAACCGCCATCGTACACTACTTCTGTGGACACGGGCGGTTATTGCCGAACGTGATCATGTTCCCGGGGTACACGGAGCCGATAACCGTTTGGGAGCTCATGTGGCTGGTGGTGCTAACCGATCTAATTGTAAAAATTATCACTGTAAACCTGAAGATACTGGTCACGATGACGCCGGCATTCCTGCTGCCGTTTCAGAAGCGGGTGAGTTTTAATTTGCTTCGGCTCATATGGCACGAGTCATTTCATTGTTATGAAATGAAATATTTATTCACAAGAATATGGTCCAACAATTGTTCTCTAAATTATACAGCGCGTTCGCATATTCTGCCATTTATGACGTGCAAATATCATCGTCTTAAAGTTAATGTCTATTACATGTATTACTTCACGACCTCTATCCCAAATTGTGTGGTTAGAGATATCCTAAACAAGTGTTTGTGTGCTTTAAACGTACGTTACGTTACTTAAGTGCTATATAGTATATATATAAGAATTATATATTGCTATTGTCATCATCATCATCAGCCGAAAGACGTCCACTGCTGGACAAAGGCTTCCCCCAAAGATCTCCACAACGATCGGTCCTGCGATGCCCCCATCCAGCGGCTTCCCGCGATCTTTAGCAAATCGTCGGTCCACCTCGTAGGGGGCTCCGGGGGGACGCTGCGTCTTCCGGTGCGTGGTCGCCACAAGAGAACCTTTCCGCCCCAACGGCCGTCGGTCCTACAAACAATGTGCCCCGCCCACTGCCACTTAGTTTGGCAATTCTTCGGGCTATATCGGTCACTTTGATTTCCTGCGGATCTCCTCATTTCTGATTCGATCCCGCAGGGAGACTCCGATTACTATTGTAATATATTATATTTGTGTGATATATTTATTATTCATAATTAGCACAGGGATTGCCATGTGTGTATTTTGTTTGTAATTTTGCTTTATGCTACACAGCAGTAGTGTATATATTATGTATCAAGCTCCTTTGCCACGGTTGTCTGTAAGAAATCGCTACGAGCCATGAGACTGCCTTTGTACACCTGTTAATAATTTTTCACTGTGTATATTTTTAAGTTGTGTACAATAAAGAATTTTTCTGCTTCTTAAGTACGTCGCATCGTTAGATCGGTTAATAGAAGGTTATTCTAGTAGTTATTGAAAATTAAATTAATTAAATGCGAAATGAGACTGAAGCAGTGGCATTACAGTGGTCCGAATAAATCTTACATATTGAAACACTTCATCTTTAACTAACGACACGAATTAAAAAAAAAGAAGAAAATAACTATCGAACAAAATGTGCGCCGAACAACTTGTGACCTCTGTAAGCGACGACAACCGACTGGCAGAATAGGCCACGCCCATCCTGACGTCATTGCACAATTAAAATCACCCTGCACAGTCGCTCTCCTCTTTGTATATGACCTGTGGTTTGCACCCGTATGTCGTTGACATACCGAACCTTTACGCTAAGATGTTACGTTCTTCAATCATATTGAGAACAACCAAGGCATTGAACTCCGTTCCAGTTTCAGCCTTTCCGTAATTCTCCAATTATGGGATCTTCAAGCGCAGATTGAATATGCATTTACTGTGTACTTCATCCACGACCTCATCGTCACTGTCTATCAGGTGAGATTGTGGTCAAACGTGTAGTCAGTCTATCTTAATGACTGACCACGTCGTTGGTTGGTTAACTTCGTCGATCGAAAACGAACAGCGACTGCGACTACGCGATGAGTGCTTCAATACCCATCGTAAAAACACCATTGTTTCAGGGCAAAGTGTACCTATTTGTGGAGGCGGTATCTCAACTGTACCGTTCCATCCTCACCATCCAGCCGTGGGTGTTCTTCCTCATGGAGTCGTATGAGGGCTCGGAGAAGATGGTGGGCATGTTCCTCACGTCGGTCTACGTGATAGCCAAGGTGGTTGAGGTGCTGGTCCGACTGAGACTCTTCAAGACTGCCACCTGGACACTGCTGCAGAGTGTAGTAAGTTTATCTATATCACACAGAACTATGTCATTGGATATGTCTTTGTTGTATGTAACTTAAAGTTACCTCCTTTACTACTTGCTATGTTTACTCCTACTTCCTTGCTTTTACTCGTACCCGCGATTTGTTCGCGTGGGAATAGGGTAACAACCCAAAGCGAATAGTCACAAAGTAGATAATTGCACAATAATTTTTTAAATTAAAAAAAAAAAACATATTCAAATAAGGAAATCAACTGTGTTAAAAACTAAATAACTTTGAAACTTTGAACTTTGAAAATATTTCAAATCATAATAGTTTGAATTATTATATCCAGTTATCCCCATAACATGATGCTTAAGGACATTGGTGTCGATTCGGATGTACACTAACTAAACTAAAACCAGTTTTGGAGTGGTCGGTACGAGTAAGAGAGAGATAATTTTTGCTCCTCGTGATGAGTTCGCCGATAACCTAGGTCTTCTAAGTCCGGTTTTCTCTGAAGTACAAAAACGTCTCTGGCAAGCTCATGATACCAATAGTTTGTATTATAACAAACACCGTCAGCACATAGAATTTAACCAAGGTGATTTTGTTTGGAAGCGCAACTATTGCCTCAGCGCTTCAGACAAATATTTTTCTTCGAAACTGGCTCCAAAATTTGTGAAATGTATTGTTTCACAAAAAATTTCACCACTTATTTACGACTTGTCGGATGTCAATGGCAAATTATTAGGTCGTTGGCATGTGAGAGACCTTAAACCTTTTCCCAAAATTCTAAAATAACACACAAGTGGATAACTTTTCTCGGCCCTCTAGAATTAACACGACTTTTTTTTATTCTTTATTACTTTTCTCGTAAATACTTGTACATTCGTTCTGTATATATATTATAAAGACTATATTTCATTCATTCTTTCATTTCATACAATTTTTATTTTTACCCTCTTCTTATCCATCGAAAAACGGTTATGCTAAGGGTATGAAATGTAACCTCTTAGTTGCTGTGTATTTTCTTTACTTTTTATTTATTTATTTTATTTATTTATTTAACACTTTATTGCATATATAAGTATACAAACATACATTAAACATTTTATCGTACTGTTGCAGGGAGAAAGAGATAGTACTACTCTAAAACTGGTTTTAGTTTAGTTGGTGTACATCCGAATCGACACCAATATGTTATACGACATTTTTTATTCGTCTACCTACATGTCGAGATGCTAAATATACAAGTTTCAATATCATCATTTAGAAAAAAGATAAAGATCAACCCCTCGAGTTTCTTACTTGTTTATCTCAGGGGAAAATGCCTTTTGAACAAGTAGTAGCGTAAATAATGTAAAATTTGATTATTTAAAGTGTACCCTGTGTACCTAGAAAATGAAGCATTATTGACTTCGATGCGATTTAAAAAAAAATCCAAATCTACGCCAAAAGTTTTCAAACCCCTTTGACAGTTCATTATTTTGACGACCAGTTTGGTGTAGTGGTTAGAAACTCTAAATTCGAATTAGTTCGAATCCCGCTAGGGGCATATGTTTGTATGATGAATACGGACATGTGTACCAGAGTTATGGGTGTTTTTCATTTATATATGTATTTATTTACAAAAAAAAAATGTATTTTTGTAGTGTATCAACCATCTGGTATACACAACACAAGCCTAGTTGCTTACTGTGGAACTAGATGGCGCTGTGTGTATGTTTAAGGATATTTATTTGTTATCGAACTGATATGTCACGTAATCCACAGAGTCTGGGCACAAAGCCGACGTGCGAGCAATTAATGTCGGCCGGCGACTCCTGCCCCATCTGCCACGACGACTATACGACGCCGGTGCGGCTCGGCTGCAGCCACATATTCTGTGAGCTCTGCATATCGGCGTGGCTCGACCGGGAGCACACGTGCCCGCTGTGCCGCGCCAGGGTCGCCGACGAGCCCACGTGGCGCGACGGCTCCACCACCTACGACTTCCAGCTGTACTGAGTCGCTGCCACACGTGAGTGCCTCACCGCCGGGGTATACACCTACGCAGCTTAATATTACCACAGCTTAGGCTTGTAAGGCCTGTATTTCAGAATGTTGCTCAAGCGTAGATCTGCGCTTGAGCATAGTTAGAAAGAGATGCCGATATACAAGTTACATAAAGCTGTTCCTTTTTAACTGTACTCAAGCAGAGATCTCTGCTTGAGCAACATTCTGAATTACAGCCCTAAAATACGATGAATCTGAGTAATGTTGTGCACCAGTTGTTGTTAAGTTGACTGAAAAATATACGTAGTAATCTGCAAGATGTGGTGAGTGTTGTGGTGTTGCCGAAATTCTATGTTGACAGAAATGAAGAAAGATAAATCTACAGAGGGCGGAGTGTGAGTTTTGTTTCGGCTTAACTTTACTACCGCGTTCACGTTTACGTGACGATTTGTATGGAGAAATGTGCAGCGCCTCTAGCGGATAGTTTGCAAAACGATTTTTTTCATAGGGACTTTTTTCGTAAACGCTAACGCGATGGTAAAGTTAAAAACGAGACAAAACTCACACTTCGCACACTGATCCCAGTATTTTATTTAGGTTACCGGCTGCAATTTCTACTGGAACGGCATGAAAATTTACAAACTTTCCTGCAAAAGTAATTCACTAATGTGAAAGATATAGTTTTATTACTTTTTAAAAATTTATTTTATATAAAATGCATCTTTTTACCGCGTTCTCCTTTCCGCTCATACATTTAAGGTACCACCAAGAACAAGCAAACCATTTCTTATTATAGTTAATTGTCGAGTTTCGAAATGTAACCACATGGATTGCGGGTGGGTGCAAGGATATAAGTCTCGAAGCTGTATCACCCGAGATGCATCTTAAGCAGTTGACGCTATCTCAAGTTCCGTGCAATTTTATAAACCAATCTTGACGTCTACTCAGCTGACATCACTTTTCAAGTATTCGCCTCAGCGGCGAATGAATGATAGTCTTGAGTTTCGTTTACAAATACGTGAAACTCGGCGCATCTCTCAAGTGAGTACTGCTTCAGTAAGCACGTGCGTTTCAGGTCTCAAGTATTCGGTCTATTAATCAACACGTTTACTTGAGACCAGTCACAAGACTGTTCTCAATTTTGTGAATGGTTTATTAATACAGGCCTAAGTAGGCTGGGTATGGCCATTCGCAGTACTCCAGCCTCTCATTCAAGGTGTACAGTTCTCGAGGCGTAAGCTCAGCTTTGCATTTGTGTGAGTGACGTCAAGCTGCTAGCGGTACAAGAGGTGAAGTGCGGCATGTGCGCGGCAGGGAAGCGACGCGCAGCGGACACGCCGCGCCTCAGGCCGCGTTTAAACAATGCGCGGGACGCGCTGCGCCACAAGCCGTATCTCTATCTGTGTGCACTCACACAAATGCAAAGCTGATCTTACGCCTCGAGGACGCGCTGCGCCACAAGCCGTATCTCTACTGTGTGCACTCACACAAATGCAAAGCTGATCTTACGCCTCGAGAACTGTATCTCTGACTAACACGTACGCTTCTACATCTGCTATTTGTATAGTACTTTCGTAAACTGATATATGATGACCCTCGATCCGGCTGACGGCTGCCAGCGATCCAAAACTTGTTTATTAACTCTGCCCACTATAATATAATTGAAACGCTGTGAAAAATGTTCTAAGCTTTTTCGATTGTGACCGTAGCTAGGGTTGCCAAATCAAAAAAAAAATCCGGGCATAATTCGGGACAAGTGTAGAAAATTACCTGAAATACGCAGTAATATAAGATGTTTGTGGTTAAATGAGTTTTCATTCAATGGTCAAGAGAAAGGAATAGTTATTCTATAGGATCTGTACAGTCAATTCTTTTAAGTGAATATTTATTTTATTTTTATAGATGAATTGTGTTCCACAATATCACGCACTGCTGCATATACTTTTGAATTCGCCCCGCATTCCGACCTAGAGCTGAAATCCCGGACATATCAGGAAAATTCCGGACGTACGGCAACCCTAGTTGTAATGGTTTGTGCCATTTTTCTTAAGAGCTAAATTCAGCTGTATTTGTTGTGCAGTAAAGATCAAAGTTGATATTTTTTTTTTTGGAAAGTTACGGTCATTTTGTAACTGGGAATCGAAATGCCCAAAGCAAATGCTGCTTATTTCTCAGTTGTTAAATTTAATTTATAATAAAACGGCGCTGTCTATTGCGATTTATCGTTATTGCTTCCAATTGTAATTCACTGTCACATATATTTATGGATACACAACCACTTATTTTGAGAGGTATACCTGTTTGGTATAGTGGTTAGAAACTTTGCTGCTATACCAAAAGGTCGCGGGTTCGAATCCCGCTAGGGACATATGTTTGTATGATGAATGCAGACATGCGTGCCCGAGTTATGGATGTTTTTCATTTATATATGTATTTATTTACAAAAAGAAATGTATTTGTGTAGTTTATCAACCATCTGGTATCCATAATACAAGCCTAGTTGCTTAGTGTGGAAGTAGATGGCGCTGTGTGTATGTGCAAAGATATTTATTATTATTATTATATATACGTTATCGTTCTCTCTACTATAATACATGTGTTATACACGATATAAGGAGTTGCGATCTCTGTTACTCGCATAAAGCGTGAACGAAACAGAAGGGTTTTACCTCATGCTGTTGTAGAGAGATTACGGGAGCATATTCATGCGTCTTATTTGTGATGGTGCAATATCGACTAAGATTTCCATGACACTAGTTTCAGTTAACGACTACGGTTGCATGCTATCAGCGTCAGTCAACGACTACGGTTGCATGCCACCAGCGTCGATCGACTACGGTCGCATGACACTAGTTTCAGTTAACGTCTACGGTTGCATGCTATCAGCGTCAGTCAACGACTACGGTTGCATGCCACCAGCGTCAATCGATTACGGTCGCATGACACTAGCTTCAGTTAACGACTACAGTCGTATGTCACCAGCGTCAGTCGACTACGGTCGCATGACACTAGCTTCAGTTAACGACTACGGTTGCATGCTATCAGCGTCAGTCGATTACGGTCGCATGACACTAGCTTCAGTTGACGACAACGGTTGCATGCCACCAGCGTCAATCGACTACGGTCGCATGACACTAACTTCAGTTAACGACTATGGTCGTATGTCACCAGCTTCAGTCGACTACGGTCGCATGACACTAGCTTCAGTTAACGACTACAGTCGTATGTCACCAGCGTCAGTCGACTACGGTCGCATGACACTAGCTTCAGTTAACGACTACGGTCGTATGTCACCAGCGTCAGTCGACTACGGTCGCATGACACTAGCTTCAGTTAACGACTACGGTCGTATGTCACCAGCGTCAGTCGACTACGGTCGCATGGCACTAGATTCAGTTAACAGTTATGGTCGCATGCCACCAGCGTCAGCCAACGACTACAAGGGCATGCCAACAGCGTCAGGATACGACTACACTCGCATGCCACTAGCGTCTGTAAACGACTACTGTCGCATGGTACCAGTGCAGCAGTTTAGCAAAGTTGCTAACATGAGAAAACTAATCTAGCCACTAGTCCGACACAAATCGGTACTGGACCCGCATGGTGCTGGAGCCCATAACTCCTAGTGAGAGGAGGCTGTGCCCCAAACAGTGAGGACGTCAGGTGTCTATGTGTGTTGTGCACAGGCAGCTTGCGATGGCATCCGTCAACGGGACCCTGGCAGTAAGCGACTGCTGTTGCCTACATAGTGCCGTCCAGCTAAAGCGAACTAATCCAAATTTATTAAGGTACAAAGAGCAGTAGGACAGAGTGGCTGAGTAAACAAAATATTTATGTGTGAGTGGCTCCTTATCTTTTGAGCCACATCTTTACTGAGCTTTGACTATGATCTCTACGATTGCTAGCGTAGTTAGTGGCAACACTATTATACTAAAGAGTTTATTTGTTTAGCGGTTCTTTTAATTATTTGTTGATACTATATTTTGTTAATAATATTAAATGTTCGCCTGGTTAGCTACCACCACCTTATCTAAATCTGCCGCCAAACAGCAATGTTAATAGCATTGTTGTGTTCCGGTTGTCAAAGATAAGATAGCCAGTCCCCCAAATAAGATGGGTTTCCGGGTCAGTACGCTACCACCTTCGGCCTTCACGTCACATAACATCAGGTGTGATTAAGGTCAAGTGCTAACCCGATTTGGATAAAGAAAAAAATACCGAAATATATGCATGCACTACATTACAAACAAGTCTCCCAAAGAAATAACTTTTTTAACCCCCACGCAAAAAGAGGGGTGTAATAAGTTTGATCGCTATGCGTGTGTCTGTCTGTGGCACCGTAGCTCTTAAACGGGTGAAACGATTTGGAAGCGGTTTTTTTAAATTTCAAACGGTGGTTCTTAGATATGTTTTATCAAAATCGGTTCAGCCGTGTTTTCTCGGGGGTTTTCTAAATGTTCAGTTTATATTATTAGTATTGTTGTGTTCCGGCTGTTATAAATAAGGTAGCCTGTCCCCCAATAAGTTGGGGATCCCGGGTGAGCACGCTTCCTGAGTAAATCCCTAACCTAACCAGTCGTTCATAAAAAAAAAACATGAATTTTAAAGGTTATTTCTTTGGGAAAGTTATTTGTTTATTTTGTAGTAATGAGTAATGTATAACTTTTTATATAGAAAACTAATTAAATTATTGTACATGCAATCATCAGCTTACCAAGTTAAAAGTGTATCCTTACTGTACTAACTGGGCTGTAAAAATTTATCTGATTCAAATAGTACAGTCACCTGTAGCTAAAAGTATACCATCATGTTCCTAGCGCGCTCTAGGGCATTCATTACATTAATTATGTCGTTCAAGGCAAAGCAATCCGTGGGTAGTATTGTCAGAGCATCATACCGATATACATGGCTCGTCTTGAACGAAATAATTAATACAAAAGAGCTAGTACGTTGGGAACAAGGGGATACATTTAGCTGCAGGCGACTGAACATGCAACCCTTTTCGT
The DNA here is from genome assembly GCA_949316235.1 of Oegoconia quadripuncta. Taxonomy (NCBI): domain Eukaryota; kingdom Metazoa; phylum Arthropoda; class Insecta; order Lepidoptera; family Autostichidae; genus Oegoconia; species Oegoconia quadripuncta. Next base: position 18,534,340 of record OX438754.1, on the reverse strand, counting down.
TAAGCTATATAGAAATTGGGAAATTTTCTCGGCTAGCTTTCACAAAAAATAACATAGATGGCGTTGTTCATATAACTTTGTTAATAAAAACCCTTTGCTGATTCCTTGCTGTATGGCAAAGAAAATACTAAAGACATACCCTAAATATTTTTATTATTTTTATAGCGCCATTTACTTTATTTTTACGGAAGCTGGTCTTGAAAAATGGCTCATTGAGATGTGCGAGAAATACTTGGCCATGTCAGTCTTTCCTCTAGGTATTTCACATCAGTTTTTTGTATAAATTAATTGAAGAAAATAAAGGGCCTAAGATTTAAGTAGAATGAAAAAGTGCATGAATGCCTGAAGTGTTTGAAATGCCGTATTTTTTATACCTTCGCGGATATTAGCTATTAGCATTTTATTTATTTTTGTAATAGATAATAATATGAAATGACTAGTATGTCTGTCAGTGCATTTAAAAATATGTCTTTTAGTAAAACGAAGTCTGTCGAGAAATATTTTATTAATTTTCGAAATCTATAAATTATAAGTACAGCTAAAGCTCAAGACATTTAGCTAATTTAAATAACTATTTAGTGATTATGAATAATTATATATAATAAGAATTACCTAGGTAGGTAGTTGAAATGTTGTATTAGCCAAAAATCTGTTAAATAACAATAAAAAATGTTTTATTTAGCTATTATGATTCCTGTACATAACATATAGGTTAAGTTAGATAAGCATCATGTGATAAATATTATATACACCTATTAAAATGTATTATATGTACATAATTTTATTAAATATCTCAGAGCATATAAGAGATTGAGGTCAAGTGCTAACCAGTTGTGCATAAAAAAATATATATATTATAAATATATATTATATTATATCTACACAATGTGCATAAAGCACACATTTACAGCACAAATGCACTTAGATTTAGTTTTTAACCGACTTCCAAAAACAATCTCCTCCTTTTTGGAAATCGGTTCTCAATTCGACTATATAGTTTATTTATTTTTTGTATGTTTGTTTCGCGATACCTTATGATTATTTTTGTTTGATAGGGTTTACCACCAGTTGTTTCTATGTTTGATGATGTCACGCAGCATCACAGGTACGATAAACCTTAATGTCGCGTGAGATAATATTTGTCCTGCTCATTCGTTTGGACGAAATATACAACTATCCCACTCTCACGTCGCGCGCTACAAACGATGTCATGCTACAGGGGCTGAGACAGAGAACGGAACCTTACTGAAATCGGTTGTTGCTAATTTTTGGCGATTCAATTATCATACACATAATTTCGCTTATGTGACTGCCATTCAAAGTGTTAGTTTGAGTTTGAGTATACTCTGCGACAGATTCCGTTCCAATTTATAATAGGAACATTATCTCACCTGTTGTTATGCTCTGGGTTATTATTATATTTTATATAGTATAGTTATTTTGTAAATAAATTGGAAGTCCTGCAATTTATAATTTTGAAATGATGATATGTTTTTGGTGCTTTAGAATTTATGTGTGTAATAAATCTCCCTAAACTTCCGTGTACTATGTACTCGCGTGCAAAAAAATCGGACAGCCAATATTATATTTAAAACATTTTATACGATACTTCTTAATGACTCAAATAGTGATTTAGGAAACGCCATTTGAATCGTGTTTCTATAAATAATCGCTGTCGTAAAAAGCACCGGCGTAATAACGAACAAATAATTGAATAATTATATAGTTATAGTATATGCATTTATAACTTTATTTATATCAGAAAATATTATTAATCTAAATCAGAAGAAAATTATTTAAAATCCTGTTAAAATTTGTTACCTTAGCAAAAAAAGGTTATTAAAAAAGTTGTTACTATTGTAAATTTTTTTAATAACCTTTTTTTGCTAAGGTTATTTTAACAGGATTTTAAATAATTATCTTTAAATGAGGTAGTTAGTAGTTTGGCATATAAACCTTATTATCATTTCCAATAGATTTAAATTCAATCGACATTCAACACATGATGAATGATTCATGTATCAGTAAATCCCGGACTTTTGAAATGATATTACTAAATTCAATATTAGCATTGACTGTATTTATTGTTAGCTTTTTCGATAAATAAATAAAACCTGATTTTTAATGGAACATTTGAATTCTTGTGATATTTCGTTGTTTATAATATTGATATAATATAACATTAGGTCGCCCAATTTCTTTGCACGAGAGCGTAAATTAAATTGGGAGTTTAATATAGAATCTTGCGCTATCTCAGTGAGATGCTATAGAAATATGCAAACACTTCCAAGAAGAATTAGTAAAACCAGATACGACTGCTATGGTTGAACACCTTTTTTTTTTAATATTCGTTTCTTCAAGCCTTCCAATCCATTCCGTATGAAGTGAAGTATGAAATGAAGTGACCACCCAGTGGTCACCCAGGGAGCAGTGCCTACCCTAGCCATTGTAAGCTTACATCTAAATGCATTGTCAAGACAACTGATTCTTACTATGTGAATAGAAAAATATTCTAAACAGTTGCGATGATTGCTATAAAAGTAAGTTATTGTTTTGTAGTTGTATTTTTTCTCAATTAATAGCAAATTTTATCATTTTGCCTACCCTGTGACAAAAGGCTGTACGCGCCACTGGAAGTAACCTAAGTTTAATATTAGGTCCTTACCTATGAAATTGGCGTTTTGTATGAAGAATTTCATTAAGACTGTTTTCTCCATACAAACATTTTTGATTTTTTTTTGGGAACGGCAAATCCAAATTTAGTTAAACTTTGTGTGTATTATCGGATAACATTAAGTATAGGCAGCGTTAATTTTTAAAAGTAACCGCTTTATAAAAGTTTCAGCGAATCCAAGAAATTATTGAATTGATTGATTGAAAATGAAGCACAGGAAAAGAGCTCTGTTCAAATTTTTTTTATTATGTGATTTAGCCCAGAAATTAAAAAATATTTCATGTGAAACCTTGAAATAATATTCCATTTTTCAAATAAAAAACAAATTTGGATATAGCTTTGAAAATCGCAGGAATTGGTACATATGATTAACGAAGAAAAAAAACTCCAATTTCATAGGTAAAGACCCAATATATTTTAGTTAGGTACTATTAGCTCGTATAAAACCAAGTACGATCATGATACAGGTTGTTCAACGCCAAAGATTAAACAGGGTGTAAACAAATTGCGATCAAAAATTTTCGAAACGAGTCAGTTGTGTTATGCCGTCTATAATAACAATTAAAGTATGTAAATACTAAAAAGAACCCGGACAGCATATTTTGCGGGCGCCATGTTGGATTTTTTTCCTTTTAAAATATATCTTATGACGCTATGGGGATCAAGACGAATAGGTGTCTGGACATCTTTCATTTCTAAATACGTCAAATCGCTTTGGCTACAGGAGGTACATAGAAATCCACATACTTACATACACTCGGCAAACATTACCCTCCTTCTGAGGCAGTCGAGTAAAAATATAACAGAATTACAAAATATATGCAATGGTTTTCCAAAATTTCATAAACAAAGGTGTACGTCCCGTTCGTGATCTTTCTTCAATTTGATAGCTTCCCTTTATTACCCACGTACTTTTTTGGTGCATCCTGCAACCTGAACAGCTTGACTCGTTACATTCGTCTTAATTGTGGGAGTGCTATAGAATATGCACTATTTAAAAAAAAATAACATGGCGTCCGTCAGTCAAAAGAAAGCCCTGGGTAAGCCGAGTTTAAATATATTCCCATATACATTTATATGTACTAATTGTGTATATAATGTAATTCATATTAATAAAAATTGAAATAAAATAAAATTACTTGTAGAAAAATTATAAAAATTGACTGTCTAAAAACCGAAATGAACACCTAGCACTATGGAGATTAATAGCGGTGCAGCTGATGTGCCTATTACCACGCTCGTGTTATTTATTATTGAAAAATAAAAAGAAAAAAGTCACAAGTGATAACCGGGCGGTATTTATAATTTTCTTTAAAGTTCTTTAACATTCAAGTCTACACACAATGCTAGAGTCTAGAGATCGTTTCTCATTTCGGTTTGTTGGATAGTAGGGTTTTGTATTTTTTTCTTAGTTAAAATTGTAGGTGAAATATACATTTTGGCGTTTGGTCCAATTCTTCATTAGAATAAGCAAAATTATATCTAGTTACAAGATGCTACGTTATATAGTCTCCTTTTCAAATATTTTTTTACACCTGCTTGTAACATAAATATATAACCATTTATATCAGAGTAGGTAAATCGTTTTTCCTTACAAGCAAATTTCTCGTATAGTCCAGTAATATCTTAAAGTTCCTGAGTTTTTTATAGAAGGATAGAGTACCAAACAGCGGGACTGCTCCTACTTAGAAATATGTTTAAAATAAATTGTTTTAGAAGTGAAGAAAGTGATATGATTGAATTGAAGTTTTTATTGAATTTAATTATATAAAAAAAAATATTCCTGCATTTATAGCTACAACTTGTGCTTATAACATTGTTAATATAGAACATGCATGCGGCCACAAGGTATAATAAGTAGATGCCATTTAAGGAAGACACTACTGCTAACTTAAAAGTTAACTAGATTTCATTCAAACTGTAATCGGCCGCATATCTCGTAGACCTTATCTCGACATTAGTCCAGATTAAGGTCAAGAGCGATCCCATTCTAATTAAAAAAAAAAAAAAAAAATATATAAAAAATATACGATGTTTTTTTTTTATTATAATTAATGTTTTTTTTTTAAATTAATTTTTACAATCGTTTATAAATACGTCGTTCACAAATAGAAAATTGAATGCATCTCTTCGAGGCGGCAAAGGTAATGCTCAACAGGCAAGCAGCGTTCCCGCGCTGAGGACATGAAATATAATATAAACTATCACTTATATTACCTGTGGTTATACATATAAACCTTCTGGAAAAAAAAATCCTAAATGATAATACCGTATCAAAGTCCGTTGCGTAGTTTAGAAGCGCACAAACAGACAGAAGCGGATTGCGACATTGTATTGTATTGCGATATTTAGAGATTACTAGGATTATTTCGTCTAATTTTATTATTCTCTACAAAATACGAAATAAACTGAATAATTCACGGCAACTAAACCCTAGCCTTTTTTTATAAAATATAGAGTATATCGCAGAGATTTTTTTAGATGGTTGATTTATAATTTGTATGAACTATTTACTATGGCTTATCCTTAAACTCTAACGCAGAGCACCTACTAAAAATACATATTTACTATCCCTCTTATTCATAAAAATTTACAAACGCCTTATAAGCCTGTTTTAATTAAAGTATGTTTTGTCACTTTCTTCCATTACAGCATTTCCTTATGAACGACAGAGACAAAACAACTACATATAACTAAAACAGGCTTTTAAATAGTTTGTAAATTTTTATGAATAAGACGGTTGAGATTGTACTATCATCATTCATTGTTAAAATATTGCCTGGCGCCCACTTTACAATGTGTAAATTATTGTAAAAAATGTTAATAATGTTAATATATATAATTAAGTAATGTTAATGTGGTACCTAAGTTAAAATGTTCATCCTCTCTCTATGTAATGAGGAATTTGAAATGTCCACAGTTTCAAGACAATTTAATTTTGCCTTGTAAATGATATGAATAGAGTTTAATTCTTATTTAATTCTACGATTGACGCCAGGGTCCAATCGCGCTACATTTAAACGATAATACCAAAATAAAATCATTTCGTATCGCACAAATCATTTGAACGAACATTAAGGCCCGTATTAATAAACCATTCTCAAGATTGAGAACAGTCTTGTGACTGGTCTCAAGTAAACGTGTTGATTAATAAACCGAATTTGAGACCTAAAACGCACGTGCTTACTCAAGCAGTATACTCACTTGAGAGGTGCGCGTATTAATAAACGAAACTCATGACTATCATTAATTCGCCTCTGAGGCGAATACTTGAGAAATGATCTCAGCTGAGTAGACCTCAAGATTGGTTTATAAATTGGCACGGAGCTTGAGATAGCGTCAAACGCTTAAGACGCATCTCTGTTGATACAGCCTCAAGACTTTGGATTTTTAACTAACCTTTTTGCGTTTGGTTTTACTTTGGTAATGTCAACGATTTAATCGTTCAGAAAAAAATGCGACATATATACCATTTTTTTTTTCATATCAGCGAATACAAAACGTACAACATTCATTTGAACGGTAAAACAGTAAAGTAGCGATGAAAAAAAATTTTCAATTTTGTTTTAATTCACGAATGTATCCGATATGCAATTAGGTATAATCATAGTTATTCATACAGGGTCGTTTTATATGATTAATGAATGATAGTATGATGCCTATTTAACCAACCGCAGTTTTCTGAAATGACCCTCCTGTCTGGACGATCGTTTTAGAGAACTTCGGATGTATACAGCATCCTACCACTGCACATGTAAAATTGCCGTGAGTTGTTACAAAGTTAAATTGTTTTGCAACTGTAGACATGTCTAATTCCGCTATTGTACAGTGAAGGACAGATATCAGGTATTGGGACTTTATTTACGAAATTTTGTAAAAAATTCAGTTATGAATTGGTGTGGATTGTGTAGCGTTCCTTTCTGGAATCTTAACATTTTTTTATAATAAAGACCTGCTACTTTATAATGTCGTTGACTGTAATATATTCCCTAATCTTACGACATTCCTCTTCGTGTTTGTATTCCTAACCTATTCCTACTATAATTGCTGTAAAAGTATGTTCAAAAACCTAATCTTAGTGATTCTATGTTCTTAATCTCCTTGAGAGATTATAATGTTATGATTATATAAATAAAATGAAGTTGTTATGTTGAATTTTGTAAAGTTATTTTTAATAAATTAAGTAGATATTTATAATGCTCTGGAGGCCAATTTTTAATCGTTTGAAACCAACAGACACGTAATTTAAAAAACACATATTTTCAAACGTTCTATTTAAAACGAGCTTCAATTTGTCACTCCAATTATAAGAATGCCTATATTTAATTTCGTGAACGCTCTTGGATGGATTAATAAATTGGTTTCCAGTTTATTTATTTTTTTAGTATTCGATACGAGTGCCTACAAAACCATGTACGACGTACGAAGTATACCCAGCAAATAACACGAGTTTTGTTTGAATTCCGAGCCCCTCTCCCGATCCCACGCCAGTTACCGCGCAGCATATCTCCAAAGAATATAATTTTCCTATACAGGGTTAACCGATAATCGACTCTCGTACTCTCTTGTTTTGTACTATTTTGTTTTAATGTATCGAGTTATAATCTGAGCTATATGTATCAAATCGATATGGCAGAAAGAAAAGGCTCTTAGAAGCTTTCAGCATGACTATAAATTGATAATGTTGAAAACCCCCTACAACATTGATGGAACAAATGATTATATCGTCCAGGTAGACTAGATCAAAAGATAGTGTTAAAAGTTAAATATCTTCGAAACGGTCAACCATAGCTAGGATAGTCTCTGGGTTTCATCAAAAAATCAAATTTAGAAAACTTTTGGAAGGTTATTTTTTTTTATGCACAACGGCTTGGTACTTGGCCTCAATCACAACTGATGTTAAGTGAAGATGAAGTCGAAGGTGGAAACGTACATGTACCCCGCTGGGGATCGAACCCGCGACCTCCGAATCGTAAACCCAATGTTGTTTACATTGAGCCACGGAGGCGGTCAAATCGATTGATGATGTCATCGAAATACATAAACTGTGTTATCTTCGAAAAATGGCTAGACCGATTTTCATCAAACACGGCTAAGAACGTGTCCCCTCGTTTAGTCTTTTATATATAGAAAAACCGCACTCAAATTGAAACTTTCATTACACAGATACATCCGGACAAGTACACCCAAAATAGTGTCCCTACCTTCCTGTATTAACGGCGGATGGAAACGGGGTTTAAATTGAGGTGCACGGTGACAACATTTACTAGTAGATATGGGGTTACAATCTTTCAAATTAAGTTTAATAAAACCTTGAGTTTCATGAGACCTTGCAGCTGTACCACGTAAGAATGCGTTCGATCACAACATTTGGAACTACGTCGCTAGATACCACATAAGCGCCCTAGAAGTAAATTTAGCGATAGAACGCAAGCGAGATAAACGGTAAATATACGGTATAGCGATCAGACACAAGAATTTTTATCACGGCTGATTATCACTAATTATTTTATTATTCTAGTACTCACAAAGACGAGTAACAAGACTAAGTTGGAAAGTTTTACTATATGCTATTGCAGTTCCTGTAGCCACCTTCCGGCTCCATCATCAAACTGCTTGTTAAGATGTGGTTACACTCGGTGTGATTGCATCGTTTTATTACAGAGTTCCTATGGTCACTTTCCACCATAATATTACATTGTAATTCGACTTACATACTTCAAAATTTCAATTCAATTGGACACCGGAAAGTGGACCAACGCAAGACACCGGAATATCTTGCAAGCTTGTAAAACACTACGTTTATGTCTTAATGATAAGCCCGCCTGTACGGGCTAGCAGGTACAATAGGCATCATAATAATGAATGAGCGGTCATGCGCTCTATTACAATGGAATAAGGCCGATGATGCGGTAAAACGATCCATCGACTTGTTCCTTACCGTGGGTAAAATGCATGTTCGGCTATTTATTTTATTTATATTATAGGTACCACGTTTTATTAATCAATTCGCGTTTATAGGTAGCAAGTAAACCACGCGCTCTCATCATTCATCTAGCATAATTAATTATAATAAAATTTTTCATTTAGAAATGATAGTATACGACTTTAGAGAGTCGTATACTATCATTTCCAAACTATTTCGGCTAACACTCGAACACCGCCTAATTGTACTCTTTTCAGTATTTTGCTTTGTAAAATGTATATTCTCCTTTTATGCAATAAAGTGTATTTGTTTTGTATGTTGGACTCAATAAAACAACCAGCTAGATATAATCACATTTTAATCCTTAGTTTACACTTTTATATGATTCACATAACATATTTTAACATCGCTTACGAATACTTTTTCGCCTACAAACGTGAAAAATTAAATAATTTAGATCATTAATAGTAGTTATTATTCAAAGTATCACAAATATCGGATAGAGTAACACTGCACTGAAAGCGCGAAGCATCTAGCGCAGCCGGCTGTCCAATCTACATTAACTGTCGGTACACGGAACTATCGTCACTTCGATGTCTCATAGGAAACCGCGACTATCACAAATCTAATATCCTATCGAGAAAGTCTGGATACGTGGGATACCAAATACCTGTACTCCTTAAGATTTAACTATAATCAAATATTGACATGTAAAATGTATAATTCTATGAAATGAGTTTTAGACACCATAATCATATTCGTCGTTAAAACACGAAAATGACAGATGCATCGAGACTTTCTCAATATATGTGCACAGTGGGAGAATTAATAATGTCTACATGACGTCAGCTGACGTTTACACAATCTGCCGGCCTCGAGGAAGAGGGGAGGCGGACTAGTTTATAATCAATTCTAGTAAACTCACCGGCACAGTCACATTTGCCGTAATATTAAAAACTAAATTATAACGACACCGGATCAATAGTTGTTTCATAATAAGTCAAATGTAATTTTAAAACTCACTGTAAAAAGTTGAAAAACCTCCAAGACCCTATAAATATCCTTGGACATACACACAGCCCCATCTAGTTCCACACTAAACAATTAGACTTGTATTAGGGATACCAGACGGTTGATATACTACACAAACACATGTTTTTTTTTGTTATATCATCCAGATCAACCAACTGTGTTAAAAGTTTAACATCTTCGAAAAGGGCTTAACCGATTTCCATCAAATATGGCAAAACCACGTCGCGATCACCAGCTTTTGAAAAGAAACCCTTTTTACAGACAGACATAGGCTTCAAACTTATAGCAATATCTTTGTCGGCGTTCAAATCGTAATTCCCAATAAACATTTATTCATAAAATCGAATCGTTTCAATAGATCATTAACTATGCTGCGACTTGCCGGTGAGCGTACGTTCCGCTTTTACATCATCAGAAATTCATTCACTGCACACGACTCGAATCACTGAGCCACGCCGTCGACGCTCGCGGTTCGTTACGAGCCACGATCGGGGCTCGGCGAGCGCCGCGTCTCGCAGGCCGTGGTCACCGTGACCCCCGTGACGTCCATCCTGCCCGCGAGGTCCGGGAGGGCCGCAGCCGACTCCAGGTCCGGCGGGTTGGCCGAGCCGTAGAGGAACAGGCTCCGGAGCCGCGCGGAGCGGGACCAGGTGGACGGCAGGTCGTCGGGCCACGAGCGGGCGCTGGCCGTGTCCGAGGCGGCCACGTCGGCCGTCACCTCGAGGCGGTGCGTGGCCGGGGACGGCGCCTCGTGGCTCTCGTGGCTCTCGTGGCCGGCCAGCGAGCCCGCCAGCGCGGCCAGCGACGGCGCGCGGGCCTCGGCCTGGTGGGAGCCGGCCGACAGGGACGCGTCGCCTGCGCAAACAACATTTCATCATTGAAACTGGCATAATCACTTGAGTGATTAAATCCCTTACAAAAATAAAAATTAAAAAAAAAAAGAAACCACGGCCGGTGCCTGAGTGCTATAAAAGGCGATTATGATACTATCTAATTTTTATTTAGGAGATTCGCCGTCATTAACAGTATTTACCGTAAGGAAAAAATAGGCCATATTCGGTAAGTGCAATAAAAAGTATTGACATGGGTAGTTTTTTTTTTCAAAACCATCAACGAATAAAGCGTTGCCATTCGTTGGTCACGTTTATAGCCTATTCGCTACAGCTTACAAATCTTTTTGTCGGCGGCATATAGAAGTAACTTAACCTTTTTAAATACCTCTAGAAGATCGTTAATATATAGATTAAATAGGAGCGGGCCGAAGTGGGAACCTTGAGGCACCCCAGATGTCACAGGCACGAAAAAAGAAATGAACACTTTGACAGAGACGGCTTGACATCTATTCTCGAGATAAGAGGTTAGCCAGCGAAGTAGATCACCATGAATTCCTAATATTTCTAATTTGTTCATCAGTAATACACTGGTAAATTTGTCAAAGGCCTTAGAATAGTCTTTTTCCATTGCTGTCATTACAATAACAACAAAAACATCTATGGACTTGCCCTTTCAACGGCGATAGACTCACTCTGTGTCACATGTGTATTTCTGTATATTCAGAAAGGTGAACCACGGTTTAAGAATAAGAATCGTTTACTTGACCCATTTAGAGAAACACACGTATGTGTGTGTATAAGTGTAAAAATTGCCAATTTACACGAGTGAAATTGAAATATAGTAAGATTGAAAGAAGAAGCGTGTAACGTGTATGGTTTGTTACCTCAGGCCGTAGAAAAGGCTTTTCAGGGTGATAACACAACTTATTATTTTCAAGTTTTCCTTAAGTATCACCAACGAGTCTACGTGAAGATTGTACCCGCCTTTTTTGTAAACAACATAGGGTTTACGAATCGGAGGTCGCAGGTTCGATCCCTAGGCGGGGTACATGTTTAGTACTGGGTTTGGTTGCTGGTAGGGGATTGTAAATGTCCGCCTGGCAAGCTACTACCATTTTATTTAAATCTGCCGCCAAGCAGTAATGTTAATAGCATTGTTGTGTTCCAGTTAACAAAGATAAGATTCCCAGTCCCCCCCAATTAAAATGGGGTTTCCGTGGCAGTACTTTCCAGTTTCGGCCTCATTATTTTTTTTATTTTTTTTTTTATTAAAAACTGGTTTCGCGTTTGGCCACAATCTCACCTGATGGAAAGTGACGATGTAGCCGAAGATGTATCACGCGCACCTAGTAAATGCCTATTCACTCTAGACTTGAAGATCCCATCTCATGTTCACTTAACATCAAGTGTGATTGAGGTCAAGTGTTAACCCCTCTCTCTCTTCAATTTAAGAGCTATGCTCTTATCGTCGGAGTCCTTTCCACACTTCTCTACATTCCGCCTTTTCTTTGAATCTCTCCCCTTCTTATTTCAATGATCTTCAAAAACACTTGTTAATCCTTTATGCGTAAAAAAAAAGATTACCAATGCTGGGCTCGAGACGCCTGGAGGCGGCGTCCTGGTCGTTGGGGGCGTCGTCGAAGGGGGGCGGTGTCCCCCCCCCGCTGCCTCCCCCTCCCCCGCCCCCGCAGCCGCCCGCGCGGCACAGCGACACGGGCACCACGCCGTACACGTAGAACAGCAGGATCGGGACGCCGATGCCCACCGCCAGGCCCGCAACCAGGGGCGATACTAGAAGCTGTAGAAAAAAGTAAGCTATAACCGAACAGCTCGGTGAACTGCAATTTGGATGAGTATGATAAATCACTATAGGCCTCATAAAAAAGCTCACGGTCACGCAGCGAGCTATAGAGGGCGAAGCTCGACGTTTCAGTGGATGCTGGATGCAGATCGCTTCCAACCGGTCACCGTGGTAAGGGGGGGAAGGCCTACGTTCAGAAGTGGACGTCCTACGACTGATATGATGATGATGATAAATGTTCTTTATTGTTTTGACTTGGATCTCTGTGTGCTGAAGTCTGAGTGTCCCGTGAATGTCCTTGCAAGGATGCGAAAATTGTTCCAGCTAAGTGCCAGCACTTCATCGGTGTTAAAAAAGTCTTGCAAAGTCGTCGGAAGGGACAGGACAAGTGATTAGGAAGGAGGACTAGTAAGTTTGAGCGCGGCGGTCTCGGCGGCGGCTACGGCGACGCCCGGCCCACAGCGGCAGCCCCACCAGCAGCGTCGGCAGGGCCCAGCCGCCTAAGGGAGGAGCACTGACCGCGGCGGCCACGGCGGCGCCTGGCTCACAGCAGCAGCCCCACCAGCAGCGCCGGCAGCGCCACGCCCCCTAAGGGAGGAGCACTGACCGCGGCGGCCACGGCGGCGCCTGGCTCACAGCAGCAGCCCCACCAGCAGCGCCGGCAGCGCCACGCCCCCTAAGGGAGGAGCACTGACCGCGGCGGCCACGGCGGCGCCTGGCTCACAGCAGCAGCCCCACCAGCAGCGCCGGCAGCGCCACGCCCCCTAAGGGAGGAGCACTGACCGCGGCGGCCACGGCGGCGCCTGGCTCACAGCAGCAGCCCCACCAGCAGCGCCGGCAGCGCCACGCCCCCTAAGAGAGGAGCACTGACCGCGGCGGCCACGGCGGCGCCTGGCTCACAGCAGCAGCCCCACCAGCAGCGCCGGCAGCGCCACGCCCCCTAAGGGAGGAGCACTGACCGCGGCGGCCACGGCGGCGGCCACGGCGGCGCGGCGGCGCGCGGGCGAGGCTCGGCGCAGGCGGCGGTGCGCGCGGCGGCCGGCCCACAGCGGCAGCCCCACCAGCAGCGCCGGCAGCGCCACGCCCGCCACCACGGCGATGCCCAGCGGCGCGCCCGCCAGCGTGCCCAGCTGCCACAGCAGCTTCTTCTTGCGCGACCACGGCTTCTTGCCCCAGAACGTGCAGCCGCTCGGGCTGGAATGGAGAGTTGAGTTTCGAACACTGTCGTTCGCAAGTTGGAGGCGTAGCAAACGATCCCCACCGGAGTGCATATTTAGTGCTCGGTTTGGTTGGTGGTAGGGTATTTTAAATATCCGCCTGGCTAGCTCTCACCGTCGTGTGTTAATAGAGTTGTTGTGTTTCGGTTGTCAGAGATAAGATAGCCAGTCCCCCAAATAAGATGGGATTTCCGGGTCAGTACCCTTCCACCTTCGGCTTGATATCAGATGTGATTAAGGTCAAGTGCTAACCCGTTGTGCGTAAAAAAATCCGACCAATGGCGCCCCTCATTGGATAAATTATGATTTATTTTTAAATACAGAATCAATAAAAAAAATCACTCTGACCGGCACTCGAAAAGCTAGACATCTGTCGAGCGTTGACAGGTGCAGAAAAGATGAGGGGCTTCTCTAGTTATGACAAGTGCGACTGCGGCGTCACGCAATCTATGACGCACTTGTTGTGAACAAGATATCGATTCCGTTGGTATATGCTTAAATCTAAATTTAAGCTAGCCTATCCTTTTTTAACTACAAGCACACAAAAAGGACGGACAGTTCCTGTCACCAGAGAACATGTATGACAAACCGCTCGGCATGCGGCGAACAGAGCGTAAGATCTAACAATGAAGTGCAGCTCACCTGAGATAATGCAGGTCCGACACTTCCTTCATGCAGAGCCAGCAGAACTCCGCGCCGCACACACAGCACACCATGTGGTTGCACGACCCGTCCTCCACTTTCACGATCAGGACAGAACAACGCGGACATGGCTTCACTTCACCTGCAAATTACACATTAAATGACGTTAGAACAGGTTGAGATGGCCCTGACAAACCTATTTGAGTGGGCACGTTTTTAGAAGCGGGACTTTTGCCTAACGTCCCTATGGTCCGAAATCATGTGTGCGATTGTATGTATGGCCACAGATTTTATTTTAATAATGAAGCTTGCAGGAACTTCGTCTTATGCTTTATGTATGTAACTGGAGTTCTATAGTGAATTCATTCATTCAACCACGCTTAGCCGTGTCCCAGGTCTAGGTAAGGTACAGTCTTGCAGCAGTCACTCAAATACGTGTTGATCAATCATATTGCTGGTCACTTACCATGGTCGAGATCAGTATGAGAAGGCTGCGGCGCTCGGGGCGGGGGCTGGCGGCTTCGCCTGGCCGCGTCGCAGGTCTGCGTGGGATGCCACGCCGCCTTGCAGTGGTAGCAGAAGGACGCGCCGCATCCCGGCGCCAGACAAGTAAGCTTTGGGCAAGATGCACAACCCGTCGCTACCACCGCGAAACTGGAAGGTAAGATGGCAGGAGATAGAAGAAATGTAGAAGTTAACAAGGTCTGATCTGATCTAACTGGCCGAAAAGCAATAATATTGGCGAAGGCAGGAATGAAAGGCATCATCGGCAAGAGGCCAGTAGTTTCAATGAGTTGATAATACCGCCGAATGGGCTATCCAATGACAGGCAGTATTTACTTGCAGTCTGGCGCAAGCTCGAAGAACTTATGGTCGGTGGGGCATTAAAGTTCTCGAATGGAGATCACGCACCGGCAAGCGCAGCGTAGGACGTCCACTCACAAGGTGGAGGAGGCGAGCTAATGAAGGTCGCGGGAAGTCATGGATGCAGGCCGCTTCCAACCCGTCGCTTTGGAAATCAATGTGGGAGGCCTATGTTCAGCAGTGGACGTCCTGTGGCTGATGATGATGAATACACATTGATTCTAGCGTCAGTATTCACCTGCAGTCTGGAGCAGGGCACCACCTGGTGTCGGGGTCCGCTGCCAGCGCTCGTCGCACTGAAAACTCCTCGTATTTGTCGTACATAGCAGGATTGTCCACGATTCGGCGTACATCTGAAATTAACAGACATTAAATATTAATCTGAAGGCAGTCAAATGTAACGTTCAAAGGTAAGAAAATGGATGTCGTAAGAGAAATAGAACTTGTCTCTACTCAGGGGTATCGTCGTTAGAGAAATCTCCTCCATTTGTCACAAAAGCGAGTGAATTCACCGCAATCATAGTTTTAACCATCTAATCATACTATCATCAATTTCTACTATTGCACATAACCCTGCCGCATAGCATGTCAATTCATTTTTATTTTTATTTTTATTTATTTTATTTACATAGAATCAACAGCATTATTACAAATTCTTATTCAGAAAACTAATACCAAACTTATGCCAATTAAAGATTCTAACTATGTTACTGACAAAGGTTACTTTAACATTGAATGGGTATGTCTTAATTAAATTACAATGAAATTCGTACTAATACATTATTAATCATAATATTATTATAAATGTCAATGAAAACAAATCTAATCCTCAGTGATATATGAGTCGTTAGGTTAATATGTCTAAATATGAATGAAATATGTCTATGGAAGTTAAATAAGCCGAATGAAAATTTCAAAATTATAGATCTATAAATATGTACAAAATATGTGTGTTGTGAGTGTCTATGTGTGTAAGAGTTAGTGTGTGTGATAGTTAGGGTGTGATGGGATGGCGGTGGGTCTTGCATGATGGAGTAAATCAATGGACGGACATGGGTCAAGAAGAACGATCGACAGAGCCATGCGAGCGCGAACGGCGCGAGCAAAGACTACAATGGCGCGAGGTGGAGAATGACGCGCCCGCGCCGCCGCTCCGCCGCCACCCGAGAGCCGCCGGAACTAGCCAACAGGTTATGCATCTAAAGGCCGGCTTACATGCCTAGTGGGCTATAACGTCAAAATGAAAAGACAGGGATGCATCTAACTAATATTATAAATGCGAAAGTTTGGATGTTAGTTTGTTTGTCGCTCAATCATGGCGAAACGGATGAACGGATTTGGCTGAAATTTGGTATATAGGTCAAATATAACCTTGATTAAAGATAGGATACTTTTAATCCCGATAAGTGAGTAGTTCCCGCCTACATAATATATAACATATTTCCGCGATAAAGTTATTCCACGTAGGTAGGGTAGGGTACTCTATAATAATATTGATATTACAATTCAATTGATTAATTGTCGTATAATTTATTATTAGTTATTAAGTATGTATAATAAATTCAATTCAATTATAATTTATATTGGCTAATATCTATAGGCTATCGAGTATACTTATTTATAAATTGATGCAATATGCTATTTTTGAAACAATTCTTAGACAAATAAAATATGTCCTGCTCCATAAAATGTTTATTGTACGTTCTGGGCAAGCGCACATTCACGCCATTGGCCTCATAATTCGTCCGGGCTACTGGAACATAGAAGAGTTGCGTATGGCGCGTTCGCTTGTCGGGTACGCATAGGTTTAACATCTTTACGACAAGTGCAGGACAGTCGAGCGCTCCCGAGCATATGTCATGTAATAACGCCATATCGAGCAAAATGCGGCGGTCGCGCAACGGCACGAGTCGATGTTCACGACACGAAGCGAAGTAATCATCGCAGATAGCTCGGGTGCGATAGTTCAGATGTTTGACGAATTTGATTTGTATACGCTCAATTGCATGCTCATAAATCACGTATTGCGGATTCCATATCGGACAACAGTACTCCAGAACACTGCGAACGTAAGCAAAATATAACATTTTGACGCAGGTAATGTCTGTGAAGGGCTTGCTTACACGATAAATGAAGCCGAGATTTCTATAAGCAGTATTTACGATTTGCTCAACATGTGCTGAGAAGGTGAGCTTAACATCCAAAATGACGCCGAGATCTCTCACTGTAGTTTCATTTAAAGACATGACAATTTAAAGAAATTACCATCACGGCCAGCTGTCAAATGCTACCAACAGGAAGGCTTCAACCGTCAAGTTAAACCAACGGCGAATGCTATGGTAATGAAGTTCATTACCATTAAAGTTAGAATGGGGATACATAAGATGACGAAGTCCCGGATTCTACTCCTAACGAGGTAAGTCTAAATACTTAGGTACTTGGGTTTATGGTGGATCACCTTACCTCCCAGTGTAACTTAAGCTCGACAACAGCTCCTCATATTCCGTTCTTATTTATTATATAATCGATAACTTTTTACCATTCGATCAGTTCGAAAAAAAATAATATTTTATTACATCCAATGGCACACAATGGGCAATAGAAAAAAAAAACATAACTTTTTACGTTCCATTAGAACAAATAGCATTTTGTTTGACGCGAACCCGATCTGACGTTAGGGGAAGCAGATAACATCTAAATGTGCTCTTATATAAAACGTTTTATCTACTCTGCACTTACGATTCTAGTAAAAAAATTATCGTAATTTTTCAACAACTAACTTTTCATCCAACTTTTCTCGATCAAATAAAGTAATTACTACTCCATGAAATCATATCTATTGTATTAAGAATAATATTGGGTTTTTAAATTGGAATTTTTTTTCTTCGTTAATCATATGTACCAATTCCTGCGATTTTCAAAGCTATATCCAAATTTGTTTTTTATTTGGAAAATGGAATATTATTTCAAGGTTTCACATGAAATATTTTTTAATTTCTGTGTTAAATCACATAATAAAAAAAATTTGAACAGAGTTCTTTTCATGTGCTTCCCATAATCATTTCTTAGATTCGCTGAAACTTTTATAAAGCGGTTACTTTTAAAAACTAACGCTGCCTATACTTAACTTAATGTTATCCGATAATACATACAAAGTTTAGCTAAATTTGGATTTGCCGTTCCCAAAAAAAAATCTAAAATGTTTGTATGGAGAAAACAGTCTTAATGAAATTCTTCATACAAAACGCCAATTTCATAGGTAAGGACCTAATATAATCATCTTCTTGCGCTAGTCCCAATTTATTTGGGGTCGGCGCAGTACGTCTTTTTCGTCCAATCTCCTCTATCAGCCGTTAATTATATCATCATTCACGTCCTTTTCGTTCATATCACCCTTCACACAATCCATTCATCTTTTCCGTGGTCTTCCGCTTGTCTTCCAACCATCGTCACCCATATTCATCACTCTCTTATTAACATACGTTTCATCTCTTTTATTTTTATTTATTATATATTTATTTATTATTATCTCTCCTCATAACATGTCCATACCAAGCCAAACGATTCCTTTTTAACTTTTCTGTCACGGGTGCCAAATTTAATGAGATTAATTCATATATTTTAATTTAATAATTAAGAATAATATAATGTACTTAGATAAAAACTTTAAGCATTAGTAGAAGAAGACTGATGTTGTGTTTAAATGGATTATTTAATTTAGGTTTTTTTCATATGATATAAATGAATGTCCAAGATCTAGATCCAGTCCATACCCCAGCAGCGGGGAAATCAGAAACGGAAATGTTTGCAGGGACGTACGTGATGCTAGCTAGAAAACAAAGTGGAATTCCAGCTATTTTAACAATGTGAAAAAATAGTGCTAAATAGTGCCTAAAGGAAAAAAATAGTACCAATGTAGTTTGAAGACTTATTCCACATTTTAAGTGAGCATTCTGACGTCACGTGTTCTGGAATCCCCATTCACAGGACTGCGCGCGCAGGTGACGGACTTTTTGTAGGCTTGCTTTATGGATATCAGATTGTTGATATTCTATACAAAATCCTTTTTTTGTAAATATATGCATATTACAAAATAAAACATGTACAGCTCGGGTACACATGTCCATATTCGTCATACAAACAATCCCGCGAGGGGTAAATGTTTGTATGATGAATACGAACATTTATTCCCGAGTCTTGGATGTTTATATAAATATTTATGTATTTTTATCCGTTATCTAGTATCCATAGCACAAGCTTTGCTTAGTTTGGGACTAGATGATTGGTGTAAGTGTCCGAAATATTTATTATTTATTATTATTAACTTACCCAATTTCATGCAATGCTGACGTGTGACGATCATGACGCTGGTTACCATGCAATTTTTGTTACGGTCATGGCATGAATCATAACCGTAGATAAAGCGTGACAAATACGCTTACATGACGTATTAATTATTATAGGTAACATAGATATCATTAAATTATCCTCTATTGTTTCTATTTCCAATAGAAGGTAAATGTAGCATATTTTCCCCTCTACATTATTATGAATATCTGAGTAAACGAGTTCAAAGTGGAGAAACCGCCTGTTGTATTGTTCGTAATTGTTAGATCGGATTACGTACATAGATTTTGTTTATAAGCTAAATTATTATCGTATATGATATTATTATTACAAGCTTTTATTTATCTTACTTCGTATGTATGTAATATGTATGGTAACTTTTACAATGAACCAACCATTATTAATGAACCTACAGCTTACAATTAGAAAATTACAATTGGCGTCCTTCCTTCCTTTTCCTGAATCCTTGGGATCTTCAAGAGCAGAGTGAATAGGCATAGTCAATCATAAAAAAAAAGACAGGAGGCTATTACGATGTAAGGCACTTGATGAGGAGGTCTACTCACCCAAAGGATGCATGTTCTCCTGGCACACAGGACAGTTGACGGGTACGCGCGCCTCGAATATCTCTATCGCGAGGTACTGCCGCAGACAGGGCTCGCAGCACCGGTGAGGGCACCACGCCAGCCGCACCATGCTGGGCGCGCTGAAGGGGGACAGGCATAGCGGACATTCTAGTATTTCGCCCTGGAAAAAAACGGGATCATTATCAGTAAAGGTATCAGAAACAAGCCTTGCCTATGTTTTGTATAATTTAAAAATGTAGAAAACCCCGACCGGAACAAAGATATCAGACGAAAATGTAGTGTTAAATGCTAAATATCATCGAAACGACTGTAACGGTGTCGTTCTTTTGAGCTGATACTCATTGGTGGGTTTGGGTTATTGGAGTTCAAATTCGAAATTTTATACTGACTGATGAACTGACGGATCCTTTTTTTGACAAATTGATTTCCAGATTTCAACTCAGTCTCACCGTTATTTTTAATCATTTTTTTACATCGCAATAGGTAATTTTATAGTTTTAAGGCCCTTTCGATCCTCAGTACGACCTGTTTCATGCAATAAATAAGTTGGTGTGGTGATCCGTGTTCTGTTTTGACCCTGGCCAGAGCTGTCCCGCTCCTTCTGTACATATACACCTCGTGACTCGACCCAGCTGGGCATAGGTGGGCTGGGAAGGTCACACGGCTTAACCGATTTCCATCAAACATGGCTAAGAACAACCGCTAGAAAATTTGTTTTCAAATAAAAACACCGCATTTAATTTAAGTTAACCGCATCGGTTCACCCGTTTAACCTTTGAAAACCCGCTGGCACCCCCTGTTGCCAGTTCACCTTGCGAATTGGTCTCATTGGGAATTGAACAATTAAGAGCTACGGTGCCAGAGACAGACACACTCTCACATACATTATAGCGTTCAAACATTATATAACACCCCTCTTTTTGCGTCAGGTGTTATAAATGTGTCGAAACATTACACTTTATATGCACTAATTAAATTGCAAGTGGATGGGGAAGAGACTGGTCCTAGATCCTAGTGTGGGGACCAGGGCTACCTGATTGCTTATATTGTAACATTGTTTTTTACACAATGAATGATTCAACCAGCGACTGTAGCCATAGGTTCAAGTGAATAACCCACATTAAAATTTGCGCAGCCTAATACTAGAACCACCTATCAAAATCGCAGAATCAAACCCTGTCAGTATTCCAAATTATTTCGTTTAGTTTTATTTTCGCTAGAGAGCAATTACATATACATAATAATAATAAACAAAACTTTTTTACCCGAACGTGTTGGGCATCATCGATTAGAGCTTGTACAAAAACTGTAATTTTGTTTTAAATATATTACAAATCCATCAAAATTATCTTTTTTTTCTAAAATTTTGTTCCCAACTAGTTTTCATTTCCCTTTGACCTCTGAATAATGTTTATTATATTACCAACAAAAACCAATATATTGATAAATCAGAATTTTTCTTTTAAATTCCTTGATTTTCCTATTACAAACCAACTAACTGCCTAGCTAACCAACTAACTAAGCAGCGCTTCTTGTCGCTTTTTCTCCCTAACCATAACACCCTGTGAAGCGATGTAGTTTAAAAAAATAATAACATGTTGACTTTCAATAAGTGATATTTCTGTATCCTACATTGAATAAAATATTTTTGATTTGATTTAGCTTGTACAGATGGCTTATATTCTAAATTTGGTGTGCGAAACGCTAAATGTGCGAACGCGACACGCACTTGGCCGGTTTTTTATATAAATTTACGATTAGGTTTTAGTATTAACGCCTCATCTTTTCTTGCCAATTTACAAAATAATAAATATTCTTGACTTTGGGCATCTAAACGCAAAGCACTCGTGCTTAACTGATATTAATGGACGTCGGATCCACTTCAGCCCCTTAAGTTCAACATTTTTAGAGGATCTTCGCTCTAAGTAGACAAATTGACTGAGGCAACAATGTTTCGCCTTTAATTACGCCATCTAACAAAAAGTTGACAGCCGCTTAGGTACAGTCCGCTGCAGAGAGATTATGTCCCCCGGTTCTCATAACCCTCTAGAGCGGACTGTACATAAAATTGGAACTTTTGCAACGCTTAGAGTTATATTCCTCACGACAGATCATCAACCTTACACGTTCCTACTGTCGGGGCGCAGCCTCCTCTCACTGGGAGAGGATATGAGCTATAATCCACCTCGTGAACCCAGTGCCTATTGGTGTATGTGTCAGATGGCCACCTGACAATCAGTGATTTTAAGCTGCCGCTATAGGCCATCACCTTGATGTTCACCACCACCATTGTCTTCAATTAAACCAACCGCGACTGTCTATAAAGTTATAAAACTCCATCAGTCAGGTGAAGCCAAATCGTTGGCCTACAGAAGCGGCTTAAAAACAATGACAGTAAACTAATCTGGGTCCGCTAGATGGATTTTGATGGCCCAATGATCGAGGGCGGATCCAGCCTTCGAGTCATATGTTTGTCATCATACTAAGCAGATTTTTGTAAACATAAATGTAATTATCGTTATAAATGAACCTTTAATCTAGCGCAGTGCCCTCATAAATTTGCTGTGCTCTAACAGGGCGACTAAGTTATAGGCACCACTTATCATAAAACACCATTATTGCACATATAAACCGTTCTCAAGATTGAGATGACGCTGGAGAATCTGTTGCATTTAAATCAGTATCAAAAAAAAATTGTATTAAGACTGAGACCCGATGTCAATCTCAAGATCGATTTATGAATACGGCCATTAGCTCTGCAAATAAGTAATTGAATTAAATAATTTAAAAATCGAACAAAAAACATTTCTTTGATAAATGAAACAGTAAACTATCTTAACTAATAAATTATCTTACTGTTACTGTTGTTACATACATGTCTAAGTTATTACAAATGCTGTGGTCTTCCAAATAAATAAATAAATAAAAATCCCAGGTTCCCCCACGACCCATGCACCCTTTGTAAGGGCTGGCCGCGTCAGACATAGCGAATGCGACTACGCCATGAGTGCTTCACGACATACTCGTACTTAGTTCAAAATTGCAAAACATAGTCGGCAAACGAGTGCATTTTTGAAAAGTCACCAATAGAAAACAATTTCGCACGAGGAATTTCTTATAGTGATTTGACGTGAAAGTTCAAAAATCTCGACCCCTACATGTCTATGGGAACCTTTAGTATTTTTTATTCCTACTTTGTTTACACACCTATACATACACATAATGTCGCGCCTGTTTCCCGTAGGGGTAGGCCGAGACCACAGACTTCCACTTGCTACGATCCCGACACACCTCTTCTGCTTCCTTCACAGTCATAAAGTAGTTCATACATGCTCGTCGGTTTAGGGTACTCTTGACTTGGCCTTTCTTTAAGACACACACACCTATATTATGCAACAAATGATTACCTTGATAAGCGACATACAAAGCCGAACCCAAGTGATTGAGAAAGAGTTGAGATGATGATGCTGTTGTAATACGGAGTACGTATTAGGTCGGTGGACATTGTTTGCAACATTCCGATTACAGATAAGATTAGTGTACCGTGCTCGGTTGACACATATCCCTCTAAAGTAGCTTTCCCTCTCCTACACAACAGCAATAATCTGCTTTTCTAAACAAGATTAAGGTAGATTCCAGTAAATTGTATAATTATAAGGTATGCGGAGATTTGGACATGTGGAGAGGATGAATAAAAGAAGACTCCTCCCACTGCAATTCCTGTAGGCCAGGATCAACGGTGGTAGGTACTCTGCACGTACTTAGGTAGGTAGACTGTGCCCTACGTGTCTCTATTGTTACCTTGAGCTCCATACTAATTTGTTTTTATTAATCTCAGCGTCGGTGGCTCAGCGGTTAAGACGCGGTATCCCAATTTAGGAGGTCCGGGTTTCGATTCCCAGGCAGGCCATACATGGTACACCAATGAGTTTTTAACTTATTTAATTACTTATGTGTATTTATCCGCTTGTTCTTAAACGATGAAAGAAAACATCGTGAGGAAACCAGCATGCCTGAGATATAAAAATTGAAAGGTATATGAAGTCCCCAAACCGGATTGGGCCAGCGTGGTGGACTATGGCCCATACTCCCTCATATTATACGAGCGAAGGCATAGGGATATAGATCCCTGCAGTGGGATGTTTACGGGCTGATGATGATGATTATTATTAATCTCTCCTGCCGTTTTGGACCGCCAGTGCCACAGAGACCCATTATGACGCCTTATAACCACAGACCCATAATAAATAGAAAAATTAGAACCATTTCTTGTTTACCTAAGGAACTGAAATTCTGCAAACTCGTTCAGTTTTGATGACAACACATTTTTATGCTAGATATAAACTGATGCTGCCGCCAAGATCGGCACCTCACGAAGGGAACTCATTAACGGTTAATAGCACGGATACGAAATTTTGCATTAACGATTTTCACGATGACCTGATGCTGCAGCCAAGAAGAGAAGAAGAGGGATCTAGTCAACGGTTAATAGCACGGATACGAAATTTTGCATACACGGTTAGAGAGAATACATGATAATCACGATGGAGTATGTATTAAAAGTGTGTTTTTAATGTATTTTTAATGTAGAACTTTCTTCATCTTCAATTTAAGAGTCTTAAAATCTCTCTCTCTAATAAAAATGCTCTTGTCGGTGGAGTAATGACCACTAGAGAATGAGTATAACTTATTTGTATGAAAATTGGTTACGCTATTTATTATATTCTGTCTGCATCTACTATTGTACGAGTGAGTCTGTGCTTAACCTCTTTTTGTATCGCATGTTAAAACAGATTCATTCATTGAGGGACTCGTTGAAAATAATAAATACAAATATTTTAACCAACTCTAAAAACAATAAGTTAAATTACGTTAAACTTAAATTGTTATTTGATTTTGTACGCAATCCCTGACCCACAAAATCAGCAAATAAACCAAACGAACCATTCTTTGTTTGAATTGAGCCAAGCACCCATTCAAACATAACTCTCAAAGACTCGAATATTCGTTGAATACATGGAGAGATAAAAGGTACGCATACTGAAAATCGATAGAGCGACCTATTCAAGTACACTTTATTGTATGTAAATGATGAAACACAGTATTCGAATAAACGCTTCAACATTTTGTTTGTAATGTAATTTAGGAGCCCTGATGGATATTTTTATAAATGGGAAGAATTGGACGACCTTTGCAAAGGGTCCTCAGGACTCTCGGTCGGATGTATACCATAGGACGTTCACTACCAAACATGAGCCTCCCCCAAAGATTTCCAAAGCGACCGGTTGGAAGTGGTCTGTATTCGGGCGACTTCCCCCGTCATTTTTGTACACAATTTACTATACGTTTAGAAGACAAACAAAGCTGATATTTTGTAATTAAGTTTGGCTAAGTCTATTTTGTCACTCAACTATAGAACGATTAATTACTTCTTTCTTACTTCATCACCGATAATGAATGATTCTTAGATTGATTGTTACACTGCTAGCATGATATGTTTACGATTAGGAGATCGCGTGTTCGATCCCCAGCGGGGTACATGTTTAAGTACTCGGTTTGGTTGGTGGTAGGGCATTTTAAATGTCCGCCTGGCCAGCTACCACCATCTTATCTAAATCTGCCGTCAAGCAGCAATGTTAATGACATTGTTGTGTTCCGGTTGTCAGAGCTAAGATAGCCAGTCCCCCAAATGTGTTGGGGTTTCCGGGACCTAATCTTCACTTAAAATCTGGTCAAGTATGAACCCGTCATGCATAAAAAAACGAAAAATTATTTTATGAAAAATCCTGTCCTTACCTTAGGGTCCTTTTATTAAATAATACGACAAATTCAAGACCCAAAATTATTCACGTCAATTCGACAAATCTCCTAAAAGGTTTACGAGAATTTGAAATAAATTATTCACTGCCTACTAACGTCTAAACAATGCAATCAAAAACTAACTCGATTAAGAAAGAATTGGAAGTAATTTGAAAAATGTGCGAAACATTTCATGATTGAGGTTTTCCATTGTGAGTATTAAAAAACTTTTCTTATCGCTTGAAATTGTTTTACAATCTGGATCCTGGAACTGTGGGTACAGTCGGAAACAGATCAACCTTTTACAAATTAAGTTTTCCCAGGAAATCATGAATATTCTTCTGTCAGGAACGCCGTAGTAGATGTAACAAAATATATTTATATATTATATATACATAAATTTATATATTATACATAAATTTTCATAATTTCCGAGAACACTTCGAATGTATTATTAAACGAATAGCGAATTTAACTGCGCTACGCGTGCTTCCTGGAAAGTCTATAAAGGTTTATTTCTTTCAGAGTGTACTTGGACCAACATGACCCCCTCCCCCTAAAACTTTGAGTGATCTGTTAAAAATAAACATATTTACTTCATTATTTACTCATGAACACAAAAACATGCGAACTTTACAATTTCCATCGGTCGTGACCATTCAATGAGCAATTACCTATTCCCGTGATTAACGTGTTTACACATCGCTTTAATTACCAACAATCAGTATCCGTTAATACTATTGTTTTTTTTTTTTGTTTTTAAGAATAAAGAAAAAGAAACTTGCAGGTCACGAAAGTACACTACGCAAAACCAGTAATTCATTCAGAGGGCATACGTTTTTCTAATAAAATTTCCATAATGTACAAAATGTTCCTTTCAATAAATTTAAACATTGTATAGAATGTTTAAAATTGAAATATTATTTTTCAAAAACAGTTTTATAAAACAGAAACTTATTAAGTAAGTATATTATAAAATATCGGACTATTTGGATGATAATGTAATGTAAATAAATGTAAAAAAACCAACCACGAACGTAACCAGCTCGTTGGTATGCCAGGCTATTTCACAATTAATAATGAAATATTATTATACTGTTTTGTAATATTAAAAACGTGTTTTTAAAAAGAGCAACCCATTGAGTTCCTTGCTTGTTCTTCTCAGGGGAAATTTGTATTTGAAACAAGCAGATGCTTAAAAATTGTAAAATCTTTAAAGTGTGGAATTTAAAATAAAGCATTTTTGACTTTGACTTTGTTTATTTAGCAACACATACATGTATAAATGTGGAATAACCAATGAACACAGTGAAATTGGTTGGTGGTAGGGCATTTTATATGTCCGCCTGGCTAGCTACCACCATCTTATTTAAATCTGTCGCCAAGCAGCAATGTTAATAGCATTCTTGTGTTCCGGTTGTCAGAGGTAAGACAGCCAGTCCCCCAAATAAGATTGGGTTTCCGGATCAGTACGTTACCACTTTCGGCCTCATCTTCACTTAACATCAGGTGTGATGGAACTAAAGTGCTAAACCGCTGTGGATAAAAAAAACCTGGAGTTTCTTGCTTGTTCTTCTCAGAGGAAATTTGTATTTTGAACAAGCAGCAGCTTATCAATTGTAAAATCTGACTATTTAAAGTGTAGTGTTTAAAATAAAGCATAATAACAACCAATAAAGCATAATGAACACAATGAAGAAAAATTATCCCAACCGGTAATCGAATCCGCGACCTCTTCGCTGCAGCCGGTTCTCAACCATTTGGCCAAAGAGGTCGTCACATAATAGATTAACGCTTAGTTTCTATATCCACTTAGATGTCAGAATTCTAATCATTCAAGCACATTAACTATTCACCCTTCCTTCCAATTTATCCCGAATTTCAATATTAAAGAGGATTAATATTGAGTTTCGAGGCAAAATGGAACGTGATGTAACCGGTACTCTCGCGGAATATTAGCACAAAGGGAAAGGGTGCAATATTCATACTAGAATAGAGGGACTTAAGGAGTTTACAAATGATTTTCATTTAACAAAAGAGTAGATAAAGGATAACCGGGCGGTCGTTATTTGCTGGCTAGGAATATACGTCTGATTTTTTCCTTCCGATAGTCTGATCAGGACTATCGGAAGGCGTTGGAGCGGTCGTTTTGTTTAAACATTCAATACACGTCGGATCCGATAGTCGGATCCGATTATCGGTTTTTTCTTCTTTTTCAATGGCCAGCGTGGTGGACTATGGCCTATACTGCCTCAATATGAGTGCCTCTATTGTGCCCTACGTATCTCCATTATTACCTTCGGCGCCATACTAATTAATTAATTTGCTATTATTAATCTCAGCGGCGGTGGCTCAGCGGTTAAGTCGCGGTCTCCCAATTTTGAGATCCGGGTACGATTCTCAGGCAGGCCAATGTGTAGATGTATCAATGAGTTTTTAAAATTACTTATGTGCATTTATCCGACTCACAGATTAATCTGTGATCCGACTGCTCTTAAATGGTGAAGGAAAACATCGTGAGGAAACCTGCAAGCCTGAGAAATAAAAAATTAAAGCCATATGGAGTCCCCAACCCGCATTGGGTCAGCGTGGTGGACTATGGCCCATACTCCCTCATATTATACGAGTGAAGACCTATATCCCTGCAGTGGGATGTGTACGGGCTGATGATGATGATATCAGTAATACGTGGTCCGAAATAGATTCAGCTGTTTAACACAGTTAGTTTGATCTATCTAGGGTAATCATGTTTCCTAGCGGGTTTTCAAAATTTTCAATTTATCAATAATAAGACAGGTACATAAGTATGTACAGGCGCAATAACCCTGAATGATATCCCACTGACATCACGGTGTGACAGTGTCGCTCGAACTACAATCGAGCCAGAGCGAGGTGGTTTTGTCTGGCCATTGCGACAGCGTGGAGGTAAGCCACTTTTACCAGTTCGAACAAGGGACAAATGTTTACCCGAATACGGCGAAGTAAAGAAAAGGCTAACTCTAGTGATAGATAGGTTGTATAGCATAACTAATTATGGTACAGTGACCGTCAGAGAGGAAGGGGAAGACCTAAGCTCAATTACTTTGACCAAGTGGAAGAAAAGGTGAATGTCGTGTCGTACCAAGAGGTTAAATCGAAGGCGGAAAGCAGAGAGACGTGGTCACTCCACCGACAAGAGCATAGCTCTTAAATTGAAGAAGAAGACCATCAGAAATAGAAGGTGACCCAATGTAGCAACGGCTGAACTGTCGAGGCACATAATCCCCTCACTGGGAGAGGGTACGGGCCATAATTCATCACGCAGTACGCTTTGGTGTATTTGTGGCCAACGTCAAACGACCGAGACCAAATATTGGGTCTTTACCTATGAAATTGGAGTTTTTTTTCTTCGTTAATCATATGTACCAATTCCTGTGATTCTCAGAGCTATATCCAAATTTGTTTTTTATTTGGAAAATGGAATATTATTTCAAGGTTTCACATGAAATACTTTTTTAATATCTGTGCTAAATCACATAATAAAAAAAATTTGAACAGAGCTCTTTTCATATGCATCCCATAATCATTTCTTAGATTTGCTGAAACTTTTATAAAGCGGTTACTTTTAAAAATTAACGCTGCCTATACTTAACTTAATGTTATCCGATAATATACACAAAGTGTAGCTAAATTTGGATTTGCCGTTCCTGGTTTCGCGTTTGACTACAATCTCACCTGATGGAAAGTGACGATGTAGCCGAAGATGTATCACGCGCACCCAGTAAATGCCTATTCACTCTAGACTTGAAGATCCTAAGGTTGTAAGTGTCTTAATGAAATTCTTCATACAAAACGCCAATTTTATAGGTAAGGACCTAATATTTGACGACCGATTGGTGTAATGGATAGTGACCCTATCAGCGAAACCAACGGTTGCGGGTTCGAATCCCGCGACGGGTAAATGTTTGTGTGATGAATATGAACATTTACTCCCGAGTCTTGGATGTTTATATAAATATTTATGTATGTTTATCCGTTATCTAGTATCCATAGCACAAGCTTTGCTTAGTTTGGGACTAGATGATTGGTGTAAGTGTCCGAAATATTTATTTATTTATTTTTATTTATTTAACGTGCCCTTCGAAGCATGGCAACAGTAGTCTTAAAATGTCAATGGTTATCTTAATGGTTAATACTTAACCTTGCAAATCGAAAACGAATAGCGAATGCGACGGCCCCACGAGAGCTTCATCTAATTTCATTAAAAAATCTAGATGAAGTTTTCTTAACACTATCACTAATCTGCGAGTAATTACTATTCTAAAACTGACTTATTCGAATTGAAGAGCGTTTGGTCGACAGTCAGGAGTCTCATCAAAAACCAATATTTGCAAGCTAAATTCCGGACTTCCGGCAGCGGTGTTCCCGAACGAGTACGACATTGGAACCTTCAAGAAACGAGCCTACACCTTCCTCAAAGGCCGGCAACGCATCTGTGACACTTTTGGTGTTGCGGGTGTCCATGGGCGGCGGTGATTACTTTCCATCAGGTGACCCGCATGCACGTTTGCCGCTCTCTCATATAAAAAAAAAAAAAAAAATTGTTTTACGTTTCATTATTATGTTTCAGATGGAACTCCTAGGGTCGGGCCGAATTAAATTTTTGAAGGGCTTATTAATAGAAATATTAATTTTTAAAAAGTATTTGATAAATTTCGAAATTTTCTACCGGATCAGAAAATACTTCTCTTTTTATATATAAAGTGGAATTATAGGTATTTGACAAGACACTCCTCAGATATTCTACATGATTTTAGTATTTCATAAATCTCTTAAAGATGTATGTATACAGGGCGTCCCAAAGTTATGGGACATGAAGGGGAAGTACCTTAAATATTGTAGATAGTGAATTTTGCTCAAAGAAGACTTTATGTTATTTTTAAAAGTTAGTAATTCTGCATTCATAGATTTTCTAAAAATTACTTGCTTCGGCTGGGAATCGAACCGACTTAAATGTGAAAAAAAAAACACCCTACTTTTATGATGCCAATCGAAAGAATAGCTAAAAAATAATAACTCTGCCTAAGTAACATAGTATTTTAAAAGAAAGGAACAACATAAAATGATTGAGTCAAATTTCAAGAAAGTTATTTATTGCCGACGACGTTCGAAAAGTAGCGATATTATCATTCCAAAGATAGCATTGATTATTCGTAAATAAGTACCCACTTCATAAAATAGGTACTAACATAGTTTTCCTTATTATAAGTGCACGTGTAGATGAAATGATAACAAGAGGGATCACATTTTGAGCATTTAATTAATTAATTTACAAAAAAATACCTACTTAATTGACTACGGCAGTTTCATGTATGTTTTTTATTTGATTAAAATGATTAATTTCACGTTGTTCCTTTCTTTTAAAATACTATGTTACTTAGGCAGAGTTATTATTTTTTAGCTATTCTTTCGATTGGCATCATAAAAGTAGGGTGTTTTTTTTTTCACATTTGAGTCGGTTCGATTCCCAGCCGAAGCAAATAATTTTTAGAAAATCTATGAATGCAGAATTACTAACTTTTAAAAATAACATAAAGTCTTCTTTGAGCAAAATTCACTATCTACGATATTTAAGGTACTTCCCCTTCATGTCCCATAACTTTGGGACGCCCTGTATATTAGGTCGTTACCTATGAAATTGCCGTTCTGCAGTACTGGCCATTTCAAATCAAAATAATTTTTGTTTGGCTAAGAATTCTAATTTCAAATTAATTTTATTTTAAAAACATGGAATTCTTTTTCCAAAAGTAGTCATTTGTTTATTGATTAGTGTTATATTTTCATCGCATTTCAATCGGTTTCGTCATCATGGACACGTTAAAAATCGTGCAATTATGGAATATGAGTACCGTCGTGGCAGCAACGCGGCACAAGCGGCACGCAACATCAACGACGTTTACGGAGCTAACACTACACCTTTTATCAAATCGGTTTCACCTATTATCAAATAGGCTATTCAAGCTATGGTGAACGGTAAAACTCGCACAGTCATTATTGTTGCATAAAATAATAATGATTTTTGTTTCCTATACCTATTACTTAGTTTTATATCTATAACTGGAATTGTTTTTCAGTAGTTTGTAGTATTTTAGTACGTACAGGTTTTAGTGCATTATCCCTATAACTAGCTGTGTGTACGCTTCGGGTATGTTCTAGAACTAAGCTTTCAGATATCTATTGTTAAAGTTGTAAAGAGTGATCGCCTCCGCTGGCTCAATGTAAACAACACAGTGTTAAAGAATTGAAGGTCGCGGGTTCGAACCCCAGCGGTTATACATGTTTAGTACTCGATTTGGTTGGTGGTATGGCATTTTAATTGTCCGCCTGGCCATCATCCTCCCACCATCAAATCTATAAGTCTGCAGCCAAGCAGCAATGTTCCGTTTGTCTGAGATAAGATAGCCACTCCCCCAAATAAGATGGGGCAATCCGAGCCAGTACGTTTCCACCATCGGCCTCATCTTCACTTAACATCAGGTGTGATTGAGGTCAAGTATTAACCCGTTGTGTATAAAAAAAAAGTCCCCAACCCGCATTGGGCCAGCGTGGTGGACTATGGCCCATATTCCCTCATATTATACGAGGGAAGGCCTATATCCCTGCAGTGGGACGTTTATAGGCTGATGACGATGATTATTAATCTCTCCTGCCCACAAGGGCAGGCACTGTCTGTCCAAAAGGCCACAGAGACCAATTATGACGCCTTATAACCAACCACAAACCCATAATAAATAGTAACTATAT
Source organism: Oegoconia quadripuncta (assembly GCA_949316235.1). Lineage (NCBI taxonomy): Eukaryota > Metazoa > Arthropoda > Insecta > Lepidoptera > Autostichidae > Oegoconia > Oegoconia quadripuncta. The sequence goes on along the minus strand of OX438754.1, from coordinate 18,501,835 downwards.
GTCCGCTCAAAATTTATAAATTTGCAGGTCAAATTAGACCCATTTCTTGTTTACCTAGTTTTGATGACAAACAAAAAGTTGCCTGAACCAATACCATGATCACGTGGTCAGGAAACCGATCAAAAAGGACGACAGAAATAACTTCAGATAAATAACGTATCTTAAAAGAAAATACACTTCACAATTTTCTATCAAGAAAATTCCTATGAACATAAAGGAATCTGAGATAATAAGTAATAAACCCGTGGGATCGAATCCTCCGACCCCCGCTAACTCAGACGGAAGAGGTCCTAATACAAAAAGGTTCTCACAGCTAACACGAGTACATTCATTTCTTATTTCTCATTACAAGACCAGTACCTACACATGCTATTGCCTTTAATAGCATAGGATATGAGGAGGTAAATAAGTGTACCGCAGAAAATTCCGTAGAGGAAAATTGGTGCCGGCTGTTATCCCAGGGAAAAAGCGGTAAAAATTAGCTTAGCTAGACATAATTCAGAACCGACTAATATAATTGCTATCTTATATAGGTATATTAGATATGTAATTTTGAATAATTAAGCCTAAAAAAAAACGAGCGCTTAGTCTAGATTTTTTTATAAAAAATCTATTTTTAATTTGTATCTTAATAACAATAAATAAACTGATATGTAATTAGGTAGACTTTTGTTAAACACAGTTAACTTATTGATGGATAAAAAACTAAGCATGTTATAGTTAGGCATGCATGTGTTTTAGCTGAAAATGTCGTCGAGCTGCATTGCTTAAGAAATAAAAATGAGAACTAATATTTTGTAACGATAATTTCCCTAAATGTTTTGACTTTCAAAGAAATACCCATCAATTAAGCATATTTTTTAAAGAAACACATTTTTCACTTTAGCTTATTTAGTTACTTAGTACTTGCGTTTCTTACAGATGCTTAATTTTTAGTAATTGTTACTACATTTACAACACTTTATTGAATGTTTCAAGAAAATCGTGGTTATTCGTTTTTCCGAGGTCAAACCGTATTTTCCCTGGGCTATGTTAGTTTTACTAGACTATGGCAGAACGAAATGAAGATTATTTCGCGTCGGGCTTACGGAAGCAATTTCGGTTTTAACAAACAAAATAGGATTGTAATATGGCATGGATGGGTTTTATGTCAACACTAGTCTGCCGCCCGCGGCTCTACCCGCGTGGAGACAGCGTTTATTGGTTTTATATGAAATTGCGCGATATACTCAGCTAATTCAAGATAAGAAGAAAGATACGAAATTCGTTCAGGCGTTTATACAATGCTTAAGTAAGTTATAATGTGGTCAAACGCGAATCCAGTCAATCATAAAAAAAAAAGAAAAAAAAAAGAAAGATCTAAACATTTATAACATTATTAGTGTAATACACTGAAAAGTGGGGATGTGTTTGTTGATGATTCTAGAGAAAAGACTTCAATGAACCAGATATAAAGCATTCAAAATAACGAAATATTTTTTATATACGATATCAATTTAGACAACACGTAATGTTGCTCATTGGAACAATACACTACATATCCTTGGACATACACACACACCGCCACCGTGGCTCAATGTAAACAACATTGGGTTTACGATTTTTTTTTTTTTTTTTTATATGAGAGGGCGGCAAACGAGCATGCGGGTCACCTGATGGAAAGCAATCACCGCCGCCCATGGACTGTGTTGTGCATTTAAAAAAAAGAACACACCGCCATCTAGTTCCATACTAAGCAAGTAGGCTCGTGGCATGGATACCAACTGGTTTATATACTACACAAATACATGTTTTTTTTTGTAAATACTTACATATTATAAATAAATAACTCAGGTATACAAGTGTCCGTATTCATCATATAAACATATGCCCCTAGCGGGATTCGATCCCACGGCCTTTTGATATACAACTATACCAAACAGGTCGTCAAAATAATAAGTATGAGAAGAACCACACTAAAATACCCTTTGCTAGCTCAGTGGCTACACCCTATTGTTTCTGGCTGAAAGCACCACTGAAAGTACTAGACAGACGTCTGGATAGGCTAGGGTCAGACAAAGGACAGGAATCATGTAAATTTTATGAAGTACAATAAAGCGAACTAACAAATGTCACTATCCACCAGGTGAGCTTCTCGTTAGTTTGATATACCAATCACCAGCCTCATATGTCGTCACTGTTGAAAGAAAGAATTTTATGCGTTAATGGTTTAAATAAATTTTTCGTGGGTTTAAAAAAACAGCGTCGGTGGCCCAGCGGTTAAGACGCGGTCTCCCAATTTAAGAGGCCCGGTTTCCATTCCCAGGTAGGTCATGTATACCAGTGAGTTTTTAAAAATAATTTAATTATTTTTTTTTCAATCAATCAATCAATCAATTTATTGCTTTCACATGGGTTTTAAGGTCTTAAGGTTTTTGCGATTAAAAAAATACATTATTTAACCGATGTGGATACCGCGAGGTTGGTCTATTTCAGTTATTAGTATCACATGTGTACCCCTTAGGGTGTAGCAATAGAGAGAGACCGAGGCTTCATTGTTGCATGATAATTTTTATTTTGTCATGGTCGACGAATAAATTATATTATTATCAATCAATTCAATATTTATTAAGTTAAATAGATATTTATCTATTTTTATTATCAATATATTATTAGAGTATATTAGATTATTAGAATAGATTAAATTATACGAAACATGTCAAGCTATAAATTTTTATCATTTAGGAACTATGTGCATTTATCAGACTGCGTTATAAATCGTGAAGGAAAACATCGTGACGAAACCTGCATGCCTAAGAAAAAATCAAAGGCTTGTGAAGTCCCCAACCCGCATAGGGCAGCGTGGTGGACTATGGCCCATACTCCCTCACATACGGGCGAAGGCCTATATCCCTGCAGTGGGATGTTTACGGGCTGATGATGATCATGAACTCATGACACAAACAATCAGGTACAAGTGTTACACAGTCGAGACACATACAACAATACATACATTACGTGTTAGCCATCTAATTGTCGTTCTTTTGATTTGAATTGATTTCTTTGATAATGGTTACAGGAGTTCAAGTATATTCTCCGACGCAATGTAATTCTCAGTGGTAATTTTAATCTACGTCTATGTTTTGACTGTGCTAAACTAAAAGTCTGTGGTGACGTCATAACTTATTGCCCGAGATTACCCGTTTTACAGCTGTCAGACCCCACGTTGACTGAGGATACAGGTTGAATAATTCCCTTTTGGGAACGAAATTCCCCGAACGCTCTCAATGAAAACCTTGTTACAGAAGTTTCGCTGTTTCTACATAGCTTGAAACTAGATTACGAGAACGGCGATATTAGAGAGTAGTTGTATTACATTTACCAGGAATTCAAAACGTTTTTATTTCGTAAGTTATAAAAATATTATCTGAAATCGTCTTGACACCACCAATTACCACTATTCACAAGGCTGACTACTCAGAGAAGAACGAGCAAGAAACTTATGGGACGATTTTTTTTATGCACAAACATTTCTAACCTGAACTTGATCTCAATCACACTGATGTTAAGTGAGCGTATTGACCCGGAAACCCATCTTACTTGGGGAAGTGGCTATCTTATCTCTGACAACTGGAACACAACAATGCCATTACATTGGTGTTTGGTGGTAGATTTAGATATGATGTACTAGCCAAATCGGATCAACGCAGGTTAGATGAAATGGCGACAGGACATCGGAACAATATGTGACTCTCGGATGCCCCTCAGGTTAAAGGGCAAAATTTATAAATCCGTAATAAGACCTGTCGTAATGTATGGATGGGTCATGAAGAAGACGAATGAAAGAATTGCATGGCACAGAGACGGATGAATAGAATGACGAGGATAGATAAAATAAGGAATGAGTATGTAAGAGGGAGTTTAGAAGTGGCACTGGTGACAGAAAAGTTGAAAGGAAACCGTTTAGCTTGGTATGGACATGTTATGAGGAGGGATGAAACGCAAGTTACTAAGAGAGTGATGAATATGGATGTCGATGGTTGGAAACGAAGAGGAAGACCACGGAAAAGATGGTTAGATTGTGTGAAACGTGATATGAAGGAAAAGTTTCAAATACTTTAAATTGACGCTTAGCAAGCACCGGTTACTTTTTTTTTTAAGTGAAGATGAGGCCGAAGTTGGAAGCATACTGACCCGGAAACCCAAATATTTGGGGAAAACCTTTCTAAAAAAGTCACACCACACTGATGCATAGTAAATTATGCTAACTCTTTGACGACAGGGTTCATATTTAGCGAACTGTGTTCCTTAGCTATGAATGAATAAAGTTGATCTAAAACCACTTTATTAGTTTCATGCGCCATTTCGATTGTCAAATCAACAAGTTGTTTACGAATAAAAGTCAACTTTAAGATTACGAAACTTTTCATTCCGCGACTGTACTTGTTTGTGTCGAATTTCTTTCTTTCCGAAGGTGTCGAAAAAATTCATTTGTTTTCACAAACGCCCCAACATAAACATACCAAAGAGAGAAACGAAAACACGTTCTTATTTGGTACAATAAACCGCTTTACAAGAATGACATCGAACATGGGGAACAAAGAAAATTGCTTGCTGTTTTGTAGCTATTTTTCGGGTCATTGGCAAAATGGGTGTTGCCGGCTCTATCATAACAAATCATTTATTTTGAAGCAACTTAGATATATACCTTACAGATATCAGAAATTGATCCCAAATGGGTTGGCCAGAGATAACCCAAACGTGTGTGTGTGTGTGTGTGTGTGTGTTTGTTAAAAGTTAAAGATATTTAACTTTTAACAAAGCTTTTTTTGTGTATTTTGATGACATCATTTATTGTCCCGGGCGTTTTCAAAATTTTCAATTTATACTTATCCAAGGTCTAATCAATAACGAGGAACTCATAATATTCCTATTACACTTGATAATGTTTATATAAATGTTACCATCTCACGTGGATCTGCTTGTGACAGCCGGGTATCTGTCAAAACCAGCTGTTAAGTAAAGATAGACAAAGAAAGGATAGACTCTGTGGATAGACTGAACCGAAAGGGGAAGCCATTTGTATCTTACAGTCTGTATTCTAATTACATGAACAATCTACGAATTGCCTATTGTAAGTGGGTTAAAAATGATAATAAAAAGTTGTAAAAGTCGGTAAAATTTTAATAACAATACATACAGAACATGTGGATCTTTATCCCTAATGGGGTGGTCAGAGATATTCCAAACTAAAGCGTTTGGGTGTTCCAAACATTAAAAGATTAATGCTTAAAACAACATGCGTTATGGATCCTCAACAACCAAATAGGTACTGTAATTAGCTTCAAGTGGTTCAAAATAAATAATTTCATTAATATTGCCTACGCAAATACTAATATCTCGACATTTATTTAGATGGGTGGATAAATTAACCAGGTAAGTCCTTATATTTTAGGTAAGGGGCCAGTTGGGTGGGCCCACCTTCCTACGTGGGAGTCACCCTCTGATCTATTTCTGGCAGAGTTGGAAAATATATTAATAAAAAAAAAAAGTTTTACTCCAAGATTTATTTCAGTAGTGTTTTATGTTCAATGCTTTTTACCCGACTGTTCAAGAAATGTTTTTCGAGTATATGTATGTATTTGTGTTTGTTTCTCTGGCGCATCCTGTAGGCTAAACGGCTTGACCGATTTCGAAGCGCAAGGTGTCATTCGATTCGTCTTGATCCCGAGAGAGTCATAGGATACATTTTATGGTAAAAAATCCAACATGGCGTTCGCAACATACAAAATATGCGGTCGGGTTTTTTGGTTTTTAAATACTTAAATAGTTATTTATTACTGTATTTTATTAATGTTTAAAAGTTCGTTTAATCCATTTTGACCCAGAAAATTTCAGTTATAAAGGCGAGCTTGGAGCCCATTTGATGACTATTTTTCCTGGCTGCCCCAGGAAGAAGGGTAATGTTTTTCAGGTATATATGTAAAATTTTAGATTTCTATGTTACCTACCGTAGTCTAAACGTTTTTCCTATTTTGAAGTAGAAGGTGTCGTTAGATTCGTCTGAAGCCCTAAAGTGACATTTTTATAGTAAAAAATCAAACATGGCGCATGGCGATTCTAGGTTTTTAAATACTTAGGTATATTGTTATTCAATAAGTCACTAAGGAAATGCCAAAACATTACGATTATTTAAATTATTTCAAAAGCGTCAAGAAGAAAATTGCGCGTCACACGCCTTACAGAAAACGTTCTGTATTTTGGGCATATCAGTAAAAATACCTGGAATCCCCGTTTACAGCCAAATATAGACAGAGCACCCCTCTCGCGCTGGAGCTTAAGGTGCAATTTACCAAAGCTTATATCTGCGTCAATACCGACTACGAAATCGAAATTACAGTGATATCGCTTTATTCAAAGTGGAATATATGATCAGACAATCTGATCGTATTCACACAATACACGTTTGATTCCTCCGTCAGACTTTTTCTGAACTCGGTCGTTCTCGAGCTATTAAGTAATATTAGCAGTAGCTTCAAAATTTAAAATCTGACTAATTTAAGTGTACCCTGTGCACCTACAAAATAAAGCATTTTTGACTATGACTATTATCCCGAGTGCTTGCATGCGGAGTAGAAAGAAAAAATGGACGAAGTATTACTGTTAATTATTGCAAAAAAAAAAAAACTGACAAATATTTACTCGTGTTGACGCAAAGGAAGAAAAATCCGACAATAAAATCGTAAACACCTCGGCGCTGTAAATAAATACAATAAATTGATTGATTGATGTTTTCGACTTAGACTGATCAGACTATCGGATCCGACTATCGGAAGGAAAAATCTTATGTGTGTTCCCAGCCTAAACTGTAAACTGTCACTTTCAGAAGATAAACTTTGCATTTATCATTAGTCATTACATTTCACGACGTCACATAAACTTAACATGTCACACACAGATAATACAAATACACATAATTACAAGTAAAACAACTATGTTAATATGTATATACCGAAGCGAACTGTCGATATACCTTAATTAATTTTGCATTTGCGTAAGATTTAAACAACAACAAACAAAAAACGGCCAAATATGCGCCGATATATTTGACCACGATTGGTGTAGTCTGTATTCACCATACAAACATATACCCCTAGCGGGATCGAACCCGCGACCTTATTGGCATGGTAGTCAGAGTTTCTAACCACTACACCAAACAGGCCAGGCACAGTGTAGAGTTCCTTACTTGCCTTCACAATATACGGACTCAGAAGGAGGTTTTTTGTTGTTTAATAAATAATTTTCAACGTTAAGTACGCGTGGGCACATTCTGGTCCTCAAGAGTTTGATACTTTTGTCATCGATTCGCTAAGAAGAAGAACGGAAATTACATTTTATACGTTTTTCGACTATTACTCACACTTGACTCTACATTTTGAGGTAAATTCTTAGGTAATATGTAACATAATACCGGATGAGTTTTTTTTGCCGCAAGGAAAAAAATAGGGCGTATTAGGTAAGTGAAATAGAAGGTATTGGCATATAGTATAAGATCCGGCAATAGAAATATATACCCTCATCTGTTATTCGACGATAACAAAATTAATATGTTAGTTAATGAATATATTAATACATTGAAAATGGGTTGCCTAGCTAAATCGAGGGCCAAACGGTTAATTAATGTAAATCCAAATTAATTGTTTTTCAATTAACTTCCCCGATTTGTTATTTATAAAAATCGACCATTATCTGAAAGAACATAACATAAGGAACTGGAAAAATATAGGTTGCCTACTTTCCCTTCAGCATAACTATGGAGTTGTCATGTATAAATATGCGAGCAAGCGTTATTAATATACCCTCATCAGTTATTTAATTGTTTTTTTTTTTAATTAAACGTTATTTTAATCTCTTTCTAACAGTATAAGGTTGCCTCAGTAAAAGTTTGTCACATGCACGGTTGCTGTGATTTTAGATGTGAAGTTTTGAGCGCAAGCGCGGAGAGTGACAGAGAGCGTTGCACGCACTTCTCCATGCGACAGACAGAGACGCAGTGATGCCGGTAAGGCATGCGCCAGGCAGCTGCTGAGTTAACGAGAGAGAGACATGTTCCTTTCTCTGTGTGTTAGACAAAGATAACTAGATCATATTTTATTCTCCGGTGTAAACAAACGTGCTCTTGTATACTTCGTTAGTAAAAATATTAATCTTTTTAACAAAAAATTACATAATTAAAAATGAAAAAGTGTTTTGTTTGTGGTTTGAAGGGCTCTGTTGTTGATTTTGATAACGAATCCTTTAAGAAATGTTTTTTGAAGTTGTTGTTTCGGCGAGAAATAAACTTTGCGTACAGTGAGGTTAAGTTAAGCTTGGATTTAATCAATAATTTTGGTTATCATTCGTCGTGCTATAAAAAAGTAACGGTTGTATACTTGATGTATATTTGATGTATGGAGTACATATTGATATATTGATACATATTGATATATTATATATATATTTTAAACAAAAAGATTGTTTAAATTGTAAAGACAAACAATTAAAAAATTTCTACTACTACCATTACAAAGAGCATTAAAAATTATAAAATATATAGTATGACAATAATCGTCGTTCTTTGTAAATAATATTTTCATTATACTTAAACAATTAAAAATACAATAATAAGAAAAATTTACATTCTATTATTATTGCACGAAAATATAGGAATTGTTTATAACGTTATTAGACTATCAGCATCTCTGTCTGTCGCATGGAGAAGTGCGTGCAACGCTCTCTGTCACTCTCCGCGCTTGCGCTCAAAACTTCACATCTAAAATCACAGCAACCGTGCATGTGACAAACTTTTACTGAGGCAACCTTATACTGTTAGAAAGAGAATAAAATAACATTTAATTTAAAAAAAAATCAATGAAATAACTGATGAGGGTATATTAATAACGCTTGCTCGCATGTTTATACATGACAACTCCATAGTTATGCTGAAGGGAAAGTAGGCAACCTATATTTTTCCAGTTCCTTGTGTTATGTTCTTTCAGATAATGGTCGATTTTTATAAATAACAAATCGGGGAAGTTAATTGAAAAACAATTAATTTGGATTTACATTAATTAACCGTTTGGCCCTCGATTTAGCTAGGCAACCCATTTTCAATGTATTAATATATTCATTAACTAACATATTAATTTTGTTATCGTCGAATAACAGATGAGGGTATATATTTCTATTGCCGGATCTTATACTAATAGGGTAGTTTATTTTTTTTATTCAAAATAATCATTAATTGTGTCATGTGACGGTCACGTTTGTAACCTATAATCATTAATTGTGTCATGTGACGGTCACGTTTGTAGCCTATTCCAATTACATCATTAAATTAAACTACATTTGTTTACATTGATATATTCTATATTGACCAGGTGCAAGTCATATAGAATTGACATTGACATTTAATTTATTGACATTATTCAATATTGTGCAACATTGTATTAACGCTCCTCTCTTTTTATGTTACATGTTTTATAAAGGCGTGCAGTCTGTAAAAAGCGCTACCTATTATTTAGTCTCTTTATATGTTTTTCTACCAAAACATGTATGTATATTTTAAGATTGAATAAAGAATTACTAAAAAAAAAAAAAAAAGAAAACTTGGCGAAAATATGACTTCTAAATAAATTTCTCACGATAGGATCCCTACGAATCCAGCCAGTCGCATATCAGTCTCCGGTTTCAAAATAAAAAAAAAACTACCTACCTAACTTCTATTTCCTTACTTACTTACTTACGTAATATGCCCTATTTTTTTTCAAACAACTCATCCGGTATATAAACAAATTCAGTAAAGAAAACCACAACCATTGCCCCGTTACACTACGGCCAACGAGTAAGACACGCCTGCCAAGACACGACGTTTAAAGATTCCATGACGAAATATATACGGACGGTGCCTCATACTTTATAATGCATTTTATAGGTTAAGCAAACTTTAACTATGACTAACATGATTTGAAGAAAGGGATTGGCGGACATTTACACATTTTTGACAGAATTTCCTCATCATTCATGGTTTCCTATAGGTGGTTTCCTAAGATATAATAAGCCACTACTATGGAGACTAGTGCCTATACTAGGAAGGTCCGGTACTACAGGACACCAGGCCCCCATAGCCGAAAAATATACCAACAGTGGTCCGATAAATTATGTCAGATAAGGCAACCAAAATATAGCTAATATTGTGATAAAAAAATTAGGGTTCCCACCTGTGCTGTCGAAATATCAATCATTTGCACTAAGCGGTATGCTTCCTTCATAAGGCGAACTGTTAAAATATGGAAGTCCCTGCTGACGTCAGTGTACCCCTTATCTTACAATCCAGGAATCTTCAATTCAGGCTAAATCGTCGCTTTCCATCAAGTAAGATTGTAGTCAAATGTATCTCCATTCATTCATTAAAAATCTACTGTTGAACGTAAGCTTCTCTCACAACGCGATAGCCATCCCAATCCATGAGAGGATTATTCCAAATCGCTAAGCCTGGTTGGCAATCGCGGATTTTTGGTTGCGCGCTAATGGTGCTAGTCATTACTGGGCTATGCAGTTATACTCGCTATCCCAGGCAGCCGAACTCGAGTAATTTACGTTGCATTCTAAATAAGTGATTAATCATTTCGTTTCTAATACCTATAAGTACTGTCTTCTAATGTTTGCTATCAATCATATCTTCTTATAAGGTAAGGATGTTTTGTATTTTGCCGGCGCCATGTCGGATTTTTTACTATAATACTTTCGAGACAAAGACGCATCTAACAATTGCATTTCGAAATCCGTCAACCCGTTTTTTTTATGAACCACGGGTTGGTACTTGACCTCAGTCACACCTGATGTTAAGTGAAGATGTGGTCGAAGGTGGAAGCATATTGACCCGGAAACTAGCTACCACCATCTTATCTAAATCTGCCGCCAAACAGCAATGTTAATAGCATTGTTGTGTTCCGGTTATCAGAGATAAGATAGCCAGTTCCCTAAACATTTGGGTGGACAGTAAGCTTCCACCTTCGGCCTTATCTTCACTAAACCTTAGGTGTGATTGAGGTCAAGTACGAATCTGTCGTACATAAAAACAAAAAAAAAAGTGTCGGGGACATGGAGAATGAGGGCTACTGTAAGACAGACAAAACAAAAGCCCCAACTGATACACATCCATCATGTGTGAATCCCTCATCGCTCAGGCTGCCCTACTTATTCTGAGGTGGACACCTTCCTCAAAGGCCGGCAACGCATCTGTGACCCTTTTAGTGTTGCGGGTGCCCATGGGCGGCGGTGATTGCTTTCCATCAGGTGACCCGCATGCTCGTTTGCCGCCCTCTCATATAAAAAAAAAAAAAAAAAATTTGTAACACCAGGGAGCTGCACACGCTTTGCCGACTCTTGAGTTCTTCAGCCGCCAAAGATTTGTCTATAAGAATAAGAAAACTTTATTTGATCCATTTAGCGACACTTATACAATACATTTAATTGTTACCTATGTACTATTATAACACAACATAGAAATGTGGAACTTAATATAAGTAGGTATGCATTGGCTAGTTTTCGGTGTCGCAAAGTGGCATCAAACCAGGTCCCCAACTCAGCATTTGTTGTAGTCGAGAGAAGAAGAACGACTACAACGCTGGTTTTCAGGAGCCTATGGTGGTCTAATACGTAATTGATATATTCTATAAACGTTACGTTAATCATTAACGGCATAAACAGCAAGATCCACCAGCCCTATAAAATTACCATGTTTATACAAATTCATTTTATCAACAAACAAGCAATATAATCAGGCACAAAGGAAACATTCCGAGCAGCCACATTTCATCCGGAGTACAAAGATTTAATGACATGAATCACTTCGGATAATCTTACAAGAATCTCGCTTATTCCCCGCATATACGAGTACAACAAAAACATAAACAAGGACGCGCCAAAATCTTTACACATGACAAATGAGGGAGATTGATTCTCCATGGTTACATTGAGCCTCGGTATTCTTCGCTTGTGGGCTGATTTTTTACTGTAGACTGTGGCATTGAGTTCTAATATGGCGTCTTTATGAGTTATACCTATTTTAAAAATCTCAGGCGTGTGAGGATTTGAGGATGGTAGACAATTAGACTCAAATTACTTACAATGATCGGTTTATTGTTAATTTGTAACAATAACATGAAAACATAGTTTTAAACTAAGGTTTTATCGATCGCGCCTTTTCGTACATTGACAAATATTTTTTTCTTTTCCACAGATACAAAATAAACCGCGAGATATTCTTAATCGAGAGGCAACTCGATCGATTCATGTCTCGCTAAAAATCTACTATTTGTAATAAGTATAAATAAAATTGAATTGTTAAGCCACTTAAGTTAAAAACTCGCCCAGAACGTGATCTGGGAACGTCCACGTCTACGTCCTTAATCGTCGAGTCTGTCACCCTATGCTCAATATCGCAGTTAGTCGACCCCGGTTGATCAGGCCATGTCTGGGCAACCTCCATATAAAAGTTGTTGCCGTCCTAAGTCGCCCGAGTACAGCGACAGTGGCAAGAAATGGAACTAACACGACCCCTAGTCACGTTGCTTAGGTTATGTTACATATGAGAAACTAGATGTCGCTATCTCTCTGTCAATAATAGACCGAAGGCCCGCATAGATGTCGCTACATCCAATAACGGTACATCCTCCGAATTATGGAGACCACTCGCATGAAAATAGAAATAGTGGTCAGTCACTCATCGGTCGGTGCGATTAATGACAAAGTAACCTAAGTACATCCTGTGAATCCACTGGAACGCTCGGATGAGAATCGAAATAGTGGCCACCGGCCATGGATGTTGCTTAACTTCACTAATCGACCACGACTTCGCTAATTGAAAACGACTATTAAAATACATCTTCCGAATTAAGGGACATGAAAACGGCAATAGTGCCCAACAATCCATAGACGTTGCTTAACTTCAATGATCCAAAACAACTGCGCTAATCGAAAGCGACATTTTGTTGGTACAAAGAAATCTCCAAAACTTTTGATTTAATCAGGCATCAAACCCATCGAACGTCTTTGTCCGAATGTCGAAATTTTGTGGAAAGCAATTGCCAATGAACCCTAATTGTTATTTTCCGTCTAATATTGTGATTTTACTCCTGATATATTGGAAGTCTCTATCAGAAAGTATTATCTTTTTTTCGTAAACATTAAATTTAAGGGTACCGTCGGACAAGATTTATTTGTTATATCAATTTTGAAACGATGCGAATGCGTGTTTTATTTAATTTCGATGTTAAAAAATCAAAAACGACAAGGTTCAGCCGAGACCATGACACACCACGTAACATAACACCTCAGATTAGGTACTAAAAAATATCAAGTGCGAGCGAACGCACTCGGACTAGTTGTCGCAGACAGAAAGTAGGTATCTACATTATTTAGTTTCTTTCGGCTCTGGCGCATGACCTTGACGGTCGGCGCAATCAAAGGGATCGGGGCCTGTCGTCAGGGTGCGCGGGTGCAACAAGCGGACCGCATTTAGTAGGGATAAGTATTTATTGTAAACTTTGAATAATGTATGCTAATTCAGTCAATCTACTTTGTATGTAGGTACCTAATTGCAAGTTATTTAATGTAGCAGCAATGTAGATACTAAGAATAACCAGTCAATCGATAAAAAACTGGAATAAATAAAAGAATGACCTAGTCAGTATTTTTTCGATTATGGTATATCTAGTAGGTACGTTATTATTTTTTATTTGTATAATTAATCGAGTGTGCTATAAACTTTTAAGTTTCCCTGTTGTCAAATTTTACAATTGAGAAAGTTGTAAATCATTGACAAATATTTTTTTGCTGGTTAATGTTCAGGCACAGCATGAAAATGGCAATAACTCAACAATTGACTTTGCTTAACTTTGTTAATCGAAAAGGACTAAATTATCGTAGGTAGGTACAATACAATATAATACAATACAATACAATACAATACAATACAATACAATACAATACAATACAATACAATACAATACAATACAATACAATACAATACAATACAATACAAATACACTTTATTGCACAACAGATAAGAAAATACAGTTTATAGCAAACCGGAACACCAGGCAACACGAGCCTGTCCGAGTCCTACCGAAGCGGGCCTCTCGCGGTTGCATACCAGCGCGATATGCTAGTGTGAGTGTGGCGTGATCTCGTGCGTATACGCTGGCATCGCGCCATACCCTTCCCCGCGACCTCGCACCTCATTTCCAATAGCCGGCCTTCTCGCCCGCTCACAGGGAGTCCGCGACGAACACCTACGCGCGCTGCACGCTCGTATCACACTACACGGATTACCTACCTCTAAACTAAAGAATAACTGGCTTACGTGCCCATTCTCTAACGTTTTGCCCAATAAACTTATGAACAGTGCCCTGAGATTTTCATTTAGAGTCGAAACCCTTATTGGCGCCTCTACGCCATAAGTTTCAGAAAAGTGGTAAGAATAGAATGTACAATTTGACGACCTTATCACTAAAAGCGATCTCTTCCAGGCAACCTTTGGGTATAAGGACAGTACATTTGAAATAGGTGGGTTGTGCGGTATTAAATAGGGATGCAGATACAAACTACGTGAATACATTTCATATATTTACATACACATAGGTACATACATAGATCAATAGACAAAATATTCTACTTAAAAACATAAAATACTAGGTACATTCTATGGTAGGTATGAAGCACAGAAACGCTCGAACGAAAATGGCATTTTCTGTTTTATCGACGAGACTGGTGAACTCTCTCCTGTACTGGGTACGTTTGCGTTTCCAAATTTCCATTTTTACGGTTGCCAGATGTCAGAAATCCAGTAAAGAAACACAATTTAAGACAAGCCTAAAATACCGATCATTTATTGTACAGAGATAAAATTGACAGTGCCGTTATTCTTCACGTTGCCAGAGCAACTACGTGACACTGTGAGTATATGAGCTCTTTCGGTGGTTGGAAAACGTACTCTGTGTCTGCACCATTGATAACAAGAATGGTCATATTTATCCCATCAAAAACATAAAATGTACAAAAATGCCAAGTCTCACATCGCAATAATTCTGCCGAAAAAAGTTATGAGATCGCACGTCAAGGCAAGTCAGTTATTTTAGTAAGCATGGAAGCACTTAATTCGCAACTTTATCGTAATTTGATTCCTAATTATTTACGTTAGCCACATCTACAGTGACATGCTTATTAAAATAACTGACTTGCCTTGACGTGAGATCTCATAACTTTTTTCGGCAGAAGTATTGCGATGTCAGACTTGGCATTTTTGTACATTTTATGTTTTTGATGGGATCTCATTTCTTTTTGTAGGTAGTCCTCCTCTTTTTTTTTCTGGTCGTATTTCTTGGACGTCAGGTAGGTACGGATTTTCTTAAAGCCCATTCCCTATCTCTTTTAGGATGGTCATTTATGTACAATATTTCTGGTTCTATTGAAGTAATCATTTTTACAGTGCTAGTAGTTACACAAAGACTACAGAAATAACGCTATACACTATCAAATGATGAAAAAGTACACTTGAAGTTGATGATGGCTGCTCCCCTGCATTACCGGGTCGGCTACCGTGCTAGATACTATTCAATAAGACAACAATAAGAACATAAGCCCGAAGGCATTTATTGACATTATATGGGAGTTTTAGCCAGTTAATAAACTGTTACCGCCTTCACCACGTGTAGGTACTCCCAGCTTATGTTATTGTAATATTGTTGCGCACACGTGTCGTACACTTTATTGCTCAGTGTTTATTTGTTTGTTGATATATAAGTGTCGCCACACACACTGTATCACCACATTAGAAGAACAAAGTATAAACTATATAGAACCAGAGTACTTCTCAAGTCGCGTCGAACAAGCCTAAACTCGATGGGTTTGCATTGTTTTATTACAGAGTTCTTATGGCCACCTTCCGGCTCCATCATCAGATCAGCTCAATAGTTCCACAAAAGTGCATTGATGTAATCAACAACTAAAACTCATCATGGTGATTTGTGTATTTTCTGCAAAGGCAGCACATCTCTCATGCTGAGCCATCGGGTACTCCAGGTCTTCAACGATCCTAGTTTTGAAGTTTTCCCTTAATATGGGTACTAAACCCTACCTCTGTGCGAAATTTCAGCTCTCTAGGTATAGTGGAAGTACTACCTAGATCTTTTTGATGATCGGTGAGTGTGCCACTTACAAAATTGCTTAACTTCAATTGGCTATAGCTCGTAAACTAGACGTAGGAATGGCATGTAGTTTAAGGTTGTAGCTTGTTGCAGTATCTACTTTTCACCATTGAAAATTCAGGCCTCTAGCTTTACCCAAAAGGAAGTTACAGAGGGGTCAAAAGAGCCCTGAGTGGCTTCGAGAAAAGGATAGTACGGCCGTGCCCTTTTCGCTCAACTTGGCGGGGGCACTGCTGTGCCCCCAGATTACAAGTTTGAATTCCATAACTGCACGTATATACACGGTGATAAGAAGAACTTTTTCGTTCTCCAAGTCGCTACAGGTTTAGTGTAATAAAATATTATGATTATGACCAAATTATTTCTTTTAACATTTAGTAACAATATTGGTTCACTATATGCATTGTTTAGTCACTCTTGTCCTTTACTCATGTCAGATGACCTGAATATTTTCTCTAAAAAGGCAGCAGGAAGATGTAATGCACTCTCTTGATGCCTCCGATTCACCTTTCAACATAGTGAAGCTCAAACTGATAGGGTCATCTTATCTCTATTTGCACGAAGGTGGGTTTGAGTTGATTCAATTCATTTCGTTCCGAAAGTTTGAGAGATTATTTAATTCGAGGTAGAATAAACCACTCATTGGTGTCGATTCGGATATACACCGACTAAACTAAAACTAGTTTTAAAGTAGTACTGTCTCTTTCTCCCTGGAACAGTACGATGCGACGGCACCACTCTAAAACTGGTTTTAGTTTCGTTGGTGTACATCCGAATCGACACCATTGTTGCTTGTAATACAACACTACAGAACTAAATAGTCATGAGTTGGTCACGAAAGGTTTAAATCGATACAAGAAATTAAATGGAAAAAAAGAAGAATTGTTTAGTGCACAAACATCCTAATCAACGTATATTCAAAGGTGTCATTTGATAGCGCCATCTACTCGTACACCTTGCAACTAAAATTGTTACATGTACTTATTTAAACTAGATGGCGTTTACACGAAAAATATCACTTTTGAATTACAATAAAATTATTGCCGAAATTAATTACGTTATTATGTGTAAACGATGTAAAAAACATCCATAGTTGTAAATTGTATTAACACTAATAAGTAAAGTTAATGGAAAGTTAAAAAATTTATTTAAAAGAACTTTGCTTCTAAAACGGCATACACGTTGCCATCTATTGAAATTATTTCTGAACTATTTTTACTTTGTTAGGGGCTGACCCTCTATTCGGGTAGTGTTATTCCTCTATGATCAGGCGATGAGAATGTAAAATGTAATGAATGTAATTCCTGTTAGTGTACCTAAATAAATAAGTTGAGAATTAAAAATACTAGTAAAAACTAGTTTTTAATACGCCTTCAGCATCAGGTCATCGCGAAAATCATGTTTAGCTATCAAAACTGACCGTGTATGCAAAATTTCATATCCGTGCTCTAAACCGTTCCCCATCGAGAGGAGACGATCCTGGCTGCAGCATCAGTACATGTCTATCATATTGTATTGTATTTCAGCTCCTTCAGAAATGGTTCTAATTAGACTTGCAAATTTTGAAAGGACATAAATAAGAAGAAAAAGCTTGTAATAATAATTTCTACTTTAAAAATATTAAATGCTCAATCCATGATTAACACATATTATTTTAGTATAAAATGACAATCTTCTGGCTTCATCTTCAGACCCTCGTTATCGAGTGTATTGGAAAGAGCTCATTGGCAACAAATCAAACTAGCCCAAATACGACTATCTTGCCATTTGCCATCAGGGAGTTCCAGCCTCTACAACCCGGCTCCATCACCAGATCAGCTCGATCGTACCATAATATTGCTTTGTCACCGTAACACAGACCAATAAACACCCCGAACTTACATAAACCGCCTCCGTGGCTCAATGTAAACAACATTGGGTTTACGATTCGGAGGTTGCGGGTTCGATCCCAGCGGGGTACATGTTTAAGTACTCGGTTTGGTTGGTGGTAGGGCATTTTAAATGTCCGCCTGGCTACCTACCACCATATTATCTAAATCTGCCACCAAGCAGCAATGTTAATAGCATTGTTGTGTTCCCGTTATCAGAGATAAGATAGCCAGTCCCCCAAATGTGTTGGGGTTTCCGGGTCAGTTCGCCTTCACCTTCGACCTCATCTTCACTTAACATTACGTCTGATTGAGGTCAAGTACCAACCCGTTATGCCTAAAAAGATAAAAAAATATGCCTTTTAAATCAATCAGATACCAACAAGTGGTTGAACAATGGTTTGCAAAATTTGAAACGGACGACTTACTTTACAATGAGAACATTGCAAACCAAAATGAAATATTGTAAAAACAAAGAGACTAGAATTGTATTAATATTCGTAGATTAACAAAAAATTGTACACTTATGAAGAATTTTTGATCTATCGACGGGTCCAATTAGATGCAAAAGTTCTTGGCCTTAATAACATTTATAATGGATCGTACGCATTACGCATCTTGTAGGTATCGTCATTACCATAGATTAAAAATTTAGAAAACCGCGAGAAAATATGAACCATATAAACAAAGAAACCGTTTCCATCAAACATGGTTAAAACCACGAAGTCGAAAATAGACCTAGCTGGCTAGCTACCACCATCTTATCTAAATCTGCCGCCAAGCAGCAATGTTAATAGCATTGTTGTGTTCCGGTTGTCAGAGATAAGATAGCCAGTCCCCCAAATGTGCTGAGGTTTCCGGGTCAGTACGCTTCCACCTTCGACCTTATCTTCACTTAACATCAGGTGTGATTGACGTCAAGTACGACCCCTTGGTGCATAATAAAAAAAAAATAGAAAAATGTTTTGAACCCGTTCAGCTCTTTTGGCATAACAATGCCCGATAAAGACGATTTTTTTTGTATTGTACTGAGGAGATGTATTTGTACTGTGGTAGTCGAAGTGAAAATCTTTGTACGATTACTACAAAGTCCAACTAACCAAATCGAGTCAGTAAATACTAAGTACAGTAATCGAGTGAAATCATAGAATCGAAAAGGTGATGATTAAGTTTACATTTCACAACATGATGTCTTACTGATATAATTATAGGCCATAAAGTTTCGCAACGACCAAATGGATTGGTACAGTCTGTCACAACTATCTGTCAAAGTCTTGGAATCATACTTCATATTTATTTTCTAAAACAGAACTATTTTTTTTATACGAGAGGGCGGCAAACGAGCATCTGTATGAGCACTGCAGAGTGGACTAGGGCTAACCAGGATATAAATATATTTTATAAATATATATTATTATTTTAGGATATTTATTTATTTAATTAATGAAATAATAGTGTGCAGACGTTTGAAGGCAAACTGAAGGCAAAATTTATGGGTATTACCGACTATTTATGAATTTGATAAATTCTATGTAACCATAACAGCCTTGACCAGTGATGTGCAATTGGGTCACAGATTACTTAATGGTTAGTACGCCACCATTGGAACAGAGCTCCAAAAATAAGAGCTTGCCCAGAGCAATCTGTTGACTTGCAAAGAACTGCGGTAAACTGTTTTTGGATATGATATAATAATATATGTATAAATAATAATAAATTTGTGTACCCGAGTTATGGATGTTTTCATTTATAATAAGTATTTATTTACAAAAAAAATATTTATGTATTATATCAACCATCTGGTATCCACAACACAAGCATATAGTTGCTTACTGTGGAACTAGATGGCGCTGTGTGTATGTCTAAGTATATTTATTATTATTATTATTTGTTCTTCACAAACTCACGCTATAGAGAAATGTACAGGACAACAGTGTTACTTAAGTCTGGTGACGACGTGTGAAGACTGATGCCTAAAATAGGCGGTAGCCTGTGCTTTAGGACACCAGTACCTCAGATGTACTTCCCGGACGTACAGCTCAGACAGCGAGAAAATGTTATAAGTAAGGCACAATATAACTTTATCAAGTTCAGGTCGTCCCAGTAGTTAACTTTTATTATGGTTAACTTGGACCCCATGATAGAAGCCAATGTTTCATAGAAAGTTGTTGAAACTTCTCAGTGGAACAGTTTATTCATGTGGCCAACTGTACACATTTGCATGCCCATTGCTTCTGTACTCGTAGCGAGTAGATAATGTAATCAGTGGAAAGTGTTTCGCTTTTCAATGGCGCTGGCGAGGAATTCGGATTAAGACGTATGCGACGTGACCTAGGTTCTACAACTGGACATTGGAATATAAATAGCGGATTCAATTATATGCATTGTAACTTTGTAGTGAATAGAGAAAAAAAAAACATAACTCACACTAGTACATGGCACATGGCTCTCTTGCCCTGAGTGCTCATGGTGGCATCTCGTCGTAATACCAACAACTTTCCTCGCGCCCATCATAATAATATTCATCTTCTTCGATTGAAATTGAAACGGATGAACAGATTTGGATGAAATTTGGTATACAAGTAGAACATATCCTAGAATAAAACATAGGATATTTATTTAATTAGTTTATATATATTATTTAGTATCTATTGTTTTATTTTTTTAAATCATTGGTGTACAACCTACTTGCTTTTATTCCGTTCTATTTTTTTTCTCTACCCAAAGGTTGTCTGGTAGAAATCGCTTAATAGCGATAAGACCGCCTAGTAGTACGAAATTTTTTTAAGCTATATTTATGAAGTGTATTGTAAAATGTTTGTGCAATAAAATGCACTGGATTGATCGTTAGACATTTTTATCCCGATAAAGTGAATAGTTCTCGCGGAGCGGAATATACTGTGGTGTGGGGACCTGGGAGAGCAATTAATAGAAACGCACAGATTGATGATACGTGTATAATCCGTCTCGAATACATGGTACAATCGCTTATATACTACGCTTAACCTAGTTAAGAGTAAGAAGGGTAGAGGTGCGTCATGACATACACTACAATACAATTCAAACGCAGGCGAAGCGGCGGGCGGAAATATAGAATATATAAGTAGGATTAGCGCGAGCCTGACAAGTGGATTTGATCACGTAAACGAGCAAACAAATAGCCCTTCAGTCACCACTCCAACTAGCCTCTTACCATACAAACCGTATTTGTTATTTGCCGAGCACTTCGCCGAAGGCCACTTGAATCATAGAACAATGCCAATGAGCCCCGCTTACACCCTTACAAAACTGTCGTAAAGTCCAAAGAGAGACCCTAAGTAACCTCCACATTCGCCTTTGGGTTAATGTTAATAATATTTTGGTACAACTTGGATTAATCCCAAAAGCTAAATGGTTAGTTTTGGATACGTGAAAAAATTCACGGCAGTAGCAGTTATATATGCATTATATAATGAAGTTAAAGGGAAAACTATTACATAGGTTTTACAAATTAATGAGTAATTAAAGAAAGAAGTAGGCTTTGTAAGTAGGAAAAAGAAGTTCCTTGAACTTCCCCCCTCGGCAAATGGGAGTGTAGCAAATGAAATGCAAAGTGGCGCTGAGGCCAACCCTATGGGTAAAGACGAGTAAAGCGAATTAAAGAGTAATAGTCGAAAAACTCTGTCAAACAGCAAAAAGCTCCCGTCAAGTCCGCATATTGTAATGGGCGTTCCGGAACCCTACACTGTGGCCCGACACGCACTTGTTTTAGAGTACTACCAAATCTAATCGACTGACGTCTAATCGATCAAACCAATTGACAGATAAGGATCGAATATATAATCGGTCGATCAAAGTCCTTATCTTTCCTCCAGACCTCTGAGGCGATGAAGCACATCGCCAAGGAGGAATCGTCCACGATCGATCAATATTTGATGGGAAATTGAGTATGGAGCAATCGGGACGGCCGATTAGATGTGGGTTGATCTGGCGAGTCAGGCGAGTGACGTCGGCTGATTATATTATCCACTAGTTTCCCGCCCGCGGCTTCGCCTGCGTGGAGTAACTTTTTTTTTTTTATATGAGAGGGCGGCAAACGAGCATGCGGGTCACCTGATGGAAAGCAATCACCGCCACCCATGGGCACCCGCAACACCAAAAGGGTCACAGATGCGTTGCCGGCCTTTGAGGAAGGTGTCCACCCCAGAATAAGTAGGGCAGCCTGAGCGATGAGGGATTCTCCAGCAGTGCTGGTACCCTCCTGGGGTACTAACTCTTTAAACACCGCTACCATTCTGGAGAGAGACTGGAAGGTGGGCCTCCGGCGCCCTCGCTCACCGGACGAAGCGCAGTGGCAAAATGCCACTACTCAGACGTCGGTCTTCTGCGAGAGAACTTTATCGCGGATATGTTTTATTTGTTTATTCCTCGGGAACTTACTCACTTTATCGGGATAAAAAATATCATATGTCTTAATCCAGGGTATATTTTACCTATATACCAAATTTCACCGACAAGAATATGGCTCTTAAATCAGATGATGATACCAAATTCCACCCAAATTCATCCGTTTCGCCGTGATTGAGCAACAAACAAACAAACAAACATCCAAATTTTCGCATTTATAGTATTACTTAGATAAAATTGATGACAACGTGGATTGCGTGGTAGGACGGCATTTTAAAATGTCAGATCCACCATTGTTTTTTTATCTATGTCTGCGACCAAGCAACTGTTCCAATTGTCTGAAATAACAGAGGAACCGACTTCAAATAGCATATGTCCGACATTTGTGAAAAGTTTTGACAATCTTTTTTTTTTAGGGAGCAAGGTTTTCAATCAATGTGACCACCATATAGAAGCAAAGGTCTGATGAAGCACTTTGGAGATAAAGAACACATAACACTACTGGAGTTGTTTATTTTGCCAATTTTAGCATTTACCAGTTCCTGATATGTCTGACTGTCGTATGAGTATGATCTACGTATTGTTTACGAAGTAACTATATTTAGTCATCTGTGGTATTGTGCTAATGTGGCTGTCTATAGTGTATTTATTTAAACGACATCAAATACGTATCTCGTCACGTTTGTGGAGCTGTTTTGTTTTATTATTTCTGCGGGTTTCCAACATTGCACATATTATGCAAATTAGCATTAACTACTAATAACAAAATACTACAAGTCGTTAATTTTTCCTGTCAACACTTTTTTAATATGCCAACAAGTTGCAGTCGGCCACAATATTTACCTTGAACAAGAAAACAATGAATACTATTATTAGCAATTCTCCACACACATGCTCTTCGGAAAAAGAATGAGATTTATGTATTGGTTTGCCTCTTAATGTTGTCTGATACATACTCGTAGAATAATAACTACAAGAGACTGTTTTACGCTTGTATTGGGTTGTCTTGTACGTTTTGATGGTCGACTGGAGACCCTTCAATTTGATCACAATCTAGCCTGATGGAAACTGATGAAGACGAAGTACGCGATCCCGGTAAATGCCAATTCACCGAAAACTTGAAGATCTCACGGGAAAAATCGATGTAGCGTCATACTTTAACGCTACGCAATATGGAAGAAAAATCGTTTAATGCGAATGCTTAACATTCGATCTCGAACGGGTGGAAACCGTCCCCACGTCTGGTTGTCCCAAGACCGTACGTACACTCACCGAAATGTAGCCTATAACTTATGTGACTAGTCTTACGCAAATCCGCCAATCCGCATTGGACTCGTGTGGTGGGTTAGGTCCGCACCCTCTCTAGTAAGAGGAGGCTCTGCCCTAGCTGGTCACAAAGCTGCTGGTGTAAAGATACACCCTTAAAAAGCGTTTAATCTTTTCCTCTAACAATTGTAGCCTATAACTGATGTGAATAGTGTGGACACAAATCCACCAATCCGCAATGCATTAGTATGGTGGATTAGGGCCCGCACCCTTTAATGAGAGGAGGCTCTGCCCTAGCAGGCGATAAGGCTGTTGATGCAACGATACACCCTTAAAAAATGTTGAACCTTTTCCTTTGAACTAGAGGCCCTATCTCTAATAATTGTAGCCTATAACTGATGTGAATAGTGTCGACACAAATCCACCAATCCGCAATGCACTCGTGTGGTGGATTAGGGCCCGCACCCTCTAATGAGACGAGGCTCTACCTTAGCAGGCGATAAGGCTGTTGATGCAAAGATACACCCTTAAAAAGTGTTGAACCTTTTCCTTTGCACTAGACGCCCTAACTCTTGTAATTGTGAATATTCTGACAAAAATCCGCCAAACCGCATTGGACTCGTGTGGTGGGTTAGGTCCGCACCCTCTCTAGTAAGAGGAGACTGCCCTAGCAGGTGATAAGGTTGCTGATGTAAAGATACACCCTTAAAAAGCGTTGAAAGTTTTGCTTTGTACTAGAGGCCCTAGATAGAGAGGAAGTTCTCTTATTTGTTACTTAATTGTCTTTGTTGGGAATACGACTAGGCTAAGTTTGTGAATGACTCAACTGTTTCACGAATGAAAGACTAACGGGTTTGTTTGCGATCGTTCACAATAGTGAAACTTCGGTCGTAACCAGAAATAGGAAGGAGAAAAACATCTTATCTAATACGGACAAACGTATATTTCTAGGTATTCGTATTAGGAGATAAGATGTCGTTGGAAGAACATCATCGTGCCAGTAAAACCAAATGTTACAATCCAATATGGTAGTGTTTAAGAGGATATTCTCGCAAATATTTTATTTATTTTGTACATTAGCGCATGACCTAAAATAACTTATTGACGGGACTGGTTATCTATCTCAAACGCAACACCTCATTATGGGGTAAAATGTGTTAATGTAACGGTTTTTTCAATATCCACTTTTAACTATTGCAAACAAATCAGAATACAAATATTATACGTCAAGTTAGAGAGGTCAATCGACGCAGCATTAGGACTCTTTCAGAAATAGATATTGTAAATAATTTAAATCTTTCGCATGACGTGGTTCTCAGAGCAAAATGTCCTCTGGGTAACCCTCGGGTTTGAACTTTGAATATCATTGTCCGTTATGTCTCGACATAACGGACAATGATATTCAAAATTATTCAGCGTGTTCGGCTCCATCGGACATTTCCAACATTGAATTTAAACAAAATATGAAGAGTTTGGTTTTCAAATTTTTTTCTCGTTTTCCTGGTCGTAAGCTCATCGTTAAACCGCTATTTGTATACCGCAATTTTATAGTGATGATGACGTTAACTAGACATTTACGTCGACATGAAAAGAGTTGCTAATTTGATCCTAATAACACTTTAATAATGTGGTAGATTTAGATAAGATATTGGATTCTTTTTTCTAAGAAAGACTGGAAATGTTTGACCACAAGTTCATGTTGTGGAAAGTGACGATGCGGCCGAAGATGAATCAAGTGATCCTTATAAATCCCTATTCACCCCAGAACTAAAAATCAGGTCGTAAAACACGGGGGATACCAGCAGGGAGTTCTATACCTTAACAATATTTATTATTATTATTATTTATTAATGCCTAGTAGTTTGAAGATGGAATGGCCGTGGTGGAATAATATGAAATGTATCAATGAAACACTGATGGAATGCGACCTTGAGACGGTGTTCAGGGCTCTGCAGTTTAGTAGTAAGCGACGAATCGTCAATTTTCAGCCTTCCGTCATCGAAGGCTTCCACGAGTACAGGGCAGCCACAGACATTGAGGGCAGCTCATCAGGTGGAAACATAGTCTATCATCAACCAAACCGAGCATTAAACACCAATCTGAAGCCTAATGTTGTTGACACTCCTACTAAGCGGTTTAACTCTTCACTCATGACGCAAACAGCCAAGGCATGGAACTATCTTCAGTCTTTCCAAAATCCTACATGATCCTTAAAAAAAATATGTCAATACAAGAAATAAAGAAAAACTTGCAGGTCATGTAAGCCGACTCCGCTCAATCAGTAATTCATTTAGCTAGCCCTCCAAATACGTTTTTTTCAATAAGGTTCCAGATGATATACAACATTTTTATTTAAATAACGATACCATAAAACATATTATATTTAGAATTTATTAAGAAAGCTTATTATAAAATGATAAGCATGGATGTAAGCAGCTCGTTCGCATGCCAAGCTATTTTACAATTAATGATGAAATAAATTGTAGGTAGTACATTTTGTAAAATAAAAACATGTTTTAAAAAGAGCAACTTTTGAGTCTCTAGCTTGTTCTCAGGGAAAAATTGCTTTTTGAAAAAGCGGTAAGAGCAGGGTGAATAGGAATCTACTTAAATCACATGCTTCACTTTTGCCCACATCGACACTGTCGCACAAATGAGATTGTGGTCAATTTCAATTTAGAGGCGGCGCCTTCAAGCCCGAACAACTCGTCAAAATGTCGCGCCGAGTGTTCTTTGGTTGCTTTATTTCTCTAGATTTCTAAATACCAGCCGCCTGTTTATATAGAAAGCATGTATTTATTACGACTGATCATAATATTGAAAAGTGTTATGCAGAATTAATTTACACGACTTATGCAATGATTGCAATTGACGTTTGGTTAGCACTGTCACTTTCACTGCGGCTCAATAAGTCACTGCAAGCTCTCTACTTTTTAGCGAGCTTCGCATGTATAATAACCATTCGTGTATATTATCGTATAACCGTCCCAGAAAACTGTTTTCCGCAAATGGAACTACCTCTTCTTGGGAAAAACGAGGAAGAAAGGGGGAGAGAGCATGGAGCTCTGTGTGCGAAGTGTAAGTTTTGTCTCGTTTTTAACTTTACCATCGCGTTCGCGTTTACGAAAAAAGTCCCTATGAAAAAAATCGTTTTGCAAACTATCCGCTAGAGGCGCTGCACATTTCTCCATACTAATCTTCACGTAAACGTGAACGCGGTAGTAAAGTTAAGTCGAAACAAAACTTACACTCGGCCCTCTGGCTCGGATAAGGATGGGTAATCCTCTCAAATATTTAAGATATACTGGATCTGGCACCCTGAATTATTCCATGTTTATCTAACGCATTCGGCATGGGGAAGGACTTCGCTTACATCCCTTTGTAAAACCAAAATTTATCGCTAATTGTTAAGAACTCCCTTAACTCGATATAGTTCCTTGAAGCGCTCATACAGCTTGGACAATCTTTAGAGACTAGCAGGATTGCCAAGAACAATGTTAGTGTGTTTCGAACCGGTGAGCGCCATCTGTTGACCTGAACGTTGCATAGGAAATTTCATTTGTGATGTGACTGGTTTCGACATAGTTCGTTTTAGTGGTACCTATATGTTAATGCATGAATTAGTCGAGAGACTACATCATCCCAGTCCAGATTCACCAGCTATATTAACTACAAAACATGGCCAGCCGATTCTAACGCCCGCTGGGACTGCTTCTTTAAAGCCTTCCAGCGTAAATATATAAATTTATACCATGAAAAAGTACTAATATAATACACGGTGATCGTTGCTTAGTCAAAGTTGCTGTGTCTAAGCTTACCTCATCATCTTCTGCTATTAGTTCTACAGCCGTTTGTTGCTTGTTCGGCGCGTCGTTCGCGCTCAATTTGGAGGGCCTCCCATCGCCTTGTTCTAATACTGTAACAATATAAAAATCAAGTTTAGTATTTCGAGTGGTGCGAATGATAAATTATTATACAGAGTGAATTTGAATTCGTGTAATTCCCATTAACTGGTGACGCCACCCTTGATTACTAACAACTTTAATAATAAATATTTATTAGGGATGGACCGAATATTCGGCATATTCGGCAGGTTTACCGAATATTCGTATTCGGACGAATATTTGGCAAAATCACCGAATGTTGCGCAAAGTGGTACTCAAACTTTTTACTGTATTGTGCCATGTATGAGTTTGTTGTTAAATGTGTTATTTTTATGAGGTACAGTGAGGCTTTCGGTTTTTGTTGACTCTGTAGCTTTATTTCCAATAGCAGCAGATAAAAAAGATGGTTATTAATTAAAAACAAAATATAAGTATGTAGCTGTTTTGGGATTAAGCTACAGAGAATTCTTTATAATAAAAAATATGTTAATATAATCATGTCTTTATTGTGAAAAATTAAACAATTTTTTGGTTTAATCAAGAGTTGCATGATTAAATTACAACAAAAGATGAATCACATTTCTAGTTTCTACTTGTATTGTTGACGTGAAGGAATCAGTCATGCCGAATATTCGGTTCGGTAAAAGTTTTACCGAACATTCGGCCGAATATTCGTATGCGGTGAAACCCATGTTCGGCCCGATTACGTCGATTTAAGAGTAATGGTAGATAAATACAAACAATTTCTTTGTGAGAGACTGGAGTCTGAAAAAGATTCGAAACTTGTACTATCAGGAGTGGAGTCACCAGTAAACAGGAATTACACCAATTAAATTTCACCCTGTGTATGTGTGCGTGTTCAATTTCACATAATAATTATGTGACACCAAACAAAGAAAAAAATGGTTACTGTAATTATAAAAGCTCAAACTATGAATATGGCAACAGTCAAGACGCTAGAAAATGTACCTTGACTCGTGCTCTAAAAGTAAATAATGATTGTGTACGAAGTATAGACTCGGGAAGGGCGTTCCATAAGCGGGTTGCCTGCAGAGTATAAGATTTGCTATAGTATTTGGACGTATTGGGAGAAACATAAAGCCGAAGGTTATCGGACGAACGAAGGGCTTTTTAGACTGCAATAATCTGCTTGTGCAGGCGGTCGCGATGGCTGCTAAATTGCTAGTGCTGTCCGTCGGCGGTGTAGATGCTTCGTAACAGGCAGTTCTTCGAGTCTAGTGTTGTGTGTAAAAATAGAGTTGTGCTTAAGACCGTTTATCGCTTACGATACTTCATGCAAACTTTCAAGTCCAATTATTTCGAAATGAATAAACCGAATCTAATGAAACTTTATAAGCATAAAGCATGTACCTAGATCTAAAAAGTTAGTACAGAAAATTTGAGAATTAGAGCATTGATACAAAGTTAGAGCGATTTTAAGTTTTCCATAACAACAGAAAAAATTCAATATTTTCTTTTAAATTCGATATTTTGAAAATGTTTTCTACTAACTCATTAGATCTATTTATCCTGCTTATACGTATAAAGTTGCATTAGAAACGGTCTATTCATTTCGTAAAATTTGGACATGAAATAAATATAAAGAAATAAATATCCTTGGACATGCACACAATGCCATCTAGTTCCACTTTAAGCAACTATAGGCTTGTCTTGTGGATACCAGATGGTTGATATACTACATAAATACATTTTCTTTTTTTTTGTTGTAAAAAAATAATTATTATAAATAAAAACATCCATAACTCAGGTACACATGTCTGTATTCATCATACAAACCATATGCCCCTAGCGGGATTCGAACCCGCGGCCTTTTCGTATAGTGGTCAGAGTTTCTAACCACTACACCAAACAGGTCGTGAAAGTTTGTATGAACTACCGTGTGGCGCTCTTAATAGAGTATTAGATAGATAGATAGATAGATAGATAAGCATTTATTTACGCCACTGCGTTCACACAATTACACAATTTTTAAATTACAAAGAAATATACATACAAATAAACGTAAAGACTAGAAAATACAAAGAGCGAGTGTGTGCCGCAGTAGCACAAATGGGTTATAACTCAGTGTGGCACATCACTCAAAGAGCGAAACACTGGTTTTCAGTTACAACCCCTACAAGTACGAGTGCATAAAAGTACGTGCAAGTTCCCGTCTGCGTGTACATCTGTGGTCAATCGCGAGTGAAAAGTGTCGGTTGTTGATACAGCTAGTGTTGAGTAGTAATTTAAATTAATGACAATGATGTGACAAAAAGAAAAAGAGAAGTACATAGGCAGTTCCACTACAGGTAACGCTTTGGAATTCCAATTTTTTGTTTTTCCATTAAATGTGCCCTAAGATGTTTTTTGAACAAGCTCAATGTTCCGATATGCCTTAATGGAGGTGGTATATTATTCCAGCACTTCGTTGCCTGGTAGCGGATTCATTTATTGTTAATGGTTTTACTTCAACATCGCGCACTGTCTAATCCCGGGCAGGGGTTGTAAACCGTGTGGCGCTCTTAATACAGGATTTATTTATTGATAAAAGTTTTACTTCAACATCGCGCGCTCTCTAATCCCGGGCAGGGGTTGTAAACATTGATTGTTTATAAACGGGTTTAAACACGCGTGATGCTCATAAATACGTGCTCGGCGGGAGCTGTGTGGCTGTGGACAAACAACACGGGAAAGGTGAGTTTTATGTAAGCGAAAACGTGACATCCAGTTAAACATAATCGATAAGTGTACGGCACGTGAATTGAATAAGCTTTTCCTATTAGCAATTTTCATTGCTGAGCGAAAGGAGAAACTTGATTTTGCTTTGGAATAGATGTTAAGCATTAGGAATGGGATAGGTGTTGATGTTTGTGACGTTTTCAAGTGATAATCTTTATCCTACGAAATAAATATTTTTTGACTTTGACTTTGATGTTATTTACGAGTATCTATTACTATATAGAAGCGACAATAAAAACGAAACAAAAAACCGGCCAAGTGCGTGTCGCACCACGCGCAGACCAACCGTACAATAAAATAGAGTAATGTACTCTATTTCATGTAGGAGTAAGTTCTTCATAATTATAACCCTAATAGAAAAAATACTGTATCTAAATGAATTCTGACTTATGAGCTCCTGATCGCATGAAAATAACAATTTTAAGTAACATGATACATAACAATTGCACTAATTAGTAATTTACTAATTTCATTTAATTAATCAAATCAGAATGCGCAAGAAACTGTAATTTAGGTTTAATAGTATTAAATTATTTTTTACAGGAAAGCACGACCGACTAAGCCGTTAGGGTAGTTAACAGAAAAAGTAAGTATTGCTGGACTTAAAAAACTTATATCTAAAATTGATGTTGCCATTTTAAACAATATTTTCAATTTCTATGTTCAGGCTGATATGAAGAACAATGTACAACAAAAATAGAAAAATAAATAATTGTAAAAATATGAAACAAACAGTTAATACTCTTGCTTACAAATGCGTACTCATTATGTACGCTCTCTGAATGAGATATATCTTATTTGGCAACCCTATGCACAAGTGTTCCGCAATTGGGATACATAAAAAGAAGTTCTTTTTCCAGATACCCACCATTATATGTATTGTGAATTGTCCGACCGGTAATCGAATAGGAGACGTTCTGTACACAGAGGGGACAAAAGGAACTAATTACAAGTTTAGTCTGAAAGCGTATAAAGCTGAAATGAGGTTCTTTCTTAGATATCGTGAGACGAACACATTATCATGAATCAAACTTTTGACGAAAAATTTTTCTATTCTACGTAGCTGCTATTGACTAGATAAGCATTGAAAAACGGCTAAAATATTTTAGCTATGGAAACGTTTTCTGTTTGTGAAACCTAATAATTAACCTTTCACCCCTTTTCCAAGTAATATTGACAAAGACTCGACAATAATAACCTCAAAAATTGAAGACTCTTTTAGTAAAGCCTCTGTGATCTCTAAGGTACAGTCAGAAATAGATAAATCTTTACAGTTTATGTTTTCTCAGCAAATCGTGAATATTTTTACCCGCCTGCCCAAGGAAGAAGGGTAATGTTTTGAGTGTATGTATGATGTTTGTAAATATGTACCTAAACGGCTTGACCGATTTCGAAGTGCGTGGTTTCGTTAGATTCGTCTTGGTACCCAGAGTGTCATAGGATATATTTTATGATAAAAAATCCAACATGGCGTCCGCAAAATACAATATATGCTGTCGGGTTTTTTGGTTTTTAAATATTTAAATAGTTATTATAATAGTACCTACTTAATTTTTGGTTATTGATTTTCCATCGAACTCCTATTGTACAATTTTTTTTATGCACAACAGGTTAGCACTTGACCTCAATCAAAACTGATGTTAAGTGAACACGAGGTCGAAGATGGAAGCGTACTGACCCGGAAACTCCATCTTATTTTGGGGACTGGCTATCTTATCTCTGACAACCGCAACACAGCAATGCTATTACATAGCCAGGCGCACCTTTAAGCCCTACCACCAACCAAGCAGAGTATACTAATACCCCGCTGGGGATCGAACCCGCGACGTCCGATTCGTAAGCCTTGTGTTGTTTATATTGAGCCATGGAGGCGGTTTAGTGTTGAACTCAGTAAATTGTTTTAACTAAACTTATTTCCGACCAGAGGGCCGAGTGTAAGTTTTGTTTCGACTTAACTTTACTACCGCGTTCACGTTTACTTGAAGATTTGTATGGAGATACGTGCAGCGCCTCTAGTGGATAGTTTGCAAAGCAATTTTTTTCATAGTGACTTTTTTCGTAAACGCGAACGCGATGGTAACGTTAAAAACGAGACAAAACTTACACTTCGCACACTGTAAAGGTTTATCTGTTTCTAACTGTACCAAGATACGTAATAAGGCTAGGGCGGATCGTTAGAGATACGTGAAGTTATTAAATATCCTGCAAATTTAAGGGTTTCCTTCGCTTTGTATTTCAGGTATGAGTAGCAGTTGAAATATTATACTTCTCACAACGCTAAAATTACGAACATTGGATGCCGCGCACCCACGACATAATAATATATAAGACAAGACAACACAAGTGCGTCAAATTGTACGAAAGCAAGCGTACCTGATTTTTTTGTGCCTAATATCATATCCTATTTAGTGATGGCGCCAAGTAAGAAAAATTTCAATTCCCTTCGATAGCTAGAATGACCCAACATCAGGGCACGCAAATTGGGTAACATGTGGTATTTAGTCCAATAATAATGTCTGTGGGATTTTCTTTTACCAGTAGGCACCTACAAATAACTATAAATTGAAAGTTTGGAAAACTCCCGGGAAAACAAGCGATTTTTTTTTTTTTTTTTTTTTTTTTTTTTATATGATAGGGCGGCAAACGAGCATGCGGGTCACCTGATGGAAAGCAATCACCGCCGCCCATGGACACCCGCAACACCAAAAGGGTCACAGATGCGTTGCCGTCCTTTGAGGAAGGTGTCCACCCCAGAATAAGTAGGGCAGCCTGAGCGATGAGGGATTCTCCAGCACTAATATTTATTAAACAAACAAACAATTTATTAAAACAAAACGGCTGCACCGAATGAAAATATCCATAACTCGGGTACACATGTCCGTATTCATCACACAAACATATGCCCCTAGCGGGATTCGAACCCACAAACTTTTGCTATAGTGATTTATTTATTTAATTATTTATTTACTTTAGGTACATTAACAGTAGTACATATATTATAATTCGATGTGACATGGTTTGTGGTACAGTTCTTATATATGTCTACCAATTACAAATGTGAGAGAAGACAACGTTTAATTTAGAAGATAAGTGAATAATGATGAATAATCAGTCAACATTATTTATTTATACTGGGAGAGCGAAGTGTGGAAGTATATTATTTTTAAAAACTTTATGTGAACAGTGAAAAAGTGTTCAGTGTGTAGTGAGTGATCAGAGTTGTTAACCACTACACCAAACAGGTCGTCAAAGTCGTCGTTCCGTTCGGTCATCGTTCAATAGAACCCCTAATGAGACCATCACATGTGAATATTATTATTTTTCTACATGTTTACGCGCGAACTTACATGCATTATTAACTTGTTAGAGGTCAATAGATATTAGTGAGGTCGTTATTTCCTTAAATAAAGGTCAAGATTAATTTATCAACCTTGACGGGACTTTGAAATTATAAATTTAAAAAGGCATACGTCTATTTGATAAGGAATTGCAAATTAAAATTAAACTAAGACATAGAACTCAATGTCAAGGTAGATAAGTAATTGATAACATATTAAAGGAATTACGAAAATATACGACTCGCATTGGTATTGCGTTGTCTTCTGTTGAATGTGACAGTTTTTGTAAAAAAAAAACTGACATGGAAAATTTTAAAATATTTCGCGACTTGTAGCAAATTAAAAATTTTTTTTTTAATCCAGTAATGTTCAGCTTAAAAGCCAACATCGCAATTTGGTGGCATCCACATTACCTATATACAAAAATGTGAAAGCTTGTCTCTCTGTTTGTTACTTTTTAACCTCTGAACCGATTGTATTGAAAGGCAGAGGTAACCTGGTATCTGGAGGAGGACATATGCTACTTATCGATTATTTGTATGCCCAACGGGTTAGCACTTGACCTCAATCACTTGATGTTAAGTGAAGATGAGACCATACTGACCCGAAAACCCCATCTTATTTGGGGAACTGGTTATCTTATTTCTGGCAACCGGTACACAACAATGCTATTAAACATTGCTGTTTGGAGGCAGATTAAGATAAGTTGGTGGTAGCCAGCCAGGCGGACTTTAGCCAGATAATAAAGTTACATATAATCTGTCTAACTAATATTATAAATGTGAAAGTTCGGATGTTTGTTTGTTTGTTTGTTGCTCAATCACGGCGAAACGGATGAAATTTGATATATAGGTAGAACATACCCTGGATTAAGACATAGGATATTTTTTATCCCGATAAAGTGAATAGTTCCCGCGGAATAAACAAAAATAAATAACTAACAAATAACAAATAACAATAACAATAACTAACAAATAAATAACAATAAATAAATAAATAAATAAATTTCCGCGAAAAAGTTATTCAACGCAGGCGGAGCCGCGGGCGGAAAGCTAGTTTTTTTTTTATGCACGACGGGTTCGTACTTGACCTCAATCACACCTGATGTTAAGTGAACATGAGGTCGAAGGTGGAAGCGTACTGATCCGGAAACCCCAACACATTTGGGGGACTGGCTATCTTATCTCTGACAACCGGAACACAACAATGCTATTAACATTACTGTTTGGCGGCAGATTTCGATAAGATGGTGGTAGCTAGTCAGGCGGACATTTAAAATGCCCTACCACCAACCAAACCGAGTACTTAAACGTGTAACCCGCTGGGGATTGAACCCGCGACCTCCGTATCGTAAACCCAATGTTGTTTACATTGAACCACGGAGGTGGTTAAATATAAGCATGTACTAGTATAACAATATAAGCATCATATTTTGTACTAGCTGTTGCTCGCGACTTCATTTGCCTTAATCTGTCTGCCTACCAAACTTCATCCCAATCGTCCAGCCGTTTTGGTAACAAAAACACACACAGACCCAAAACCTTCGCATTTATAATATTAGTTAGAACGTAGGGATTTTGCAGGCGACATTTTGTTTTCTTATTATTATTATAAAACGTATACGTAAGATTAATCAAGACAAATCCAACAATACACGTAAATATGAAATTGGAGTTTTTTTTCTTCGTTAATCATATGTATCAATTCCTGCGATTTTCAAAGCTATATCCAAATTTGTTTTTTATTTGGAAAACAGAATATTATTTCAAAGTTTCACATGAAATATTTTTTAATTTCTGGGCTAAATCACATAATAAAAAAATTTGAAGGGAGCTCTTTTCATGTGCTTCCCATAATCATTTCTTAGATTCGCTGAAACTTTTAAAAATTAGCGCCACCTATACTTAACTTAATGTTATCCGATAATACACACAAAGTTTAGCTAAATTTGGATTTGCCGTTCCCAAAAAAAAATCAAAAATGTTTGTATGGAGAAAACAGTCTTAGTGAAATTCTCCACACAAACGCCAATTTCATAGGTAAGGAAAGGACCTAATACATCCGAAAAGCATTAACTCAAAGAGAGTAAAAAGAAGCACCGACTGAGCTGGTTTGGAGTCGTGTATTACCATAAAAGTAGTTTACGTCACTTCTGCAAAGAGCAAATGTAGACGATATTACATAGAGCGCCACACTGGGGTCGCTCTGGTAAGGTTTTAGCCGTGCCGAGGGAGGATCACACGGGGAGTGAGCGTAGGGAATCACAACACAAAAACTGGAGATTGTTGAAAATGCTTCGTATAATTTCGTGTTCTTCACAGTTGTTCACAATTCACATCACAAATTCACTATTACTGCTGAACCGACCGCATGTTTCACGTTGTGCTCTGTACTACCAC
Organism: Oegoconia quadripuncta; assembly: GCA_949316235.1. Lineage (NCBI taxonomy): Eukaryota > Metazoa > Arthropoda > Insecta > Lepidoptera > Autostichidae > Oegoconia > Oegoconia quadripuncta. The sequence continues at coordinate 18,465,726 of OX438754.1, read as the reverse complement.
TATGTCCGTGGGTACCAGGCTTATATCTAAAAAAATCCGTCGGGCTCTGATCGGTCAACCAATGACAATACCGGAATTAATTAATTTTAACCAATCAGAACCCGCGGCGAATTAAATGCAGGTACCCACTATTTATCATTTTTATTAAAAGGGCGCCTCTGGCGGCTAAAAGGGCAACTTGCGGTCGGCTCAATATTGCTGCTATACATTGTAAGTGGTTTTACACAACTACCTACATAAATATTTATTAAATTAACAACTTTCAGATAAGAACAAATCTTTTCCTATCAAAAAACATGGCTAACCATTTTGCTCCTCAACATTCCACCCCCTAGTATGAGGATGTGGATTTCACTACATCTGATTACTACTAAACCATGAAGGAGCACAATGGTCAACGTATCGTGACGTCGCAGCGTCACATGAAATAAAACTATTTACAATTTACGCTATACAGTTCACAAAGGTCCGCTTCCACATTTCTCCACTTTTACCGCACACTTATTATTGCCATAAAGCGAAACGCACTTCACTTCTCGACTTAGACTATCACTTTGTCTTCGTTCGACGCTGACGCGTAGGCAGGCACATCGAAAAGACAGCCAGACAATGCTTGGTTGCATTCTCGTCCGGTCGCAGCGTCGACCCGATGATCACGAAGAGATACAACAGATACGGGGAGCGCTCGCAGGGTCAACCCTCTATGATTGACGTCTGGTGACGGCAGAACCCGGCAGGCATAATTAGCGCTGGGGTACTCGATTTCAGAGCACGTCATGTTCTGAGACTGTCGTATCGACATTGAGGCAGTCTCGTTGCGCACTGTAGCGCACAAGGCCATGCCATTTAGGGTGCAATGGCGGCACGTAGACTGGCGCGGTGGCACGATGTACATCCACCACGATTAGGCGGCCGTAGCTGAGCACAGCAGGAGGAAGTGCACAGGTAGGGCACATACGGGGCGCGCAGGCGAGGCGCGCAGGCGATGTAGGGTGCGCAATACAGGGCGCGCAGACAGGCGCGCAATCAGGGCGCACAGGGCGCGTATTCAGCGCGCGCAGACAGACGCGCTATCAGGGCGCACAGACAAGGCGCGCAGACAGGCGCGCATACAGAGCGCGTAAGTATTCAGGGCGCGTGTTCAAGGCGCGCAGACAGGCGCGCAATCAGGGCGCGCAGACAGGGCGCACGTTCGGGGCGCGTATTTAGAGCGCGCAAACAGGATGCATACAGGGCGCGTGTATTCAGGGCGCGCAGACAGGGCGCACGTTCGGGGCGCGTATTCAGGGCGCGCAATTCAGGATGCATAGGTTAGCATCGCTAGGCAATGTATTGCCGCGAGCTTAATAGGCGATGGTCTTGGCAGTGACTCGAGGCTGTGGATCACAGATAGAGAACAAATGCAAAACACAACACTTCTTTCCCAAAGGCAGTATATTCCTGCAGCTCTGTTAACTGAGTCACCGGCAGAGGATTGCCAGCGCCAATCGCTACTCTCACTTTTATTAAATACTAACACTTTGACAAACACTAAAATTGGGATGCGCATTCTGCGCCACCCCCTAGTACAAACAAATGGTAAACGAGGCCGTTCGACTCGGCGAAGCAAGGCTGCTTGGGCAGAGCTCATCAGCTTTGCCCGACACACTTCTCCAGGCAGCAACACAAACGAGGAGGTTTCTGTCGACACCTCAAACAAATGAACAATAAGTATCTAACTACATATCTACACACCATATATACAACATGAACTTACAAATCTACTTATTCCTACTGCGTTCATATTTACAAGAGTTACGGCTAACTCAAAAGTCTGATGAGACCAAATAACTGAGGGGGTTGACAAACCGCCCTTGATACGTGGGTCTCCACATAATAATGTATGCTACAGGCAAAACATTAACAAAAAAATAATCACGATGCCGCTTGATGGGCAAAAACAATTTTACCTAAACCGGGAAAGCATACATGGCGACAAAACATAATCTACAGGGCCATTGGACGGGCAGCACTGCACACATCCAAAACACTTCCACTGGTGGCCGACAACACGACAAAATAAACACGAGGCCGTTGGGCAGGCAAACTTCCACGAACGGTAGAACATTCACCACGGGGCCGCTTGGGCAGACAATACTCAAATCTGTATACACAGACGATCTACAAAACATTGTTACTCTAGTCAGCAATACAATTTGTTACAAGGTCGCTTGGATAGGCCTAGCCTCAACCAAAACACTCCTACGGGCGACGTAACATATCGACACGGGTTGCTTGGGCAAAGAACATCAACTTTGCCCAATTCACACCTACGGGCAACATGACACACGGAAACAAGGCCGCTTGGGAAAACTTTTCCCAAAACACTTCTACGGGCGGCAAACACAGTTTGATACAAAGTCGCTTGGGTAGGCACTAGCCATACCCAACACACTCCTACGGGCGACATGACACAAGGAAACAAGGCCGCTGGGCGAACTTTGCCCAAAACACTCCTACGGGCGGCAAACACAGGGAGACGTCGAAAGTCTCAAATTGACATATATTACATGGCCTACACATAAACCTATGTAGGTAAACAAAGCACAACGGGCACTTAAACGTAGTGGTACCGAATTGCAACACAGGGGTACTCACTCACCGTTTTAGCAACTGTTCCTCACTCATGGAACGAAACAACAATACAACAGGGCCACATTAGCAAAGGTCACAGACTTTGCATAACAAAAATAATAGTGGCAAAACAACAAGGAGAATTATCTCAACAACTAATTCAAATTATACAATTATTTACACGAGCCGCATGTCCAGAAACCTTACGTCCTAGCTGTAGGTACGCAGGTACAGCGGGCTCAGACATACGCAGCAAGAAACAGTTTTATAACCGCCCCCACAAAAGGTTGCTCAACGCGCTTAGCGCTATTATAAAATACACAATCTAGGCTGCCGGTGAGAACGTCGAACTCACCCGACACAAAATAAGGCAGCAAAGTACACAAGGAGACGTCTGTCGACGAATTAGAAAACCATAAACCTAACATCTTATCGCGATCAAAACTAATTTTAATTACAGACGGCATTAACGGGCAGGGCTCAAGTCGCGACGTGGGAGCAAAGGTTGTCTCCCACTCGCGAGTGAGCGGGTTCGATTCGGGGCCTGACTCCAAGAACTGAACAAAATTGTGAGCTCGACTAAAGCATAAACGAGTACATGGCACAGATATGTACCTTCTCCTGAGCTGGCTAACCTCCTGACCGCTCTCTATACGGCGGTCGCACAGGCCAACATTCTGATCGGCCAGCTCGGACACAACATTGACAATAGTCGGCTCACACACAACAGAAGGGCCAAGACAATTGGGAACACGGACACAAACAAAAGAACTATCTACAATAGGACCCTGGGCACAACAATCTGAGTCAGTGAGAGAAGCGATAGGTAGGCTGGACTTACCCTCTCGTATTTCCCGGTCAACTTCGAGCTGTGGATTATCCTGACACGGGAACAGTGCGGGTTTCGAATCCATCCTCTCACTGTGATTCAAGACACTGCAATCTAACGTGTCACTGCAGTCCAATGTTCGGGGTGAACGCGCACAATTCACTAACAATTCTAGTTCACTGTTATTACTGTGACGTAACAAAGTCCCGTTAGCGTTTGGTAGACATGGGAGAATCCCGGATGAATCATCGTCTACATCGCACCGCTCTTGCAAAGTCACTTTCACTTCCGGGGTATCCTTTACTAAAGGAGCAAGGTCACTGCACTCATTATTTTCAAAAATGTTCGAGTCCACTTGAGGTTCTAAATCGATGTAATGTAGTAACACGTGATGTGGGGCGCTGCAAGTTTCACAATTACGCGCACAACAAAATTCCGACGAGTGTTCTTGCTGTAAACACTTGTAGCACAGTCTATTTTCTTCAACAAAGTCCCAACGAGAGTCCACATCAAACGCTTCGAACTCAACACATGAGGACAAATCGTGATTGCCGTTGCACACCACACAAACAAAGTCATTGTCACGAATGTCCGATTGCTCACGAGATGGTTTCACCGCAAACGGTAACGACGACGAGGCGGTAACCATATCACTACACGACGTCTGTGTAGGTAACATCTTGATGTTTGGTGTTATCGCAGCAGACGAGCGAGGGGAAGAGGGGCTTGGGGGGGCGGTTGTAAGGCGCTCCTCCTCACGACGACACAAAGCCCTGTCTTCCAACTGCGAACACACTTCTGCCTCTTCATTCTCGGAGGCCATAAACTTGGCTATGATGGCAGCCTTTTTCTCGGCTAGCTTTCTCTCTATCGCTGCCTCTTGTACACGAGCCCATTTCACCATGGCTTCATACTCGGCTTCTTTCTGACGCGCCACTAACTCCAACCGTTGCCTTCTTGTCATCTTTGACACTTCGACGAAGGCGGGTTCAGACTGCGTACTACACGCTCCACACTGGAAGACCCGTCGATCTTCTAGTACACAGTCCGACGTCGAACACGAATCGCTCTTGAAGCTTCCAACACACGGAGGAAACGGGGCACTAAATCCGTCGACGGTGAGCCGATCTTCACGCGCACCGGCGGCGCCACCGTCGCGGGCACACTCTTCTCGCAGCCCCATTGTCCTTTTCTCACAATCTTCAACTCGACGCGACATTATCTTCTCATCTACGCTCACTCGACCTCACGCACGACCATTACCTATCGGGCTCAAAGGACCAATTTGTAGACGATATTACATAGAGCGCCACACTGGGGTCGCTCTGGTAAGGTTTTAGCCGTGCCGAGGGAGGATCACACGGGGAGTGAGCGTAGGGAATCACAACACAAAAACTGGAGATTGTTGAAAATGCTTCGTATAATTTCGTGTTCTTCACAGTTGTTCACAATTCACATCACAAATTCACTATTACTGCTGAACCGACCGCATGTTTCACGTTGTGCTCTGTACTACCACTATGTCCGTGGGTACCAGGCTTATATCTAAAAAAATCCGTCGGGCTCTGATCGGTCAACCAATGACAATACCGGAATTAATTAATTTTAACCAATCAGAACCCGCGGCGAATTAAATGCAGGTACCCACTATTTATCATTTTTATTAAAAGGGCGCCTCTGGCGGCTAAAAGGGCAACTTGCGGTCGGCTCAATATTGCTGCTATACATTGTAAGTGGTTTTACACAACTACCTACATAAATATTTATTAAATTAACAACTTTCAGATAAGAACAAATCTTTTCCTATCAAAAAACATGGCTAACCATTTTGCTCCTCAACAGCAAACAACCTATTTTATTATAGATAAATGTCAGCTCAATATAAAGTAGATTGGTTAGGTCTAGCACGTGTTTGTTTTATTCATACCGCGTCCCCGGCTACTAATAGGGTTCCATTAGCGCCACGATATGGCCATCATTCGATAATAAATAACGCCCCAGTCGATAACTGACTACAAACACTCTACCAATTGAAATTGAAGCATATAACGTCACTCACTATGGACACAACATAGAACGAACTATTAATGTTCAACATTGTATGTATAGCTGTGGCCCGCGAATTGCAGCAGTAATATATGCACTAGTTTTTTTTTTATGCACGATGGGTTCGTACTTGACCTCAAGCACACCTGATGTTAAGTGAAGATGAGGTCGAAGGTGGAAGCGTACGTACCCGGAAACCCCAACACATTTGGGGGACTGGCTATCTTATATCTGACAACCGGAACACAACAATGCTATTAACATAACAGATAAGATTGTGGTACTCGTAGCTAGCCAGGCGGACATTTAAAATGCCCTACCACCAACCAAACCGAGTACTTAGAAAAACTTTAAATACCATGTGGTATTCATAATCCATAATAACCATCTTATCTAAATCTGTCGCCAAACAGCTATTTTAATAGCATTGTTGTGTTCCGGTTGTCAGAGATAAGATAGCCAGTTCCCCAATTAAGATGGGGTTTCCGGGTCAGTACGATACCACCTTCGGCCTCATCTTCACTTAACATCAGGTGTAATTGATTGAGGCCAAGTGCTAACCTGTTGCGCATAAAAAACACTTTGAACCCTACTACATTGGGATTTAAGGGTAAATTCTAACAGGTGGCAGTTCAACCGTTTGTCCACATAACTGAATATGTCATGTAGGAACGGAACTCTTCAGACACCATCATCATGTCTAATGGAAAGTGCTCATGGCTATAAAACAAACTAGCTCAAATTCGACTATCTTCATTTGCCATCAGGAAGTTCCTACATCCCGGCTCCATCATCAGACCAGCTCGATGGTACCATTTGCAATGTCACCGATCTTACATATATATGCCAAATTTCAGCTCAATCAGATATCAGCAAATGGTTTGCAAATTTTCAAACGGATAACTTTATTTACTTACTTAATACGGAAATTAAAAGCCAAATAAAGGCTTCTAAAATAATATTAATCGCCAATATTTAATGTGCGTTTAATTTTTTTTCCAGTAACTGAAAATACATAAAAAACGCCAAAACTAGTCACAATGGTACACAGAATAACCATTATTTGTATTAAGGAAGACAAGCATTAACCCTTGCACCGCGCTATGCTCATTAAAATGTGTGCGGTTTTCAGTTCCGGCACACTACAATCTCGTATCTGCCAACCTACACACGACTCGAATGTGACATCAATGTATGACAAGTATATACGCACGTCATAATGCACATATGCGGAGGATTTCCGCAAGACGGCTCGACGGCAGACATCAAACTTTTTTTTTACAAAAACAATAGTGTTCCTGAATATGTAAATAACTAGCGACCCGTCCCGGCTATAATATGCATGTATACATATAAACTTTCCGGAAGAAATTTTCTAAATTATAGTGAAAATCGTATCAATATCCGTTGTGTTTAGAACAACAAATCGTTAGACGCGGATACAAGAATCAGTAATTGAACATCGAAATACAAAAGTGCGAAGAACTGCGGTTCGAAAGATTGCGATACTTCCTTCAGAAACCTTCTAAACCTAACCAAGTGTCGGGATGCACAGACCCATATTGCTTGCTCCCTTCGCTCGCTCGGTATAAAGGTCTCTTTCGCACTAGCGTTCGTCGAAAAATCTGTCGCTGGATGGTTTATCGCAAAAAAATGTGTCGATCAACAGAGTATCGGAACTACGAACTTCCGAATCACAGTTCTTCGCATGTTTGTATTTCGAAGTCCAGTAACGCAACCCGGATATACACTTTGTTTTATACTATTTAGAGAAGAGTAAAGATAAGACACAAGTACCATAGTATATTAAGATATTTAGAAAAAAAAAGTTGCGTAATTGCTGTTACTTTGAAGTAAAATTTCCAGCAGTAATCGTCACGGAAAGTGAAAATATCCAAACTCATAATAGCGGGCTTTACAGCAAAATTTGAATTAGGAATGTAGTTCACATACTTGTAAATAGTCACATAACTACAATAGTCGTAATTTTAGCAGTAATCAACTACAAAGGAAATCAAATCAGCTACTATTAAACCTATGTATATGACATCATACAATTTGTGAAACAGGTGGGCGGGGCCGACCGGCCCTACCATATACGGCGAACGGAGCGACCGCGATCGCGCTCTAGGCATCACATCCCAGGGGGTGCCTCGGTGGTAAAGAAATTTAAACAAGAGAAGAGCTTTTCTTCGAAATTATTATGTGAATGATCTCATCAGTTGAGTCGCGCGCGGATCAAGCCGCCTCCGTGACCACGCCTGGAATTATTACCGCTATAGTTTTGGTTGGCGAGTCGACTACCACTTAGATAAGAAACGATGGTGTGTGGTTGCTGGCAAGTAAGCTGTGGTTGGTGGTAGGGCCTTTTAAAGGTCCGCCTGACCAGCAACCATCATCTCATCTAAGTCTGTCGTCAAGCAGCGATGTTTTTGTTTTAGGTAAGGACAAGCGTTTTTTATATCAGCGCGCCTCAATGGCGCAACGAGAGACCGGAAAACGGACTGCTATTTCGTTCAACGGATTAACATGGCTATCCAGAGCAGGGCAAAGCTGTCAGCTTCTCGACTATTCCTTTATTGTGACGCTCGGAATTGGAGCACATTTTTATCTTTATTTCTGTATTTCTTAATATTTTGGATATAATGTTCCACATCACTAGCAAAGGTAGTTTTTGAATCAAAGCTTGTTCTTATCTGTGCGTCTGACTGCGGGTAGGTTCGCATGAACACTGCCAATGATTTTGTATGAGATGATCTACTGCTAGGTTTTATATGTCAAGGCCAATCTTCACATTATCAAGGATGAAATTGCTAACCATGTTTAATATCACACCATCTAATTAAAACAAATATCAATTGTCAATCAGCTTTTCGAATTCGCTCACCTCGCTGACGCAAACTTCTGGAGTATTCTTTATTTCAGGGTCACTTGGCTGCAGGACCGATTATTATAGGTACATAACGTCACACGTGTGCAAGTCTTCAAATGTTTTTAATGTGTATCCCCATAGTCGCCTTTGACGACACCCTCGGAAAAAGAAGGGTTTGGTTCTATTCTTTTACCCGTACCGAAACCATACGGCACTGTTGGTCAAAATTGAACAGGCTGACATATACACGGACGTACAAACGGACAATCTTCAATATAGATAACATGAAGGGTTTACAGATCCCTAATAAACGTGCAATGGAACATTGTTTGAACCAATAATACAATCCAACGTATTATTACATTATTTATTACTTCTTACATTATGAATGGCAATAATCAAAAAAATCGAGCATTATGTGTTATGTATTGTATAATCGAGTGTTGCGTGTAAACTGTAACAGGTGGTAGCCCTACTATCGGTTCATTTACCAAGTTTCTCACACGGAACTCGTACCTACACGCTTGCGAAGGAAAAGCAAGCTTTAAAATCTCAGATTCCCTCAAAAATAGCCCTCGCATCCCTTGAAACTATTCTCTAAGAGAATGGTGCAAGAAACATCGATTTACTTCTGTTTAGTCAAATTTGATGGGCTGTGAGGGTTTTTCTTTTTCTTTTTTTTTAAGCACAACGCGTTATCACTTGAATACTTTAGGGTGGAATGGGTTGGTGCGACGAGAAACATAATAATTATACTTAACTAGACTCTAGATTTGCTGTCTTTCTGCAGAATTTAATCTATATATAACATGTACAATCGGTTCCATATTTAATCACATAGGGCTATTTTATACAGGGTTTTGGAACCGCTTTAGTTTGGAATATCTCTGACCACCCCATTTGGGAATAAAGTCGTGATTGTGTGTATGTATACAAGGAGAAACGTGACTCCTGATTACGAACAACTTTCCCCAAGGCACCATAGTCGAATTGGTTAAAAAAAATTGTGATTATCCATTTTATATGGGTACATTCTGAAACCACCTTTAGTATGCAAGTCCAACAATTTTCGGCTGCATTCGGCTAGGGTTCCTAGTGGAAATTTGTCCGTAATGAGGCGTGGAGTCACCAGTCGAAAATTGTGGGATTTCCACGTAAAAAGTGGTTTCTTTATATGAGTAATCGAAAATTTTTCGATCGAATTCTACTATGGTGCCTTGGGGAAAGTTGTTCGTTATCAAGAGTGGCGTCACCAATTAATGGGAATTACAAGAATTTAAATTCAACATTTATACAACAACAGCAAACAGCTTGATGTCATATGGCATATTGTTGTGGGGAAACGCTGCTGACATACTCGTACATATCATTTTTATTCTGCAGAAACATGCTATTCGTGCCATTTATAAATTAGGACCTAGAGTGTCTCTTAGAGATAAGTTTAAAGAAATTAATATCTTAACAATGGCATCTCAATACATTTATGAGAATTTGTTTTATGCAAAAAAAATATAACCTTATTCGCTAAAAATAGTGATGGGCACAATGTTAATACAAGGAATAAGAACCAGGTATCTGTTTATGTTAGCCGACTTCACAAAGTTAGTAAATCCTTCAAAGGGCAATGTATACGCTTTTATAATAAGGTTCCAGTAGACATTCAAAATTTGCCTTTAAATAATATTTAAAGCAATCATAAAACAGAAATTATTAACAAAAGGCTATTATAAAATCACTGACTATTTGAATGATAAGCAAGCAAGGACATAGCTGTCTTATTATTCAGATAATTATCAAATCGCAACCCATAATCTGTTTAAAAGGGCAACCCTAAAGTTTCTTGCTCGTTCTTCTCTGGGGAGTCAGCTTTGTGAATGAGTAGTAAATTTAAAATTTAAATGTAATGTTAATAGCGACGTTTTCAAGTGATAATTTTATCCTATGAAATAAAATATTTTGATTTGATTTATAATTAATGGTAGTATGCTGACTAAAGTTACACCGTCAGGAGCTCTCTAAAATGATAGTCTAGATAAGAGGGTGATTTTACATAACTGTGGTTATATAGCTTGAATAGACATTACGCTACCATTAAACATGCAAATCAGCTTTGTATGAATAACTGACGCCCACTGTACAATCGGGCTCATAAGTATCGTACATCCAGTCCCAGCTCAAACGATTAGATGTAGTACTGTTGTGACTGCGTCACATAATATTGTATAATTGATAAGTGTTATGTATAGTATAAGAAACTAGTTATAGGATTAAGTGCTTAGGTATAATGTAGTATATTGTAACATACTTTATCTAGTACATATCATACCTACTTTAATTAGATTAAGGGAATTCTTTTCCCACGCTATTAATTTTTATGATTTTACTGTGGAGGCGCCAATTGTCTGTTTGGTTGATTTTGCTACAACCATTTTTGTGTGCCGACAATTCTGTCTTTATGATTATTATCCTTGCGGAGCCCAGCTTTGTTGGACGTGACTATTCTCACGCCTTCAGCGTGGGCAATCCCAGATGGTAGAGTTTAGTGTTTGGGGGAAGCATTCGCCTTGGACAGTAATTCTACGTCTACCGCCGGTACAACACGTTTTCCCTTTCCGTCTGAGCTTAGCTCCGGAAGCGATATCATCATAGTATTAACTTTATGGAGTCAGATGTAACAGCATCATAATTACGCACACATCACCAACCACCCCACAGTACGTTTGACGGTACAAAGATTAAACATATTTTCCATTAGAAATTGAAAGCCATTTAAAACGTTAATAGTTTGATCTGGGATTGGTTATGCTAATGCCGCTTCCGTGGCTCATTGTAAACAACATAGGGTTTACGAATCGGAGGTCGCAGTTTCGATCCCGAACGGGGTATACATATTTAGTACTCGGTGGTAGGGCATTTTAAATGCTCGTCTGGCTAAATCTGCCGCCAAGCAGCAATGTGACAGCATTGATGTGTTCGGAATGTCAGAGATAACATAGTCAGTCCCTCAAATAAGATCGGGTTTCCGTGTCAGTACGCTCCCTCCTTCGGCCTCATCTTCACTTAACATCAGGTGTGATTGATTGAGGCCAAGTGCTAACCTGTTGCGCATAAAAAACACTTTGAACCCTACTACATTGGGATTTAAGGCTAAATTCTAACAGGTGGCAGTTCAACCGTTTGTCCACATCTGAATATGTCAGGTAGGTACGGAACTCACCTGCTTATGTTGATTTGATTACACACCATATCCAAATCTCCTGCTGTGTTACATAACTCCGTGTTATGATGGATGACTTTACTAGTTTATATGAAAACAACTTAAGCAATTATATATATATTGAGGTAACACAATGTACACACGTTGTTCGTATTTATCTACTGAATGTAAACCAAAGATTTAATCAAACCCTATTATAAAATCTCAAGTTATTACGCCGCAACAACTGTGTGCGAAGTGTAAGTCTCGTTTTTAACTTTACCATCGCGTTCGCGTTTACGAAAAAAGTCCCTATGAAAAAAATCGTTTTGCAAACTATCCGCTAGAGGCGCTGCACATTTCTCCATACAAATCTTCACACAAACGTGAACGCGGTAGTAAAGTTAAGTCGAAAGAAAACTTACACTCCGCCCTCAGAACGGATTTGGAGGTAAGCTGCCAGTCCTTTGGGCACACATGGCACGGATCTCGATCAAATTTTCTACCTATCATAATCATGGTGAAAACGTGTTCCAGTCTGTTTCCGAGCTTTTGTATTCCCTTTTTTATTTTTTACTGTCTTTGTAATTTTAATTCTAACCTCTTACGAGGGTTTTTTGCTTTTCTCTGGCTACACTTCCATTTGTTAAGGGGAAGGAGGAAATAATTTTATTTTTCCTTCTTTAAACCCCTTTTTCTTCGTCTTAAATAAATTTGGGGCCCAAGGTAGCGTAAAGTCTTTTCGGGACCCGCTTACTTTCAGTAGGCGGCGTTCAGCTGTACCGCTGTTGATCCTGGCTACAGCAGTTGCAGGGGGAAGGTGTGGAGGTGGGTCATGTCTTTGTTAATAGCTCCTTTTTTCTATCGTGCATAAATTATATCGTGTTTTTTTTTATGATTGACTGGATTCGCGTTAGACCACAATCTCACCTGATCATCATGATCAAATAGGTATCTTATGTTGAAATAAAATAATATATTTTTTTACGGATTTGGATCACAGGTAGATTATATCCTGCAATAATGCATAGGACATTTTTTATTTTGAAATATTGAGCAATTCCCGTGAAGATACAACTGCATGCGAAGGCATCTAATTCTGAAATATATGTATAATGTAACTTAAAAAGCTTCTTTGTCTACTTTCATATGGAAAATAGCTACGACATGGGGATCCCCTTAGGGGATCTAAGCTGTTGTATACGATGCGTTCCTTAGTTTCCATTGCGACACCCACGGGCCGAGACAAGTTGGTCGCGTCAACACAATAGAACATAATTATGCGAATAGTCTTAAATACCAAGCATTTATTTTCGGCCAAGAACCCTGACTCAAGTTGAGGGCAGTGTTTGTTCGAGACAACACTTTGCATATTTTTACGGTTTTATTTTTATTTGAATATAAATGAAATGTCAAGGCAGACGGCACCGACAACGTTCGCCTCTCGGCTCCAGGTCACGTCAAAGAGATGAATTCAGAGCGAGGATATACAATCGTGACAAAAACTAGCGAGTCAAATCTATAACTAATATTTGACGTTACCAACTTGAAGCAAGTAAATACCTACTCAGTAACTTAAAGAACAATTTAAGTACCTATTTAAAAGCCTACGAAACCCGACATTATTCTTGTATCTTCCGGGCGCCATGTTGGATTATTAAGTAAGTCTATCAATATGATATTATTATTATATTTATACATACTTATCTATAATTATTTCTTCAGTTGGTAGTATCGTGCACCCTACCTATTTTTCTACCTACAAATGTCCCATAGCTGTGGGTTGTCTGGAATAAGTTTTAGTGATAAGACCGCCTGATTTTGTTCTATTGTTATCATCAAAAATGATTGTAAATTATTTGTATTGGATTTTGTTGTTTTCTATTATTATCTGAGAGTTAAGACTAAGTTAGATATATGTTAGATACTTGATATCAACAATGTCAATTTAAATCTATTGGAAATAATATTAGGGTTTATGCATTTATCTGGCAGTAATGTCCAAGCTGCTGCTCCTTAACGAGGAAGGAAAACATAGTGAGGAAACCTGCATGCCTGAGAAATAAAAATTCAAAGGCCTGTGAAGTCCCCAACCCGCATTGGGCCAGCGTGGTGGACTATGGCCCATACTCCCTCATTATACGAGGGAAGGCCCATAATACATGCTTGCAGTGGAATATTTATGGGCTGAGATGATGATGAATGTCCAAGCTACTGACGCTTTGGAAAAGGAAATCATCTGTGGGAAAATAAGCGGTACAAGATAAGGTCATTGTTCTGTTCTATGTTTATGTTTCAAATCTAGACATTTTCTCAGATATATTATGGGAGTAGTGGAGATAGCATGTACACGACAGCACGACAATCGTAACACCACAGATTGACTAATAGTAACACTTCCAGTATAAACAGGTCTCACTGCGTTCTCATTTCCGATAGCGTCGCGCAGACAGCTTACAATGGTAATCTAACGGTAGCCGTGTTGTCAACTGTACAATGAAAAAATACAGTGACGTCGATAATCGACTATTTAAATAATCGGTGAATAATGAATTACGGAAAATGTTATCGTTTTGGAATCTAGTTTTTAGGATTTGGATAAACGATGCTGCTCACGAATCATAACAGAATAATAAATAAATAAACAAATATCTTTGCACATACACACAGCGCCATCTAGTTCCACACTAAGCAACTAGGCTTGTGTTATAGATATCAGATGGTTGATAAACTACACAAATACATTTTTTTTTTGTAAATAAATACATATATAGATGAAAAATATCCATAACTCGGGAACACATGTCTATATATTAATCATACAAACATATGCCCCTAGCGGGATTCGAACCCGCGACCGTTTGGTATAGCAGCAGAGTTTCTAACCACTACACCAAACAAGTCGTCAATGATTGGTTAGTGAAAAAATCGACGATCATTATCACAAAAATGCCAAGCTACTACACTATAATTTTTAAAAAGAAACTTGTGACAGATGTCGCAAAAACCGCATTCATACCACTTCCAAAAATACAGACGAAACCAGTTTTTGTTAAGTTTAAAAATAATCAGCCGCACTGGCGTTATTTTTGGACTGCTATTAAGTAGGTACCTATTGTAAAACCATTGAATAACGACCCCGTGCTTTGTTGCATGTCTGCAATATGTTATGACATGCTTTACTTTCTACAACACTATGGTATATATAGATATTAACTGACACGAACATACACAGGAAACATTTACGGCTTGAATCATACGCATATTCGACTCGTACGCTTCAGCGATCTGTTTCTGCAATAATAAATCGCCAAAATTTGGAAAAATAACCGACTCCAATATAGGTTTACATTCTATGTCTGCGGCTTTATGCGCAAGATCATCAGTTAGCACGTGAACTAAGTGTTTGAAAGGTCTTTTACAGGATTTAGTTAGAAACTAAATATTTTTACACAGTTTTTATTGACATTGAACTTAGGACTTTATACTAATTTCAGCTTGATACCCAAGCTTGCCAAGAATCTAGGATCTTGACAACGGACTCAAGGGCAATCAAGTCAGTTCCGTATTTACCTTATGAGGTACGGAATCATAAAAAATAGGCGTCGAATTGATAACCTTCTTCTTTCCGGAGTCATGCAGGCTTAGAACAAATAGGAGTCTATTTTAATTGTTACTATTGGCCGATAATAGGAAATGTAGTTACATCCTTTAGTCCAACTTAACGATAATCATTTGCTCAAATTTGGCTATTGCGACGCTTCTGCTAATGATTATGGCTGTTGCATTTATCTTAAGGTTAAGCGGCAGCAAGGTTCACATTTACCTACTTTGTTCCAAGTCTAGGATTAATGCATTAAACTCTAAACTTACGATTCCAAAATTAGAACTGAATGGTGCTTTATCATTGACAAAACTTAGTAATCATGTAGCTGCTATCCTGAAAGTAACCAACATTAATCTGTTATCCGACTCTAAGATTGTTTTAGGGTTTTAACAAAACTGAACATAATGGTCTTAAAATCTGGGATCAAATGCCAAAAGTCCAACTTTTGTACCTCGCGTTCGGTTAGCCGGTACTATGTTAAAGCGGGTGTATAGCTTTAAATATCTTGTCCAGGTGCGGATATTGAAAGGAACCTGAGATCGCATATGTTGCCGGAAATAAATTAAGTTAACACTCCTCCTAGTCTATTTCACGCGTTATTTATGTGGGTTATGGGTGTATAGCCATAAGCCGCGCTCGTGGCTAACCCAGGTGGATGCCCGTCGCGATCAATATAAAAACGCATTCAGGGTATTGTTGCACCTGTCACGCTTCTGAATCGCGCTGGGATGTTCGCAGAGGCGCGTGTGGATGACTTCAATGTGGTCGTAGACCACATGGACCAGCCGTTTATAAAGCCCTGGCTGTCGCTTCATACATCAGTCTCCCGCAACAATTGGAAAAAAAATAACAATGAAAAATTATGCATATCTACTAATATATCATAAAAATGTTTTTACTAAGAAAAATTGACTTAGACCCGTATTACAGAATGTTACTCAAGCAGCGATCTCCGCTTGAGGACAGTTAAGAAGGGAAAACTTTATGTAACTTGTATAGCGGTATCTCTTTCTAATTATGCTCAAGCACTGATCTACGCTTGAGCAACATCCTGAAATACCGGCCTAAGATTGTCTGATAATATAATGATTTCAATAATTACTTAATCAACAATTCAATAACAAGCTAGTCTTATTGCATGTTTCATTGTCTGAAAATTAGACAAGAAAATCGCTATGGAAGGGATTATTAAAGATTTGGAAGATATGGAATTGGTTGGAAAGCGTTTTCGGAGCACAACCCTATTGTTTGGTATTAACTTACAAAGTGAAGCCTGCCATTCTTCTCTTCACCTCGGCCTATGCTGCGTCGTGCCCCGAAAATGTCTAAAAGGCCTGTCTATGTCTCTTTAGTGATAGACAAGTCCGGGTCAGGCCATAATCTCCCCGATCAGCAAGATCAGTTGTCAGCCGTCATGTAAGTCACGCGTGCCCAGAGGTAAGGCGTGTGGGCTGTATGTAAAACGGTCTGTATACGTATACCAATGACCGGCGCAGTCACCGCGGTCAGCTGTCCCAGACATTTAGAACGCATTGTAAGGTGATTTACCTTAAAGGTATAGTTTTCTCTTGGAAACTTTGAAGATTTATGTAATATATCTATTAGGATACTAAGAAGGATATATTTGTCCAAGAACTTTTCAATACATATTATAAAATCGTAAATTGTTTGTTTAAACGCGCATCACAGAAAAACTACAGATAGGATTTTGATGGAGTTTTCACGGGTATATTAGGTCCGTATTAACAATTAGGCTAAATTTAAGAAAAAAACACATCATTAAAAATATATTTAAACTTTAAAATTATTTTCAAAATTTACAATAAACGTAATGTACTCTGCAGAAACAAAGCACGTAGCGGCGGCGCGCCGCAGAA
The DNA here is from genome assembly GCA_949316235.1 of Oegoconia quadripuncta. Classification (NCBI taxonomy): domain Eukaryota; kingdom Metazoa; phylum Arthropoda; class Insecta; order Lepidoptera; family Autostichidae; genus Oegoconia; species Oegoconia quadripuncta. Next base: position 18,448,686 of record OX438754.1, on the reverse strand, counting down.
TAAACGTAGTAAGAATAGGTTCTTTTTAGTAAAATTTGTCCTTGGCAAAGGGTACTGTGCCTACACAGCCATCTTTATATCCACGTGGGCGGAGTTGCGGGCATAAAACTAGTAGTCAAAGAATCATTAAAATCTGATAGACAGTGTACGAGTCAATTTAAATCATACGTCTGGTTTCTTTGTCTTGTTCACCCGTTTCGATATGTCGACTTTTTGATAATTCGATCATTTCAAACGTACGTCATTAGACGTAAACCCCGACAAATTTCAAGTTCAAATATTGCGAGCATAACACTGCATGTGGCTTTCCTCGTGATGTTTCATTCGTTATGTCATCCCAGTCGCGCTATATCTTTCGACCCAGTTCACATGAAAACACACAATCGTACAGCCGTATAACATTACCTACACAATGTGCGACGTTGCGTAAATCTGTGCGTGATGGTTTGGAGTGAGGTAAATCGAAAACGACTATTCTTATTCAACTAAATCCGAGTCACGATGATTGATTCACTACTAAGTGATCTCCGAAGTCGTGAATGTAGGAAATTCAAAATAAGGAAACATTCAGGTAAAAATTGACTAGTAAAAAATGGCTATAAAAAGGCGAACGAATTCGGTAAGGCTCCATTTTCAATCTCTGGCGTGCATCATCTGATCTTCGGGGCTTTTTGAGTGAAGTTGCAGTTTTGTTTATAATTCTTATAATTTGTGCATTCTGACTTATGAAGCTTAATAAAAGCAGAATATTGTGCAGCAAAAGTTAGTGATGGTGTACAAGTGAAGGGAAGTGTAAATTAAAGTGCGTAACGAAGTTTTCGGGTTCCCACAAGAAGCCGCCAAAATCTTTTGTAAAGCGTTCTGCCACTTTACTAAAAAATAACTTCACCGTGACTAAACTCTGTATACGCCAAGTATACGACGAATTACTTGTTTTGACTAAGACTTACATAAGTAAGTTTATAAAATCAGTTTATAAAAACTGATGTTGTGATTATGGTTTGGGTGGAACTAGGATCGAACATCTATGGGGATGGTGAAGACGAGCGACTCCTCTCAGATTAGCAGCACCGCTGGGAGACTACTGATAAAGGCCGTCAACTGTACTGTTTCTTTCCCAATGTCATGGAACGATTAAAATGTCCATGGTTGGAGGTAGATCACTGTGTGTCGCAGTTTCTTACCGGTTATGGCAATTTCAAGGGCAAGCTTTTCTCTATAAAGTTGGTGGTGTCCCCTGAATGTGAATGTGGATATACAAAGCAAACTGCTCATCATATTTTGTGGGATTGTCCGCGCTGGTCTAATGAAAGGAGGGTCATGCTGGATAAAGTGTCATCGTATAACCATCCGGTCTTCTACATCGATTTAGTGGTGAGCCGACATAATTTTCAAGCCTTCAGGAAATTTTGCCACGTAATCGTGGCAATAGTAATCTATTGGCATTATTATTAGCGGTAGCCTTTTGCTTCCTAAACATTAACACTCACTACGTTGTGGCGCTGCCCGTGGTGTATCAAAACTGGGTGTCAAGCATAACTTGATCCCCTCCTCCATAGGTTAAGCCTTAGTGCTGATTTTGAATTCATTTAGCTACACTCCCGTTTGGCGAGGGGGGGGGTGGGAAATTTCTTTTTTACTTCACACCTTTAACTCTTCTTTAATTAGTCTGGAGCCTAAGGTAGCAATAGAGACATGTAGGGCACCGTCTACGTTCAGTAGGTGCCGTGCAGAGTACCACTGTTGATCCTGGCTTATAGGAGTTGCAGAGGGAGGAGTGTGGAGGCGGGTAATTATAAACTAAAGAAATAAGACAAGGATGTATTGGACTTAGATCCCTTTGCCTTCTCCGAGAGGAGTGAATAAAACGAAAAAAAATCTGATCTTTGGTTAACAATCGGCGAAGATATCGCTATCAAATACAAAAAAAATACAGACGAATTAAGAAGGTCCTTTTTTGAACTCTGTTCAAAAATAGAATGAGAACAAAAACGAATTGGCATCTAATGCCAGTTTTTGCAACATGTGAAATTAGCCAATGGTAATATAGTAAAATGAAAAAATGCGACTGGAAAAAATGCCACAACGATAACGATTTCGATAGGTAAATTGATTTAACACGTCGCCCAAATTCATAATTAGGAAGCACTTGGCAATTGCCAAAAATTCCGGTATTTTTAAAATGATTTTCAAAAAACCTCAAAACGAATCAAATGGGGCCGGACACCTGAAGACGTGTCGACTAATACACTTTGAGGACTCAAAGTAATGCCTCATACAGCAATGTGGGCTTACAGCAACAGAATAAGATGCTATTCATCTGGTAATTTCTTAACGGTTAATCCTCAGTGTGATTGTTTTCAACGGGGACGTAGCTTTCTTCATTCAGATATAAAGAAAGTAATATCTTTCTAATACTTTATTTCATATATTCTTTTATTGTTAATGATTCCACATTTATTTCTTCCACTGGATCTTTTACATCCACTTGGATCTCTGATTTATTATACCATTGCAACATACCTATTTCTACTACTAAATATTTTCGTCCATAACTTCGACTTAAATGAAACTACTAACTGTATCTTTTCACATATTTTGATTATCAATACAGTTAAAATTAAAAAAAAAAAAAACAATTCCCGGTCAATGCTACGAAACTTCAACAAGATCTAACTAGAAACATACAACCTTACAGTTGGCTACTCCAGCGATTGGTAGTTGAAAGAGAAGATACATATGACCACATTTTGTATTGACGCCTCATGCATTTGCGAATTTTTAACCGGCGACAAAATACGACGGGTGTTGCGTGTTTGACGGCGTTGTGTACCTACGTCTATGTGCGGATGTATCTCAATAATGCGTGCTCCGATTTGACTTCGGCTTTTTTATATTTTATCGAGGAAAACAGAAATTTATTAAGAAAGCATATTATAAAATATTAGATTATTTAGATGATAAACATCCATGGACATAACCTGCTTGGTCGCATAACCGGGCTATTTCACAATTAACAATGAAATATTATTATGCCTTTTTGTAATATAAAAACCTTTTTTTTTTTTAAGAGCTGCCTCTGGAGCTTTTTGCTTGTTCTTCTCAGGGGAAAATTGCCTTGTGAAGAAGCAGTAGCTTTAAAAATGTAAAATCGGACTATTTTAAGTGTACCCTGTGTACCTACAAAATAAAGCATTTTTGATTTGGGTTGAGCCATATTTAATGGAAATCGCTGTTGCCGTTTCGAAGATATTTAAGGTGTGCTTTTTAACTGGATATTATAAATAAATAAATATCTTTGCACATACACACAGCGCCATCTAGTTCCACACTAAGCAACTAGGCTTGTATTATATATACCAGATGGTTGATAAACTACACAAATACATTTTTTTTTGTAAATAAATACATATATAAATGAAAAACATCCATAACTCGGGAACACATGTCCGTATTCATCATACAAACATATGCCCCTAGCGGGATTTGAACCCGCGACCATTTGATATAGCAGCAGAGTTTCTAACCACTACACCAAACAGGTCGTCACATTATGTTTAGTTCCTCAGGGAGATGAGTCCGTCAGTAGTTTTCCATTCCCTCTCTATGATAATCCGAAATACAGATATCTAAATAATGATAATGAAGGTCGGAATAATTGGACGATCTTGAACAAGTGAGATAGATTTAGATCTCCAACGCGGAGTTGTCGTTCGGCAAATGTTGAATTCAATATTTATTAGCGACCTTCGGATCCAGACTTACTTCTCTCTAGGAAGCTATTTTGAAATATAACACAAACGATTCGTTTATTCGGATATGTATAATTTAGCTAATAGTTGTATCTATCAGTAGATATGTTTAATTTTTCGAAGAATTATTTCCAAAACTAAATAAAATACTGAGATATTTTCCTGTTAATTTAAGGTTTTAAGTTTAACAGTAACGTTCAAAACTGCAGGCGCAATCCAAGCTCCAACGAAAGAAATTTTAGGAATTTTGCTTTCTAATGGAAATTACTTTTAATTCGTGAGCATTAAGACGCACTACCTACACAATAATTATAAACTGAAAATGTATAGAAATCCGCCAGTAACATTGATTGAAGAAATAATAAATAATAACAAAATAAATATTTCGGACACTTACACCAATCATCTAGTCCCAAAACTAAACAAAGCTTGTACTATGGATACTAGATAATGGATAAACATACATAAATATTTATATAAACATCCATGACTCAGGCATAAATGTTCATATTCATCACACAAACATTTACCCGTCGCAGGATTCGAACCCGCAACCGTTGGTTTCGCTGACAGGGTCACTTTCCACTACACCAATCGGTCGTCAAATGATTAAGTATATCGTCCAGGTAGACCTAGATCAAAAGTCATTGTTAAAAGACAATGTAATCCCAGCTTCCCATCTAATATTAAAGTTTTGTGTGTGTGTGTGTGTGTGTGTGTGTGTGTGTGTGTGTGTGTGTGTGTGTGTGTGTGTGTGTGTGTGTGTGTGTGTGTGTGTGTGTGTGTGTATGTATGTATGTGTGTGTATGTATGTGTGTATGTTTCTTACCTCTTCATGCCTAAACGGCTGGACAGATTTGGTTGATAGACAGATTAGGACCTGGTTTAACATATAGGCAAGTTTTTAAGTAGATAGGTTTTATTAGTTGACCTTCAAAATTTGCCTTTGAATAAATTCAAAACTTCATAAAACAGACATTATTTACAAAAGGTTATTATAAAATTTCTGACTATCTGGATGATAAGCAAGCATAGACATAGCTCGGTGATATTCCGTCTATTATACAATAAAAATATAATTGAAACCCAAAACTTATTTAAAAGAGCAACCCTTGAGTTTCTTGCTCGTCTTTCTCTGGGGAGTCAGCTTTGTGAATGAGGAATAATGTCAATAATTTTAATATTAAAATAAAAAATTTGACGTTTTCAAGTGATAATTTTATCCTTCGAAATAAATATTTTTTTGAATTTGAATTGCTTTTGAGTCATTTGATAGTAGAACGAATTCTACGCGGACGAAGTTGCGGGTAACAACTAGTCTTAAATACAAGAACAACCGCACTCAAATCAGACCCCGCATTATTGAGATAAATCCGGACAAATACGGACTCATCCGTCAAACCCATAACATCCGTCGTTTTTCGTAAAAAGGCAATTCCATCCGACAGTAACCAAGAAAGTCTCGCAGTACCTAAACACAATCTTGCTAAGTGTTCTTGTATTTTATAACTTGACAGCAGACAATTCTCGACGTCACTCAAGATTATGTACATGTCAATGAGTTTTGCTCGCGAGTTATTCATTTCAGTATTCCCTATGGAAGTCGACAAAATCAATGATGTATATACATATATCTTTTTCAAATAAACAAGAGAATTTTACATACATACATACATAATGTTACGTCTGTTTCCCGTAGGGGTAGGCAGAGACCACAGACTTCCACTTGCTACGATCCTGACACACCTCTTCTGCTTCCTTCACTCTCATAAGGTTGTTTATACATGCTCGTCGGTTTAGGGTACTCTTGACTGGGCCTTTCTTTAAAACGTCCCCGATTTGATCATGGTACGTTCGCCGTGGTCTTCCCATACCAACACTACCATCCACATTCGCTTTGTATATTTCTTTCGTAAGTCTTCCATCATTCATCCTCTCCACATGTCCAAACCATCTCAGCATACCTTTTTCAATCTTTGTCACTACGTCTTCATTCAATTGAATTTTACCTATAAAAATAAGCCTTACTGTACTTCACTCAACACATGCAGCCTGTGGGCAATTTATAAAGAAGTCATATAGTAATCTCCGTGTTCGTCCGTGGTTAGAGAAAGGTGTAGCGTGCAAGATGACGTAGTGAGTAAGACAGAAAGAGGTATGCTAAGGTGGTTTGGGCATATGGAACCAATGAGTGAAAGGAGAATAACGAAAGCGTGAATGGAAGGTTCGGCAAAGATCGACCAAGAAGGACGTACGAACGTCAATCAAGTGACTACCGTACTCACATAAGGTCAGGTGCGGTCAACCACTAACCGACGAGCGTGTATGAAGTATTTGATGAGAGTGGAAGAAAGTAGTATGTCTGGATCGTTGTAAGTGCAAATCAATAGTCTCTGTAATTGTATCAAATTGTACATACTGTTCTTATCACTTTTCTGAAACTGTATTTTCTTTTCTGTTGTGCAATAAAGTGTATTTGTATTTGTCTCTGTCTACCCCAACGGGAAACAGGCGTGAGCATATGTATGTATAAATGAACCTAATACGAGAATTGGTAACTGAAATAATTTGTCCTTTTCCAGGTCCTCTCTGTCAAATTTCCATACGACCGGTTCGGAGATTTATATATGAAAAGCTATCAAATATGATAGATGTGGATTCATAATTTCATACAAGACCAGATTTTATACAAATTGTAATCGACCAGGTGTAAAAAAATCGGCAAAGGGCCACGCGCAGTGTAGGGTTCCGTAAGTTGCCCGTCGCAATATGCGGACTTAGAAGAGGGCATCTTGTTGTTTGATAAATAATTTTCAATAGAAAGTACATTTTATAAGTTTTTAGTCGAAAAACTTATAAAGTCTACTTAGCTATAATAGTTTTCTTAAAAGTTTAAGTGACCTTTTTCACGTATGGGATCATACGATGGGGTACAAAAATAAGATTTGTAGTACTTCGAGCCTCTGAGTTAACCGCGGACAGATTGACATGGCGAAACTATAAGGGTTCCTTGTTGATTACGGAACCCTAACTAACCACGTTCCATAGACAAAAACAACCGAAAACGGACTTACTGTTATATGTAAAATCACTTCGTTTGCAACTTATAAATATTGTAACAACCTTCTGTATAACTAAATAGGTAGTTGATTAACATAATTAAAGCGTTTCTCTGTTGCTCGCGCCGAAAACTTAATTACAATGATTATACATATTACAAAACTGACACAATCATTTCTAGTTATTCTACTGGGTCACTAAACCTGATTAAGCGTGTGAGTCAGTTTTAGTGACCCAAGAATTTATGCATATTCGTCACTAAATTTTACTCAAGCGTGAGTAAGTCGATTACAATTTTTTCTTTATGCACAACGGGTTTGTACTTGACCTCAATCACACCTGATGTTAAGTGAAAATGAAGTCGAAGATGGAAGCGTACTGACCCGGAAACCCCAACACATTTGAGGGACTGGCTATCTTATCTCTGACAACCGGAACACAACAATGGTATTAACATTGCTGCTTGGTGGCAGATTTAGATAAGATGGTGATAGCTAGCCAGGCGTACATTTAAAATGCCCTTCCACCAACCAAACCGAGGACTTAAACATGTACCCCGCTGGGGATCGAACCCGCGACCTCCGAATCGTAAACCCAATGTTGTTTACATTGAGCCACGGAGGCGGTTTAATATTTCGGACACTCACGCCTATCATCTTATAGTCCCAAATTACGCAATGTACTATGGATACTTGATAACGATTAAACACACATAAATATTTATATATCATCCATGACTCGGGTGTAAATGTTCGTAATCAATACACAAATATAAATAGCGGGATTCGAATCACATACTACACCAATCGGTCGTCAATGAAAACAACCGGGATGAAGTTTAACACGTTCGTGGACACTGAACCAGACACGATAGATGTTTTATTGTTATTACGTCTATAGGCGTTAAGTGTCGGCGGAAGTGTTAACGTGCTGATATGAATATCCCATGGCATCAATTTCAAGGTCTGACCGCGCCAGGTATTGCTTAACTTTGCTAACGGAAAACGAATGGCAACCGCGACAGCTTTCCGATTACAGACTTGACAATAAGTAAAAAATACGCCTCTCCACCCACATGCTCTGATAAAATTATTTTAATATTTCGCATTACATTTTCCTCATTCATTAAAAATTCATACGTTCAACTCTGCGATCATACAAGGGTCCCAAAAAGTAGTCAACTGGAAATCCAGAGATAGCACCCTTAGGGATACCCGAATCACCCCCATGTATGTTCCGCGATTTTTTGTATGAGTTATGTTTTTTTTTCGTATTTTTTGTCAAACCTTGACTTACAAGTCATTTTTGGTCACAGAAACATGATTAATTAAGATTCATGCTAGATTTTTTTTCGAAATAGCTTCGAAAAATGAATAGTATAACTTGCATAATACAAATGACACAAAAGCAATTAATTGTGGGCTGATCTGATACATCTGTTCCAAAAAAAAATTTTGAATCACAAAGTATCTTAAATTTATAAACTTTTATAATTTTTGAGGACGTTTTAAACGTTACTTTAAAAAATTTCAAGCATGGATCACAATTATTCATGTCTCTATAACCAAAAATGCCTTGTAAGTCAAATTTTTGCCAAAAAAAAACGAAAAAAAATCATAACTCGAAATCTCGCAGAAAAAAATCGCGGAACATACGTGGGGGTGCTTCGGGTACCCCTAGGGGTCTACCTCTGAACTTTCGCTTGACACTATTTTTGGAACACCCTGTATAGTGATCGAAGGTTCAATTCAACTCTTTCTTTAATCAATATAATATTAATTATTGACGGCATATTAATTATTGACGGCAGCAAAAGCAGGCCATGAATGATTGATGCGACCATTGGGTCTGACTGAGTTGATAGAGCACATACCAACACTAGGAGATGACCGATAGGATTCTAACCGCTTCCGTGGTCAATGTAAACAACATTGGGTTTACGTTTCGGAGGTCGCGGGTTCGATCCCCAGCGGGGTACATATTTAGTACTCGATTTGGTTGGTGGTAGGGTATATTAAATGTCCGCCTGGCTAGCTACCGCCATCTTATATAAATCTGCCGCCAAACAGCAATGTTAATAGCATTGTTGTGTTCCGGTTGTCAGAGATAAGATAGCCAGTCCCCCAAATAAGATGGGGTTTCCGGGTCAGTACGCTACCACCTTCGGCCTCATCTTTACTTAACATCAGGTGTGATTGAGGTCAAGTGCTAACCCGTTGTGGATAAAAAAAAAAGATGTGTGATTCTCGAAGTACTTTTCACCTGTTTATCTAAGACAAAATCACACAAAATATCTCCTCATCGCTGGCTTTTATCGAATTCACGATGAAACATGATTCGTTGACGACTTACGCCAGTCCCGTTTTCTACGGAGTTGATATGTATCTCATATTTACTTTCAAGCTGACTGTATGACTAAGCTTTTGTAATAACGGTGCAACAGTCACATCTATTTTTCCGTTTGACATGTCTACTAAATTTAACAATAGTTTCTTCAACGTTATATGTAAGTTCTAATTGTAGACATAAGTTATAAAGAAACATATATAATTACCGATGTAGTAGTTTTTCGGTTTAAAAACGGATTGCAGACAGACTAATGACAACATTTAGTGAATGTGAGTGCGCCACCCCTGTAAATGTATTGGAGCTGACAACGACAATACAAAAATACTTCGAAGCATTACTTCGAAGATAAATTATTTCATAATCATAATTTATTTAGTATATTTCATCATTTATTAATAATTGCCATTCAATTCAATAAGTTGCATGGGATTCCTAAAGAAAGAAATAAACATTTTTCCATTTTTTATTTTCATTCAATTTTATTGTCCAAGTATGTCCAAGTAATCGGAAAATTCCCATGGTAAGAATAAATGAGTTCGAGTGCTTCATCCCTATCAGGATTACAGACTGGATTTTAAATTAAAAATAAATAATATAATTTCACACTTGAATTAAAAACTAAAATATATGACCGACACCGTTACGCATTTAAAAAACAAATTAGTTTTAATACAAAGAGAGAACATAAATTACGGTATATATATAAACATTTATTTTTAATAACTATCTAAAACATGTAATAGCTTTTATGCAAATTACTATAATACAGTACAAAAGTAATTGCCCCATCTACATATTTCACGTCGAACCGCTTTAGTTCAATGTATTCCAGCAGTGTCCAAAATTGGACATTCTCCGTACTTGTAATTATAACTTGTTGATACGATGTACGTGTGAAGAAGCTCGGCAAACGTTCACAAAAATAAAGGCAAGGTTTAGGCATTTTAGATTATCCAATTTAGGGGGCATTATGATAGTACAGCTAAAGAAAAGAACCAACTCGTCTCTTGTATTTTTATGCACGGCGGGTTCGTACATGACCTCAATCACACCTGATGTTAAGTGAAGATGAGGTCGAAGGTGGAAGCGTACTGACCCAGAAACCCCAACACATTTGGGGGACTGGCTATCTTATCTCTGACAGCCGGAACACAACAATGCTATTAACATTGTTGCTTGGCGGCAGATTTAGATATGATGGTGGTAGCTAGCCAGGCGGACATTTAAATTTTCTCTTCCCGTGGGTATGGGAAAGGCTACTAAGAGACAACACCAAAAAACATCTATAGACTTGCACGTTTCGGCAGCGATGGGACAACCACTGTCACGTGTGAAATTCTATAAATTTCGAAATGTGAACCGTGAATGATGTTACGAGCATACTTTTAATGTTTGGAACACCCAAAAGCTTATGGTTGGGATATTTCTGACCATCCCATTTGGGATAATGGTCTGGCAATTATATGCAATGTATAAACGACAATTAATTATACACTTAAAATATCGAAACCAGTTTTGCTCGTGGATTACTTGTACGAGCATTTTGCTTTTTTAGAACGATTTCTTGTAACATGTTTCTACTATTTGTGGTCTATTACTAACCATAAAAGACTTCAACAAAATGTCTAAGCTGCTCTTCCGTGTCCCACATTTCCTCAGATATAGAAAACTGGTGGTATATACCTGAACGGAGGTTACAAACCGAAACACTACAGAATCTCTGTCAACGTCGTTCGATCTCGCGTTGAAACTGATGATCTGACAAGTTGAGTATCTATAGCGAACACGACCCCCATCCATGTACGAATACCTTCACAATAACATGAACAGTCTTACGTGTCCATTGCACTGTGGGACCAGACTCATCTTACTAGGAGAGCGTATGGCAATAATTCATCGGGCCCTTTGATCGGTGAATATGTGTCCATTACACCTTTTCATCTTCTGACTGACTGGCCAATCGCCGGGAGGGTTTCCACCCATTTGTTGTCGACATGCCGAATATTTGGCTAAGCGTTTCGCTTCAGCGTCAGTGTTCTTGGATCTTACAACCTTGGGTCTTCAGGTCTAAGGTGATAGCTATTTACTACAACCGCGTGCTTCACCTTCGTCTACATCACTACACGACTGCTGGATATGAAGCCTCTCCCATAGCGCGAATTGTATCGGTTTCCGTGGGAATTTTTATGAGCCGAATCATGACGCTGCTGCCATCATTGTTGTATGCTTGTGACACCTACGGGAAGAGGCAGGTAACCGGATCGTTCTATTCTACTCTCTCGGGAACCTCACGGCGCGTCGTCACTTACCAGGTGAGATTGTGGTCAAACGTATCTTCATTAAACCATAAAAAAGTAAGTCACTATTCTTTGTCGTCATAAGTGTGTCATGTGACGTGGTAATTTTAATAATTAATTGCATCCAAGGAAACCGCTCGACTTTGCAAAGCAAGGTCCGCGCAACCTTGCCGGTTATTGATCATCATACAGCATGTAGTTACCATAATGGCGTAATTAGCTTATGAATGTCTCACGTCAGGACTGACCTATATCCCACGCTATAAGACCATGAGTTTTAAGTTCCACCACGGGACTCAGTGCGGATTGGTAGATAGGAATCACAGAAGGTCCAAAAAGACCATAGCAATTTATACGCAAAGGATAAATTTTTCCCGAATTTCCAGCAGATCCTCAGCAATTCCTTTAATTTTTGTATCATGAGCCCGGTTTTTAGGGCCTCATAGCGAAACAGCAAAAACGCTTTATATATTCTCCATGCCCGTCTCCAAGTCACTTTTTTAAAAGATTATTGGGACTTCTTCTTATTCTATTTAAGAGCTAAGCTCTTGTCGGTGGAGTAATGACCAAGCGTCTCTGTTTTCCACCCTCGATTGAGACAACATAGTTGAAATTTGGTATTTTCTGTGAGTCGTCATACAGTCGTGTAGTGAAATTATGAAAAAAGACACACGTTAACAGTCTCTCGTCGAGGGTATGGAATAATCCAGCAGGCGGGCCCAGTGCGGATTGGTGATTTTGTGTCAACCTAGTGGCCACCTGACCGACAGTGGTTTCAAGTCGCCCCTGTAAGACCACCAACTTAGCTTAACGACTGCCTTCAATTGAAACCAACTGGAACCGGCTATCTAACGTACCCTCAGAAACACGGTATACTTGTATGAAAATGATCATACATCCCAGGACTGATCGTGCCTGACATAACGAATAGGGAATACGCAGTCGCCACAAGTGCTTCCACCCACGTAACATCATTACGAACTAATGTTACACACGTTTATGATTATGATAGAAAGGTAATAAGCCGTGTGAAATCAGGAAGTCAAAAGCAAAGGCGAAACGAAACGAAGTGTGAAAAGGACTCCACCGACAAGAGCATAGCTCTTAAATTAACGAGAGAGAGAAAGGTGGTAGTCTAGCTTCGATTCGATCCAGTTTTACATAATTAATAGATTAAAAACCGCGTATTATCGGCTAAAAGCGGTGCAGGGCCACAAGCCACATTTCCATAGAATTCATGGCGATTGCGCACCGCGCTCCGAGTCGCTTGGCGCCACTTACCACTTTGAATTGTTTCAATATTGTTTTTTATTATTATTACTTTCAGGAAACTAACATACCCCTAAAGTCTTGACCTTCATCTCCAATGGGGTGGTCAGTGATATCCCAAACAAAAGCGTTTGGATGTTACAAACATTAAAATGTTAATGCGTGAAACAACATCCATGGTTCACTGTCGAAATATACAGAATGCACACGCGAATTTCACGCAGCGTTTTAGAGAATATGCGACACAATCGGTAATTAGTAAAAAAAAAAAGCTATTAAAAACACGGCCTGGACACACAGTCAGATAGACAGATTGACAACAGAGTAATCCTTCAAGGATTCCGTTTTCCAAAATGAGGTACTTATGAAACCCTAATGCTACAGCTATCGTATCCATACATGAAGAATTTTCGAAGAACAAGAAAAAATAACAGACACTTGTTTGCCAGCCCGTACGATCGATGCCGTTAATGTGTTATAATTTTCCCATATTTAACACATGAATAATTTTCTTTTCAACCTTATTCACCACATGCAATCGGAGTGCGATGCATAAAAGAGGACAAGGTTATTGAAGAAAATGTATAAATATAATTGACTATCACTGGTACAAAATGCAAGTTAGTTTACACTTAGTATTAAGGTCCTAATGTGCCGATGTGCATACGTGATTATGCAGGTCCAAAATTAATTCCATGGTCTGAGGCAAGGTAAACAGATAATATACGCCTTTGTCTAACAACATTGTTAAGGACTTTGCGGTATGACCGTTTACCTTATTTTCAGTTTCAATTTAATTGTATTCATTGTCTACTTACACTTCATCCAAATAAAAAATATATAAATTTATTACTTTGGATCTGTATGCACTTGATCTCCATCACACCTGATGTTAAGTAAAGACGAGGACGAAGGTGGAAGCGTACTGACCCGAAAACCCGGACTAGCTATTAACGATGCTATTAACATTGCTGTTTGGGTTAGACTTAGATAACACGGTGGTAGCTAGCCAGGCGGACATTTAAATGCCCTATCACCAACCAAACCGAGTACTAAACATGTAGTCCGCTGGGGATCGTACCCGCGACCTCCGATTCGTAAACTCTACATTGCTTACATTGAGCCACGGAGGTGGTTGTAGAACAGGCTCGGAAGATATAATTTGTTAACCGATAGCAACTGTCTCTATCGCTTCTATCTGAAGGAAGAGTCCAAACACTAAGCCCTACTAAGGATTTGTCAAATAAACACACTTAATATACATTTACGAATGCAATCTCCAATACAATGACATCAAAAAATGGATAAAGCGTTCAGAATCTTTTGTTTGTTTCTACGGTTCAATGTGCAAAAGAAAATGCCTACACCTTTGTTCTCTTTGCTGGATTGTGGCGAATTTTCAATCACTTGAAACTGGCTGAAAATCACCATAAATCTACGTCGCCAAAATCTCGCTGTAACGTTGGACTTGGTTTTTTGCTTGGTTTGAGAAACCTGGTTTGAATGTTTCCGTGCATCGGGTACGACAAATAGTCGGTCGTTGTTTTCATAATTGACGACCGATTGGTGTAGTGGATAGTCACCCTATTAGCGAAACCAACGGTTGCGGGTTCGAATCCCGCGAGGGGTAAAGGTTTGTATGATCAATACGAACATTTATTACCGAGTCTTGGATATTTTTATAAATATTTATGTATGTTTATCGGTTATCTAGTATCCATAGCACAAGCTTTGTTTAGTTTGGGACTAGATGATTGGTGTAAGGGTCCGGGAAAAAAAAAAATTGTAGGCAGCGGATCGGCGTATAAACCAGCTTGAAAACACTGACTGACAGGTGACCACTAGATTTGCACTAGGCCCGCCATTCATTGTTCATTCGCTCTCCACTAGGAGACGAAAGAGGGGGTTGAGGCTGTGCCCTACCAACAGCGGGGACGTAAAGCTGTTTGGTGTAGTGGTTAGCAACTCTGACCACGGGTTCGAATCCCGCTAGAGACATATGTTTGTGTGATGAATACGGACATGTGTTTTATATACAAAAAAACATTATATATGTAGTATATCAACCATCTGGTATCCACAACACAAGCCTATAACTATAGGCTTACTGTGGAACTAGATGGCGCTGTGTGTATGTTAAGGATATTTATTATTATTATGATAAATAATTTACCAGTATTTGTGTTCATAATATCATTAGATTCCAAAAATTTATCCCAGACCTAATTAATACCTAATTTGCCATGTGCTCGTAGAACAGTTGAATATTACAACTAAGCATTATTAACATACTATTGCGGAAAATGTGACGAGCCGGTTTTCCCTATTGGCTCTTCATATGACAGTCAGTACTATTTATCGTATTATACGACTATCAAGTAGTGTCCTTTCCGCCTACAAATGTGACTAACTACAGGTATCTCTCACGTTCAATGACAACAACAAACATATGACACACAAATAGCCCATCTCCACTGCTCCTCTAACAAGATGCTACCACGCCGGCCAGGGATTGGTGGATTTGTGTCAGTCTATATAGCAACCACCTGATCAACGAATACAAGTCACCTTAGGTCACTCTTAGCATAACGACTGCCTTCAATTGAAAAAATTAAGACCTGACCGTCACTGAGGAATTTGTATAGAGTGTGATTCACAAAGGACTCAAGCGCTTATCCAATTAGCAAATAGGAAGGTGTAATCGAAGTTAGATCAGTTAGATTCCGATTTAGTGGATTGGAAGATCCGGACTCATTCTAAATGCAAGACTAATTCGGCATACATTGCTGGGAGGCTTGGTTCTGTTAATTCAAATATCCTTACTTCAACCAGCAATGTATGCCGAATTAGTATCTGCATTTAGGGTGGTGTAATAAGCGCTTCCTAGCTTCCGATTTCCTAATTACAGTGTTCCTAATTAGATATCCTAAAAATACATACATACATACATAATGTCACGCCTGTTTCCCGTAGGGGTAGGCAGAGACCACAGACTTCCACTTGCTATGATCCTGACACACCTCTTCTGCTTCCTTCACTCTCATAAGGTTGTTCATACATGCTCGTCGGTTTAGGGTACTCGTGGCCAGCCTTTCTTTAAGACGTCCCCGATTTGATCATAGTACGTTCGTATCCTAAAAATAGGATAGTGTAATAAGCGCTTAAAGGTGAAACCAAAATAATAATTAAATTAATAGATTCAAAATTGAGCAAGCGGCAAGTGTTGCACTGTTATTGTTGCACATAATAACATTGGTTTGGAAATAACTACCCAAAAACTGAAATTCGATAATAGTGTCATTTGACAAACGATTGCAGACTTCAGACTTTACATGCCATGTATCCAGTGGTGCAAAACGCTCCTTTAATGGATCTTCTTCAATTTAAAAGCTATGCTCTTGTCGGTGGAGTAACGACCATCTACTTTCCGCCCTCGATTTAACCTCTTGGTACGACACGACATTCACCTTTTCTTTCACTTGGTCAAAGTAATTACGCCTAGGTCTTTCCCTTCCTCTCTTTCCTTCAATCTTTCCCTCAATTATGTTCTTCAAAAAAATATCGTGTCGTATCAAGTGACCTATTATCTTTCCTCTTCGGTTCTCAACTGTGGCTAACACGCATCTCTTCTCTTTTACCATCATTAATACCTCTTCATTTGTTCTCTTCTCGGTCCAGCCTATTCGCTCCATTCGTCTCCAGCACCACATCTCGGATGCCTCTAACCTTTCCTTATCCCTGTGTTAATGTATGGACATTAAATTTGTTAATGTCTCACGGCCGTATAAAGCTATACTCCATACATAGCATTCAAAGCCGAATGAAGCATAGCTTTTAGTTATAGAATGACACACGTTATAGATAGTTATCCCTAGTCTACTTTTGTCAAAATAGAGAATACGAGTAAAAGAAATAGACCCTCATGTTAAGTCCAAGGTTATAGGATATGGAAAGCATAATGGTAGGATGACGGGCTTCGGAAAGGGAATATTTAGTAGACATTTGTGTAGATGTTTGAGAGGTTAAAGTTGTAAACCACGAGAATAAAGCGCAAACAATTTGTTAAAAGCATCGCAATCTCTTTACGTGACAAAATAAGGTATGAATGATAATCATATGATAATTTTAGCGCAGACAACTAGTCAATAATAAAATCAATAACACGGGCTTTGGGTCGACCGTCAAGCTTTTGGAATCAAATAAAATGCGTGGGACGATATCTCGCTCGGCAACAAAGTTAAGAGTTGTACTTACATCGCTAGATATAGTAAAGTACTTTTAAATATATTGTTACGCAGCTTTTTATTCCAACAATATTCGAAATTGTAATAACAAGATTGTCACGTAATCCTCAAATTTCGAGTGCTTGAGACCAAAATAGTCACATTTTATTTCACAATTATTATTGTGCTGTACACAATAATTATATACTAAAAGAAAAACACTTTTAATTTGGCTGTACCAATAACAGAGTTACGCTTTTAAAAATCTAATTAGTTGCAATATTACAAGATTGCCAGTACTAATAGTACTATGTTTATATCTATTTAATATTACCATCTATTTAAATTTAGTTAATAATAATACTCGATCTATTTAATACTCAATTTAAGAGTGTGTTGTGTGGTGTGTTGTGTAGTGCATTGCGTTGGTGTGTTGTGTAGTGCATTGCGTGGGTGTATTTATGTGAGAGCGTGTGTGCAGGCGCGGAGAGAGGACATAACGTAGGTATGCAGTTAAATGCTAGTATTATTATTATTGACGTGTGTTATATTGATACATCTAATTTCGTCAATGTATTGGTTTCTGGATAGGAAGAATAAGTCTACATTCACGTATTTACCATTGTATCTGTACATGGGGTAAGACAGAATTTTGAGCGTTATTTCTTCTTACACAGCATGATCCAAAGAAACGGGGGTTATGCATTCGCACCGAGCTTACACACAATATGAGTAGTACCATTAATTCGGGGCTGTCAATGTTGTTCTTCAGCATATCGTATAAAAATTTTTAGTCCATCAGAGTAGTCCTTGAGTCTCACTCGCGTCCTGAACTTAAGCCATTTGCCGTCATATGTTATGGACAAACGCAAGTTTAACATGCAGAATTAACAAAAGGGACTACCGCCCTTAAATATACTGCAACGAACAAAATGTTTTACCAAGATTGGCAGAATCTAACGAATTACTCGCAGGCTAGAACGCCAGAGGATCTTTACCTCGCTTGCGGGAAATATCCCTTTGCCCATTCTTCAAGTATAGACCCAACTAGTCCCGTGGGTGTGTGCTGTCGTAGATTTTATTTTACTCGGCAACCCTGTAGAGCCTTCCCCTTTAGGGTTTTTTTACATTATGCTCAGTGTTTTCGCGAAGCCACCGCAGAGGCTCCACGGATCACACTAGTATGGTATAGACCATAGCTGGGCAGCATTATCATTAGTTACAACCAAAATACAGTGCGGCGATTAGAGCAAATCTTCCCATAGGCCTTGTTTAGAAGTTTAGTCTGTTGATGTGCTGTTGAACATACATACATACATACATAATGTCACGCCTGTTTCCCGTTGGGGTAGGCAGAGACCACAGACTTCCACTTGCTACGATCCTGACACACCTCTTCTGCTTCCTTCACTCTCATAAGGTTGTTCATACATGCTCGTCGGTTTAGGGTACTCTTGACTTGGCCTTTCTTTAAGACGTCCCCGATTTGATCATGGTACGTTCGCCGTGGTCTTCCCCTACCAACACTACCATCCACATTCGCTTTGTATATCTCTTTCGTAAGTCTTCTTTCATTCATCCTCTCCACATGTCCAAACCATCTCAGCATACCTTTTTCAATCTTTGTCACTACATCTTCATTCACACTGCTTAACTCCCTAATTACACTATTTCTGATTCTATCTTTCAGAGTCACCCCATTCATACTTCTCAATGATCTCATTTCCACTGCATTTATTCTACTTTCATTCTTCTTTTGCCATACCCAGCATTCACTCCCGTAAGTCAGTGTTGAACACATTCATATAAATACGACACAAAAGGGAAATGTTTTCAAATTTAATATAGTTATTTGCCAATCCACAGGCCACTGTGAAACGTGTAATATGTGACATATGTATCCAGTCGTGCAATGGATGTTGTTTAATTTTGCAAACTTACCAGTTGCGAGGCGTTAGCGCCGCGCTGGCATTTCAGACATTATTTGCAGTCGTGCACTGAAATCGATACCGTTGCCACCTGAATCAACATTTATAGTGTCTCGTTTATTAAACCTACGCATCACATTTTATAATATGCGGTGGGTTTTAGTTCTAGCACGACACTTCAGTTCTATTTCAAACCTCATCGCAACGTAATAAGACTGACCATGCTACGCTCGGCTTAGTCAAATTGTAATAAGAAATATGTTTATGTTATTTGGTATGTTTTATCCCTGTAGTTTAAACATGAATTTGGATGACACTTGGTAAAACAGTATTGTAGGTAATCCTTGCTATTAAATGTTATGGAATCTTTAATACTTTATTATAGAAAGTATTTAGGTAGTTAGGCGGTAATATTATAATAAATGCGAAAGTTTGGATGTTTGTCTGTTTATTTGTTTGTTGCTCAACAAATCCGCGACAAAGCTATTCCATGCAGGCGAAGCCGCGGGCGGATAGCTAGTAGGTACCTTATAAAGTTTACCTAAGAAGGGAGTCTCATAACTGTGCAAAACATATTTAATTAGTAATGTATACTTTCTCTTTTGTTGGGTAATTAAAATTAAATGTTAACTTAATGCAACATCGTGGCGCTTGTAGCTGTATCGTAATGTCACAAACAAGGAACCTGTCCTGTCCGTTAAATATATTTAGCATGTGTTTTCATTCTTGAATTATTCCGGTGAAGCATAGGTAGTTCAATTATATTATTTTGTTTCAAACCTCATGGTTTCGATTCGACTATTCGAATAATGCCTTTGTGTCATTTGTCGGTCGCGTTTCTAGCCTATTGAATTTAATTACATCATTAAACTGCGTCTAAAGGAATATTATTTATCTCTCTAATGAATTGTATACAGGGCGTCCCAAAGTTATGGGACATGAAGGGGAAGTACCTTAAATATTGTAGATAGTGAATTTTGCTCAAAGAAGACTTTATGTTATTTTTAAAAGTTAGTAATTCTGCATTCATAGATTTTCTAAAAATTACTTGCTTCGGCTGGGAATCGAACCGACTTAAATGTGAAAAAAAAAACACCCTACTTTTATGATGCCAATCGAAAGAATAGCTAAAAAATAATAACTCTGCCTAAGTAACATAGTATTTTAAAAGAAAGGAACAACATAAAATGATTGAGTCAAATTTCAAGAAAGTTATTTATTGCCGACGACGTTCGAAAAGTAGCGATATTATCATTCCAAAGATAGCATTGATTATTCGTAAATAAGTACCCACTTCATAAAATAGGTACTAACATAGTTTTCCTTATTATAAGTGCACGTGTAGATGAAATGATAAAACTTGTATTTCAATACGTCCTCTGTAAGCTAGACAGAAGGCAAATTAAAAACAAAAATAAATAATTTATAATTTGAAAATGGAACAGTTTATGACAGCGTTTGTTTGAATGCATACTTTTTAAGATATTTTAAAAAGAAGTGATATTTTTAAATGTTGTTCTTAAATTTGAAAATGGAACAGTATGTGCGAGCGTTTGTTTTTCGGATATTGATCTGTTTAGTCTCAATTCACTTACACAAGTGTTATTGTGTTAATTTATTGCGAACATGGCATATCAAGTAAGTTTTGATCTAATGGAAGCATATTTTTTGAACGATAAAGATATCTCTAGAAGTTTGCGGTGGTATGGCGTAAAATATCCTGATAGACAAATACCGTCTCGTAAAGTTTTGAAAAGGCTTGTGAACAATTTGAAAACTCTGGGACGTTTCGATAAACGCCCAAGAGAACCACAGCAAGAAAACCATACGATCAACGACGAAGAACTTGGTATTTTAATTTACTTTTCGGCTTTTCCGAAAGCATCGGTGAGAGAAGGAGAACATGAAATTGGAGTTTCAAAAAGTAAAATACACCGTGTATTAAAAAAACACGGTTTTAAGAGTTATGTTGAAGGACGATTGGTTCAAAAATTACTTCCGGGCGATACAGAAAGGAGAAAAAATTTCTGTCTTGATATCCAGGCACGATTGCTCGAAGATCCAAATTTTTTGGATAATATTATTTGGACAGACGAATCTAACTTTAGCAATAACGGTATGTATAACCGCAACAATAATCGTATTTGGTCTAAAGAAAATCCCCTACGAGTGACTGAAACTAATAACCAAGTGCGTTTTTCACTCAACTGTTGGTGCGGACTTTTAAAAAACCGGGTTTTCTTAATCCATTTTTACCAAGGAACCTTGAACACAGAAAAGTATTTAGGAATACTTCAAATTTTAAGGGATAAGATAAGAAACCATTCCGCGGCGGAGCAAGAAAACTTAATTTTCCAACAAGATGGAGCTCCGGCTCATAATAGTCGGAGAGCAGCAGATTTTCTAAATGAATGTTTTCCTACATGGATTGGTACAAATGGACCGATTAGATGGCCGGCCAGATCCCCGGACCTCACACCATTAGATTTCTTCTTTTGGGGATACGTGAAAGATATGCTATACAAAAAGCGATACGAGAACGTAGGCGAGTTGCAAACAGAATTGTGCCATATCACATCGAGTGTTCACCATAAAATGATTAGAAAATCAACAGGCAGCGGGCTCATTAAAAGATTGGCGATTTGCGTAAGACAAGAGGGATCACATTTTGAGCATTTAATTAATTAATTTACAAAAAAATACCTACTTAATTGACTACGGCAGTTTCATGTATGTTTTTTATTTGATTAAAATGATTAATTTCACGTTGTTCCTTTCTTTTAAAATACTATGTTACTTAGGCAGAGTTATTATTTTTTAGCTATTCTTTCGATTGGCATCATAAAAGTAGGGTGTTTTTTTTTTCACATTTGAGTCGGTTCGATTCCCAGCCGAAGCAAATAATTTTTAGAAAATCTATGAATGCAGAATTACTAACTTTTAAAAATAACATAAAGTCTTCTTTGAGCAAAATTCACTATCTACGATATTTAAGGTACTTCCCCTTCATGTCCCATAACTTTGGGACGCCCTGTATACTGTTATATATATTTATGTGTATTTTATTATTGTACTTATTTATATGGTTTGTTTATTTTAGTAAGTGTTTATCTTTGTATGTATTCCACTATACCTATGTATTTTCTATGTATCGTCTATGTACCTACTGATATTTAAGTTATTCAGCTTTTACTTTGCACTATCCAACTACTTATTAAAAAAGCTTCTTTAACTGAGGTTGTCTGGAAGAAATCGCTATCAGCGATAAGACCGCCTTTGTACACTTCATCATCTATGTTAAATGTTCTTTGTATTTTATTTTTGTGTGCAATAAAGAATTTAATAATAATAATAATAATAATAATAATAATAATAAATTGGATAAATAAAAAAACTTGGAGAAAATAGGAGTTCCAAATAAATTACGTATGATAGGAACGCTACGAATCTCGCCAGTGGCATATCAGTCTCCGACTGGCGCGTGCGACGATGGTTTTGAGAAAAAAAAACTACCCACGCCAAACGAATAAAATATCCTTAGACATATACACAGCGCCATCTAGTTCCACAGTAAGCTACTATATAGGCTTGTGTTGTGGATACCAGATGGTTGATATACTACATAAATACATTTCTTTTGTAAATAAATACTTATTATTATTTTTATTTTTTTTATTAAAAACTGGTTTCGCGTTTGGCTACAATCTCACCTGATGGAAAGTGACGATGTAGCCGAAGATGTATCACGCGCATCCAGTAAATGCCTATTCACTCTAGACTTGAAGATCCCAAGGTTGTAAGTGTCGGGAAAAACCGACGCGGGCAGTGAGTTCCATACCTTAGCAGTCCGCATTATAAATGACGAAGCAAAGAGCTTAGTGCGGATGTTCGGTATGTTGACAACATATGGATGGAAACCCCCCCCGCGCCTGGTTGTCCGAAGATGGAAAGGGGACCGTGGAATAAGATCATGCAATTCCATCGCACACTCCCCGAAATGTATCCTGTAAAACACTGAAAGGCATGGAACCCTACGGCGGTGTTCAAGGCTATGCAATTTGCCGGTGAGCGTTGAGTCATCGCCTATGAGTCTATGAGTACGAACAGCGCCATCTAGTTCCACACTAAGCAACTAGGCTTGTATTATAGATACCAGATGGTTGATATACTACATAAATACATTTTTTTTTGTAAATAAATACACATATATGAAAAACATCCATAACTCGGGTACACATGTCCGTATTCATCACACAAACAATATGCCCCTAGCAGGATTCGAACCCGCAACCTTTTGGTATAGTGGTCAGAGTTGCTAACCACTACACCAAACAGGTCGTGAAATGAAATCAATTATGGTTTATTTCGTAAGTTATAAGAATAACATTTGAAATCGTCATGACATACAGTTATCGCTCATTCACTAGACTGTGGTGATGTATGTGTCACCTAATTTGTAAGCCTTATATACATACTTGAATTATCTTAATAATAAGCCAGTCTAAAACTGACAGCCGTTGCGTTATCATTTCTATCTTCAACCTCCTCCTTTACATCCCTTTACGACCCTGCCATACAAGGAGTTGAGCGTATCATGTGACGAGCGCGCACCAAACTCATCAGTGTGATTGACATCTGATTTATTGAGAAGATGCTATTTAAGAAAAATTCAAAAGTCCACTCAAACTAAAGAAGAGGTCATAATAGGTCTCCCCAGATATGAACGAACAAGAAACTCCGGGGTTGCTCTTTATACCTCCCTTAGCTAATATGCCCTATGTTTTTTCCTCCGGTCCGCTTTTGGTCCACATCGGCGCAGTATGTACGTGCATCCCTGCACCCACCTAATTTTATGATAATTCGGTATTTTCAATCCTCAAATCAGCCTTTTTGTACGGACAAATTAAAAATTTCGACACAAGGAATTAAAGAAAGAAAGAAAGAAAGAAAAAGTTTTTATTTGGCACCATTACTGTTTAACTTAAAATTAAGTACTTAAATTAAAATACATGAAATGGTGGTGCCAAAAAGGCATCCGCTCAGCATAATGTCGCGACACCGGAGCCCAGTGACGCGACGCTGGTATTCTGTGGACACCGGAGGATGGAGACTGGAGAGTACAACACCGCACAGTACAAATACTAGTACGCAACCATAAAAGTGTTCGCAAAATTGGCTAATAAAGTGGTACAATGGCATTTCATTGGATTTACGAAAGGAGAATTAGTTACAAGCATGTCAAGAAAAGAGAGCACAACCATATACATTACCCGCTAATAAAAGAGGCGCAATGCTAATACAACAATCAGCTACGTAAGTAACACTATTCTCAAGTGAAAAACTTAGATTTTGCTTCGATACATGTTATACAACTTGGCACAGTTCTTAAATTATACCTTACATTTTTGTGAAATTAATAGGTGCATTTTATATTTACGTTTAAAGGAAGGAATTGAAACAGAATTTCTGATTGGTGGTGGTATATTATTCCAGCATTTCGTAGCTGAATAACGAAAACTGCCACGAAATGCAGCTGTGTTGTGCCTCGGACACAATAGCCGAGCAGCATTCCTCACGTGACGCTCGGAGAAGTTAAGCTTATTAAATAAATAAGGTGGTTTGCGGTTTGTTATTACACCAAACAGCAGGTTTGCAAAATGAAGTGATCGTCGGGACTCCATAGTCATTAAGTTACTTTGGTTGAGATATGGAGTTACATGTGCTCTACGCGGAATCGGAAAACAGAAACGAGCGCAGGCGTTCTGAACTCGTTGGATTAACTTCCTCGTACGTGCCAACAAACATTCTCCAATGACAGTATCCGCATAATTAAGCTTTGACAGGATTAGGGTGTCGCAGAGGTAAACCCGCAAATCCACTCTCAGATATTGGCGAACCTGATACAATACCTTTAAACGGTAATAACAATTTTTTACAATCTCGATTACATGTTTCTCAAATCTAAGTCCGCTATCCAGCAGAATACCTAGATTTCGCGCTTCTGCCACCCGTGCTACATCCGCGTCTCTGACTTTTACTCTGGGGGCATGAGCGATGATTTGATCTACCTGATTTTTTGTACCCATCACGAGAAACTTAGATTTTATTGGATTTAACACTAAACAGTTATTGTCTGCCCACTCGGCTATTCGCTTCAGATCGCCGTTCAGCTTATGTACCGCTGCATGTGTTTCACCAGGCTTGAATGATATGTACACCTGCACATCATCCGCATACAAATGATACCTACAGTTCTCAATGCATCTAGAAATATCAGCACTGTACAAAATGAACAAAATCGGTCCCAGTATGGAGCCCTGCGGCACTCCGCGAGTCACGGCATAAGTAGTTGAGGAATTTTTTGTACCATTATCATGGCGCATTACCTCAACACGTTGAGAGCGACCACTTAGGTAACTAGAAAACCACTTCAAAGAATCCCTGTCAAAACCATAGTACGCGAGTTTGGAAACCAGTAGCGTGGTATTAATGGTATCAAAGGCACGGGAAAATTACTTTGTTAAAGCTTATTTTATCTTCTTCTGCTGACGACCAGTTTGGTGTAGTGGTTAGAAATTCTGCTGCTATACCAAAAGGTCGCGGGTTCGAATCCCGCCAGGGGCATATGTTTGTATGATGAATACAGACATGTGTTCCCGAGTTATGGATGTTTTTCATTTATATGTGTATTTATTTAGAAAAAAAAGTATTTGTGTAGTTTAGCAACCATCTGGTATCTATAATACAAGCATAGTTGCTTAGTGTGGAACTAGATGGCGCTGTTCGTATGTGCAAAGATATCTTAAACCACCTGATTCTGAAGAAATCGCTGAGAGCTAGGTCACAGACGATAACATCTCTACAGTTAAAATAAGTATGTTTTTTTTAAAGTAAAGTAGGTACACAATATAGTACATATAGGTAGGCATAATAATGGTAACTTAATTATGTTACGACAGAATTATTACTGTTTGAGTCAGAATGTGGTCACCTTTCCGTATTGAATTATTATTACAGGTAAGGTCACGGACTTTTCTCTGGCATTTCGAGATTGAGTCAGATGCTGTGATTCACTGTAGGGTAACTATGTAAAATTAAGACTGAAAGATCGAAATATGTGTACATAACTATATATTTTAATATAAAAAATTAAATAAAATTGTTTAGATAAAACAATTAACCAACTTGGAATCTTCGCTTTTGCGGTATTATGAGGGTTTCGACTCCATTGAACATTGTTTAAATTGTGTTATTTGCTTTTTTAAATAGCTCAATGGTAAACCGCCTCCGTGGCTCAATGCAAACAACATTGGGTTTACGATTCGGAGGTCGCGGGTTCGATCCCCAGCGGGGTACATGTTTAAGTACTCGGTTTGGTGGGTGGTAGGGCATTTTAAATGTCCGCCTGGCTAGCTACCACCATCTTATCTAAATCTGCCGCCAAGCAGCAATGTTAATGACATTGTTGTGTTCCGGTTGTCAGAGATAAGATAGCCAGTCCCCCAAATGTATTGGGGTTTCCGGGTCAGTACGCTTCCACCTTCGACCTCAACTTCACTTAACATCAGGTGTGATTGAGGTCAAGTACCAACCCGTTATGCATAAAAAAAAAAAAAACCTTCCAAGTGAGCGTCGGTGGCTCAGCAGTGAAGACGCGGTCTCCCAATTTAGGAGGTCCGGGTTCGATTCCCAGGCAAGCATGTACCAATGAGTTTTTAAATTTAATTTAATTTCCTATGTGCATTTATCCGACTGCTCCTAAACGGTGAAGGAAAACAACGTGAGGAAACCTGCATGTCTGAGAAATAAAAATTCAAAGGCATGTGAAGTTCCCAACCCGCATTGGGCCAACGTGGTGGACTACGGCTCATTACGAGGGAAGGCCTATATCCCTGCAGTGGGATGTTTACGGGCTGATGATGAAACCTGCCTGCATCCCGCGACCATGTTGGTGGATGCGTGGTCTCCACTTAAAAATTTTAATGACTCGTAGAAGATGCCACTAATGGTCACCCATCCAAAGACAAATTGCGTCAGAAGTCGCTAATCAAATATGCATATCGAATGCACCTACGCTAGAGTGCTCCATAATCAATAAGTGCACGTCAATTTAAAATTAGCTGGTTTAATACCTAATATAATACCTACGTATACGTCGGCGGAATTGGGACGCGACTGGGTCGTAATTGCAAGGCACGACTGGTAATCACACATATATTGGGAAAGATACTTAAAAAAAAACAGGTATGTACAATGGGGCTCATAAGTGCGTATCCAATCCCAGCCCAAACGATTTAGATATTATCTGACACCTTTTTATTTATGGCACGTAGCGCATATTTTCCGTTAGAAATGCGAGGGCAATCTTTATTAAAATATTAACCCTTTGAGTTGCGACTGGATATACACTTTTGGACCCTTACTGTACATACAGTCAGGTTCATGAGTGCATTCATAGTCCAACTCAAACAATTTTTTTTTTCGAAAAGAGTCTATTTAAGGCAAGTATCGAGTGAGCACCAATAATGTGTAGGACGATCTACTGCACAAGAATTAAAGGTGTTTTTCTTTAAAAAGTCATAGGTAGAAAAACGTTGATGCAAGAGAGCGAATGCTGGGTATGGCAGAAGAAGCAGAATCAACGCAGTAGAAATGCGTTCACTGCGTAGTATGTGTGCAGTGACTCCGAATAATAGATTAAAGAATTGCATGATTAGAGAAAAGTGTGGCGTGCAAGATGACGCCGAATCAGCTTTTGTTCTTTACCAGGCTAAGGTTCGCTCGTGCATGGAATACTGCTGTCACTTTTGGGATGGTTCAGCCAAGTACCAGCTGGCTGCACTCGATTCTGTGGAACGACGTGCCAAAAGACTCATTGGTGACCATTCGATCACTGCTAAATTGCAGAGCCTCGAATGCCGTCGCAATAGGTCGCCTGTCTCTGTCTTTTACAGGATGCACTTCGGTGAGTGTGCGTTGGAATTAGACAATCTCATTCCACCATCGCCATTTCATCTTCGGACTACTAGGCGTGGGGAGGGATTCCAGCCGTATGTAGTTAACATACCGAACATTCGCACTAAGCGGTTCGACTCTTCATTCATAATGCGAACAGCCAATGCATGGAACTCCCTTCCGGCGTCAGTCTTTCCTGAATCCTCCAACCTTGTATCTTCAAGAGCAGGGTGAATAGGCAACTACTAAGATCGTGTGCTTCATCTTCGGCTACATCGTCACTTCCCATCAGGTACGCGTATCCAGTTAACCATAAATAAAAAAAAAACGTAGTGGTAGTGCGTAAGATAAAGATGTTAAGCTGGTTTGGGCATATAGAACGAATGTATCAAAGGAGATTAACGTAAGCAATATATAACGAAAGCGTGAATGGAAGGGTAATAAAGGTCGACCAAGAAGGACGTACGTCAAATCAAGTGACTGACGTACTCATAAAAGGTCAGGTGCGGTCAACCACTAACCGACGGGCGTGTATGAAGCATTTGATGAGAGTGGAAGAAGTAAAAGAAGTATGTCAGGATCGTTGCAAGTGGAAATCAATAGCCTCTGCCTAACCCCACGGGAAATAGGCGTGAGCCATATGTATGTATGTTTTCAACAAAAACTTAATCGTTTGAATTTGGACCATGACTGCACTTTTGTACTCGACTGTGCAAGAAGTGCAAAATATTTGTGTTTTGTGCCATACGCGTATGGTCACGCAGTGACCAATACCTGTTATCAACGGGTCGTTCACGTTTCGGTTCATTACCAAATACTTTAAAATCATTCGTTACAAAACTTTGCATATTCATTATATACAAATTCCTTGGTGTTATGTTAATTTCAAACAAATTGTTATTTCGATCAATTCAGCTGTACTGGGGACCTCGAAAAAGAGTGAATATGTATGTACTTGTTCAGAGTCACTCTTATTATTATACTAATAAGTAATATTGAGGACAAACATCAAGGTTAGCTCAGCATAAAAAATAAAGTAAGTACTTACCAAATGATGGAGCTTTATCTGTCGTAGGCAGATGGTTAAATTAGACATTCATCTGAACGCCCAGGCGGCTCGCAATATATGGCGAACATTTAGGCATTTACAGAATGTGGGACAATCGCGCTATTTTACAACGGTTTTACCGTCCGAACGGAACGTTTTTAGTTTGGCTGATATAAATATTTTTTTAAAAACAAAAACCTACCACCAACCAAACCGAGTACTAAACAAGTAGGTACCCCGCCGGGGATCTAATCCGCGGGCTCCGATTCGTAAACTTTATGATGTTCACATTGAGCCACGATGACGGTTAAGCCTTTGAGTGCCACGCCGGTCACCGGTGACTGGAAAACAATTGATTTTCAATTGTGTCTGCATCGCGGCAGTTAACGTGTTAAAATGATTAGCGCGATACGAAATAACGTTTTTGGTTATGAATATTTTTGATATTATCGTTCAAATTTAGCGCGAATTGCCCCCTGTGCTGCTCAGAGCGGATTGGTTAAAAAAAATTATTTCACACACTTGCACCAATCATCTAGTCCCAAACTAAGCAAAGCTTGTACTATGGATACTAGATAACGGATAAACATACATAAATATTTATATAAACATCCATGACTCAGGAATAAATGTTCATATTCATCACACAAACATTTACCCGTCGCGGGATTCGAACCCGCAACCGTTGGTTTCACTGACAGGGTCACTATCCACTACACCAATCGGTCGTCAAATCGGTTAGGATGTGTTATGTTCCTTATGCAGTCAACTAAATGTCCGACATACATAATGTTACTATGCTTAGGTACCACAATATGTACTGATTTTTGCTATTCATGTTATGAAAATAAATAACTCTCTCTTTCTATCATAACGATCTGCCTAGGCATTCAATTAAATGGCTAATTTAACTACTGCCTACGACATATCGATACTTATACACTCCAGCCTTATAAAAACTGTGATGGATGTGGCACATTTTTTGCAGCACGTTGACGACGGACGCTAGTCGCTCATCGCACTATTTTCGCAATGACTGTGTGTATGTGTAGTCACATATTATTAACGTGAGTGTGAAAGAAATCATTCGGATCGCAAACGCTTTGCGCCTGACACAACTGTCAATAAACGTAAATGTGCATTTACATTCGAGAATTGCGAGTTAACAAGACCCTCTATTGCGACCTGAAAGTTCTTAGAAAATGAAAAACTAAACAAACTAGCAAGTTATTTTATTATAGTACTCGGTTTGGTTGGTGGGTAGGGCATTTTAAATTTCCGCCTGGCTAGCTACCACCATCTTATCTAAATCTGCCGCCTAACAGCAATGTTAATAGCATTGTTGTGTTCCGGTTGACAAAGGTAAGATAGCCAGTTCCCCAAATATTTGGATTTCCGGGTCAGTACGCTTCCACCTTCGGCCTCATCTTCACTTAACATCAAGTGTGATTGAGGTCAAGTGCATAAAAAAAAATCTTTTCAAAATAGCGTCCAATCACATCAACACATCGCTGCATCCGATGGAACCACTGGGAAAATCGCTTTGCCCACTCGTCCTTAGGGGTCTCTTCGACGGCCTTTTGAAACGCAGTCACTGCTTCCTCGGCGTCCATAAAAGGTTTTCCTCGAAGTTTTTCTTTTATTTTCGGGAATAAATAAAAATCGCAAAGTGCGAGGTCGGGGCTATACGGCTATATATAATAATTCCACGTCTGACGTCGCCAAATAGTCGATCGCTTGTTTGGCGGTGTGCAACTATACTAAAGGTGGTTTGAGGATGGTTTACTTTGTACGGCTAATCGAAAATTTTTTGATCGAATTTGGCTGTGGTTCCTAGTGGAAAGTTGTTCGTAATCAGGAGTGGAGTAGCCAGCTGAACATTTTTGGACTTTCATACTAAAGGTGGTTTCAGAATGGTTTACTTTATATGGGTTATAAAAATTTTTTTGATCGAATTCGACTTGGTTCCTTGGAGACAATTGTTTGTAATCAAGAGTGACGTCACCAGTTAATGGGAACTACACGAATTCAAATTCACCCTGTATGTGACGTCTAAATTCGCGTATGAAGTAAATAAATTACACCACAGTTGCAGTTATAGATAATATAAAATACACAGAACACGTAGTAAAATATATGTAAGACTAATGAAGGGTATTGCTATTCCGCTGTGGGAACAGTGGGGAAAAAATACTCAATGGAATTAGTTGGCAGCATGAACGAGCATTTTTTGGTACATATCTTCTTCTAATGTATTCAAAGATGACTCAGGCCTTTTCACGCATCACTATTTGGGTTCCCTATACGAAGGCCTCCCTCATCATCAACCCGTAAGCATCCCACTGCAGGGATATAGACCTTCCCTCGTATATGAGAGAATATGGGCTATGGCCCATACTCGTGATATAACATGTATACCACATGGTATACTATGTATACCACGCTGGCCCAATGCGCGTTGGGGACTTCACACGCCTTTGAATTTTTATTTCTCAGGCATGCAGATTTGTTCACGATGTTTTCCTTCACCATTTAAAAGCAGTCAGATAAATGCACATAAGTAATTAAATTTAAAAAGTCATTGGTACATGGCCTGCCTGGGAATCGAACCCGGACCACTCAAATTGGGAGACCGCGTCTTAACCGCTGAGCCACCGACGCTCCAATGTTTATTATTACGTATATTTTAGCAACAAATAATTAACAAATATATTGTTTTTTTTTTAAATTCCTCATCTTGCTATTACAAACCAACTTAATGCGGTCCAACGCGTAGCTTGAAGCTTGCACAGACGCTTATTTTCTACATTTGGTATGAAACGCTAAATGTGTCTAGTCCGACACGCACTTGGCCGGTTTTTAATATAAACAGCGTGAGATGGTTCAGGGACGACATATCATCAATATCCTTCAGTAAACATCACTCGTATCGAACAACATCTATACAGCATGTTAGTATGAATAAGGGGCCATATCGAAAGGGATAATTCAAAAGTCGATTCGATATAGTATTCGATTCTATCACAAAAATATGTCCTTAATTTTTTGTAAAATGATGTCCCTTATTAAGTACACAAATATTAAGGTGTCCCTTACAAAAAATCACGAGTACTATTTTTTTTTTTGAGAACTCCATACCATTGACTCTGCTTCTCTCTGGACACCCATTTTACTCTGCCGAGAACCACACGGCCAAGCAAAACATCGATGGCTAATTTCACATGTTGCAAAAACTGGCATTAGTTGCCAATTCGTTTTTGTTCTCATTCTATTTTTCAACAGAGTTCAAAAAAAGGACCTTCTTAATTCGTCTGTATTTTTTTTGTATTTGATAGCGATATCTTCGCCGATTGTTAACCAAAGATCAGATTTTTTTTCGTTTTATTCACTCCTCTCAGAGAAGGCAAAGGGATCTAAGTCCAATACATCCTTGTCTTATTTCTTTAGTTTATAATTACCCGCCTCCTCACTCCTCCTACTGTAACTCCTATAAACTCCTAGGATCATTAGTGGTACTCGACACGGCGTCTACGTGAAGATAGGCGGTGCCCATGTGACTCTTATATTGCTAGCTGGGGCCCCAGGCTAACTAAAGACAGTAATACGGTAAGAAAATAAGTAATCATCGAAATGTTCGAAAAGGCATTGGCCTGAATAAGTCGGCCTCGCCATATTCTTTTCATGCAGATGCCAATAGACTTGGATGATGTGGCTGTGATCACTTACCATCAGGCGACCCATTCGTTCATTGATCATCTCGTTATTACCTAGAAAAAAATGAAAAGAGAAGGTCAGAACTAGGTACAACGTCGTTTATATGATGGATGAGAGTGAGACACTATTTGAAAACTTTTATAACAAAGACCAAACAAACCACATTAATACCATAGTGTACTTACAAATTAAAATGGAAAAAAAAATAATGAGGCCTATACGTGGCGCTGCTTCTTTTTATTTCTATGACATATAAATTTCTTTTTGGTTAAGAACAACGGGATAAATTGATGTTTCACTATGTGATTCTGTTCGAAACGAACGGGCATTCTTGCTCGCTCTTACAGCGGGCGATCCCTTGCCCTCTCTCATTTGGTAATGGCTGCCAATTCAGCGTCGTATTCAAAAATTCAAAAAAAAAAAAAAACAAAATTATTTATTTTCAGTAAAATATCAGTTTTAATAAATGAGTTGTTAAGGTATAGCAATACCTGTATCAGAAAACCTCACTCTTCCATAGCTATGTTATATTATTTTACTAAATAAAACAAACAGTGTTTTAGTAAGAAACTTAACAATAATAATAAAAAGGAATACTTGAGTGAGAAATTGTGACAGTTTAATTAACTGTTATGTGTTATGTTATGTGCATGTGTGTGTGTGTGTGTGTGTGTGTGTGTGTGTGTGTGTGTGTGTGTGTGTGTGTGTGTGTGTGTGTGTGTGTGTGTGTGTGTGTGTGTGTGTGTGTGTGAGTGCGTGTATGAGTACATTTGTATGTAAAAATAGGTGTGTTTGTTAATATCTCGTATTTTTTAAGTGCCATCAAAATTATGTTAAAAACCATATCAACAACTATTATTTGATGTTCCTTCCCGATCAGATTCAAATAGTGATATTATCAAATATTGATAAGCAAGGTATCTAGTATATTGAATCTGTAACAGCGATTTGTATGAAGTTGCGCTACTACTTAGATTGCAATTGTGTACATGTGACAATAGTGTGGATTGCGACGCGAGTGGTGTTTAAACAACACTGCTATCATATTCATTATCATAGTGCCTCATTCAATGATACATCCCCTTTTAATACAACAGTTCCGCGATGTTCGTGCTATCTTTTTAATCACACAGGCAAAGATCTCTGATTGAAGCCTCGTGCGTCCTTCCTATTTTTGGGAGGTTACTCTAATCACAGTGTACACAAATACAACCCCTACTCAGACAATCCTCCTCTGCAACTGTTATCCGAACCCAAAAGGCATAATTTGCCTCGGACAGATGATTAAAGGACATACGTAATACTTACACAGACCAATACAACACAACGAGTATTATATTGGGTCTTTACCTATGAAATTGGAGTTTTTTTCTTCGTTAATCATATGTACCAATTCCTGCGATTTTCAAAGCTACATCCAAATTTGTTTTTTATTTGGAAAATGGAATATTATTTCAAGGTTTCACATGAAATATTTTTTAATTTCTGGGCTAAATCACATAATAAAAAAAAAATTAACAGAGCTCTTTTCATGTGATTCCCATAATCATTTCTTAGATTCGCTGAAACTTTTATAAAGCGGTTACTTTTAAAAATTAACGCTGCCTATACTTAACTTAATGCTATCCGATAATACACACAAAGTTTAGCTAAATTTGAACCTGCCGTTCCCAAAAAAAAATCTAAAATGTTTGTATGGAGAAAACAGTCTCAATGAAATTCTTCATACAAAACGTCAATTTCATAGGTAAGGACCTAATACTTACACATTACTGACACATGGCCTTAAGTATTTTTAGTAATTTGAAAGAATCGTCATATAGTAACAAACCATATCATCAAAATATAGTCTCCGATGAATTATCTAGGTATAGAGAGTGGCTGTGCTCGTGAATAAATTCCCATTGCGGATGGATCAGACATCGGGTAAACAACCCCACCTCCCGTCACACACCCCTAGCTCGAGCGTCACAGGCGCACCCTGTTTGATCAGCAGTCAAGAGGGTTATAGTAATATGTATCAATTTACTACTCATTGTGGATACGATTTAGTTTACCTTTGAGAACTAATAACATAAAGTGGTTCAGTAGGTGTGTTCTTAGGGAAAGCGTCTCGCGAGATTAATGTCCGAGATCTCACCATTTACGAGATCTCGCGAGATTACTGTTTATTTAAAAAAAAAAATTGAGACAAAATTTTTGAACTAGCTTATGAAAATATCTAACGTGTCGTCCGACAGACGGTTTCTAACGTGCTTCGAAAAACACATGCATTCATGCTCATTGCAATCTCGTTAATCTCGCGAGATCTCGGCCGAAAATCTCGCGAGAACGAAATTGCATTTTTTTTTCTTTATTTAGGATAACCATCAAGACATACACTATAACATAAACATTATGCACCTGTGGTGTGTGATTGTGCTGCCTTAATTATGGGTTACCACGGCATGTGTAGCATTAGCTAATTGACATAGAATTATTAGTTACATATACCTATAAAGGGTAGACGTACAGGAGGCAGTGAGGGTGACTAAGAGGAGGAGGCGTCCTCCTTCCCAATTTACCTTAATTCTAAAATATCCTTCACTAGAAAGTGCGGTATAAGATAGCCAGCGGGTTAACAAAGCTTGAGGGTTCTGAAAAGGGCGCCTTCAGACGGTCTATTGCGTTATCGGGTATGTATGTATGATATGTCCCAATGCCTGATAATTGAATGTTATTAACTTAGAATAAAGAATATTTTATTTAATATTTATTAGCGTAGCATTGCCTTCTATTTGAATTTAGAATACTTGAAATATTACCAAAATACAATAACAACATAACATAGATTAATTGGATTTATTTAAGTTTCAAGGCTATTCTTAAGTTTATTTAGATCTCACATAAATATGTAAGTATTACTGAGATGATATCATAAATTACAATGTCGATTTGATATCTCGCTTTGTCATGTTTGGGGACGAGAGAGCGCAATAGTGATTATCACGAAACACCAGGAACTGAGTTTCGTGATGCCTCCATATCGTTTTATCACACAGATTGTATAATCACGTTTGTTATGATATCACAGAGATTACACGCCTCAATGTGTTTATGAAAATTTATATTTGCATACTTTCCAAGTAGGACGACTTGATAAAGATTTGGGTTAGGTACTTTGTATTCATCTATACATTAATAGATAATGAATACGTCTGCGGCAACAAAGGCGTTCGCAACCCCTTAAATCTTATACTGCTCACTTTTTGGATTCAAATAGGTATTTTTTTTTTATGCACAACGGGTTGATACTTGTCCTCAATCACACCTCATGTTAAGTGAAGATGATGTCGAAGGTGGAAATGTACTGACCCGGAAACCCCAACACATTTGGAGGACTGGCTATCTTATCTCTGACATCCGGAACACAACAATGCTATTAACATTGCTGCTTGGCGGCAGATTTAGATAAAATGGTGGTAGCTAGCCAGGCGGACATTTAAAATGCCCTACCACCAACCAAACCGAGTACTAAAACATGTACCCCGTATTCGAATTCCCTTCTAATCGTAAACCCAATGTTGTTTACATTGAGCCACGGAGGCGGTTATATCTTGTATTCCCGCGGAAATTGCTTTATCCCGCGGGAACTACTCACTTTATCGGGATTAAAAATATCCCATATTTAAAACATACTATAGTATAACAAATTTCATTCAAATCCCTTCATCCGTTTCGCCGTGATTGAGAATCAAACATCCAAACTTTCGCATTTCTAATATTAGTTAGATTATACCTAATACCCCCTTTTCGAATAACGTTGTATCATCACCATATCAGCCAACACGTCCACTGCTTAACATAGGCCTACCCCATAGACTTCCAGAGCGAGCTAATGTTGTATATTAGTGTGGATTTATACTTTACCTATTTTGCTGAAAAACACCTTCGACCTCTCTAATATATTGCAACACTGTATGGACCATTGCATCGATA
This sequence comes from Oegoconia quadripuncta, assembly GCA_949316235.1. Lineage (NCBI taxonomy): Eukaryota > Metazoa > Arthropoda > Insecta > Lepidoptera > Autostichidae > Oegoconia > Oegoconia quadripuncta. The sequence goes on along the minus strand of OX438754.1, from coordinate 18,412,113 downwards.
AATACCGAAGAGCCAACTAACCGGTACAGTCACGCCGAAATGGGTAACAAAAGTAGGCATAATGACACGCATGCATGTGCGTCAACATATGACCCGGTTGCGGTATTATTTTTAAGGGGGGAATATGTGCCAATGACCCGGTTTTGATTCCAAACTTTGACCTAACTCTTACAACAAAGCTAGACAGTGTCCAGAGCTGTCACTATTTGGATGGGTGACCACTAGTATGGTATTTTAATACGAGTGTTTTCGGGCTTCTGTGGGCACTGTATTTTCATTTGTGGTGGTCTACAGAGGGCGGAGTGTGAGTTTTGTTTCGACTTAACTTTACGAAGAAATGTGCAGCGCCTCTAGCGGATAGTTTGCAAAACGATTTTTTTTTTCATAAATACTTTTTGCGTAAACGCGAACGCGATGGTAAAGTTAAAAACGAGACAAAACTCGCACTTCGCACACTGGGGCGGCTTAAAAACAGTGGTGACTACTTAAATTAGGGATTCGAGTTTCACTTGGCTCTCCCCTATAGGGTTAGCCTCTTTGGCTTTTTGCGTCACATTAGCTACACTCCTATTTGCCGGGGGTAAGTGGGACTTTCTATATTTCCTACTTTTTTTCCCTTAAATTCTTTCTTAAATTAGTGTGGGGTCCAAGGTAGCAATAGCAATGTTAATAGCTTTGTTGTGTTCCGGTTGTCAGAGATAAGATAGCCAGTCCCCCAAATGTGTTGGGGTTTCCGGGTCAGTACGCTTCCACCTTCGACTTCATCTTCACTTAACATCAGGTGTGATAGAGGTCAAGTACCAACCCGTTGTGCATAAAAAAAAAAGTCACGTAAAAGGGCAATGTCTACGTTCAGTGGGCGCCGTCCAGAGTACCACCGTTGATCCTGGCTTACAGGAGTTGCAGTGGGAGGAGTGCGGAGGTGGGATCAATGAGGTGGCTACTAAGCTGACAGAAATCTGGCTGGCTGCGTGGTGGTTTCATCTCTTCTCTTGTCTCTAAAAAGTCGCTACGAGCGTCTGTCTGTTTGTCCGTTGTTGTTGTAAACTACGTAACGTATTGTGCTACGATTTTCACTATCATTTAAACAATTCTTCCGGAAAGTTTTACTATACTAATATACTATAAACTAGAGTTTCAAAATAGGGCAAGCTTTTGTGATTTTTAAACAGCTAGTAAAATTAGATTTAGAAATGAAATGAAATGATATTAATTTGCTTCAATTTTGGGTACATTATAAATCAAATCATAAATGCTTTATTTTGTAGGTACAAAGGGTACACTTAAAATAGTCAGATTTTACATTTTTAAAGCTACTGCTTGTTCAAAAGGCAATTTTCCCCTGAGAAGAAAGAAACTCGAGAGGTGGCTCTTTAAAAAAAAAGATTTTTATATTACAAAATTATTAATTATTATTTTAAATTATAATATTTCATTATTAATTGTAAAATAGCCTGGTTATGCGAACGGGCTGGTTATGTCCATGAATGTGTATCATCTAAATAATCTGATATTTTTTAATATGCTTTCTTAATAAGTTTCTGTTTTATCTTTAAATTTATTGAGAGGAAGATTTTGTATATCAACAGGAACCTTATTGAAAATGCGTATACATAACCCTTTGAATGAATTACTGACTTTGCGGAGGCGAAGTTATATAACCAAGCACGACGTTTCAGTTTGCCAAGTGTGAATGTTTCAATGAAAGATTACCTATACCGTTTAATAGTTAATAGTCCTAATCGAGTATATAGTAACCCGGGCTTTTGGTTTTATATGAAGGTACCGCCACTATACAACACAAAGTGACAGTTTGTATTTTATTCCGAGCTCCACGAGGACGAAGTCGCATCTAATATATTGAATACAAATCAAGTTCAATAATTGAATTTGCAGCAAATAAGTACTAATATGGGATTAATAGAATTTTTGAAGAATTTCTCACACATCAAGAGCCTAAGATGAGTTTACTGTTGGACGTGACCATAGACCACAGAAACTAAAGGGACGTGACGCCTTTACCATGGCCTGTGAACTTTCATCAGAATCCATGGAAAAAGATTGGAATAAACTTGAGACATACGGACGAACCGACAGCCATAAATTAAGAATTCCGCTTTTGTCATTTGAATAAGAATAAAAATTTTCTTGCCTCAAACATATACAAATTGGGTGTATAGTTTAACGCTACTTATATATTGGGCAACAGAATATAGCTCAGTTTATGTTGCACCAGAAACAAAATTCCGTACAGCTCTGATTTTCAGCCTCTCCCTAAGATGCTATGCGGGAGTGGTGGCACCAGGGCTAACAAAAAAAAAAAGTATTAGTGAAAACCAATATGTAGTCAACATATCGAACATTCGCACTAAGCGGTTCGACTCTTCTTTCATAATGCGAACAGCCAAAGCAAGGAATTCCCTTCCGGCGTCAGTCTTTCCTGAATCCTATAACCTAGGCATCTTCAAGAGCAGGGTGAATAGGCATCTATTGAGACCGCGTGCTTCGCCTGCGGCCACATCGTCACTTTTCATCAAGTGAGACTGCGGTCAAAAATCATAAAAAAAAAATCTTGTAAAGTCGACCGTCCACGTCCAAACATTGATGATGTTACGTCTGCCATTAGATTATGTAACTTCATCGGTATCGTCATCGATTACATTGACCAATAAGAAGCCGTCAAATTGGCGAGCGAGCGATGAATCAACCAATCACATTGCAGAACGTAACCGATAACGATGAAATTATATAATAGAGCCCCTGATGTGCAGTCGACTGTACATATACATAGATAGATTACATTTTAAGAATACATTTGGCTACGTTACCCTAACAATGGAGTTTCGAGGGGAGGTTCTTGCGATTATGGCATATCGCCTATTCGTGCTTTGCGGCCATATCGTCATGTGTTCCAACACGTAAGTACTTAGTTATAGTACCTGCATGCAGTGTAGAGAAAATATGCAAAGTGTTTTGAGCACGTGGTGCTATCGCATTTATTCCATTAGTGGCATCACTTTAAACGATCTACAGTAATCGAATTACACGTCTCCGAAAAAACGTACCTCATGCCAAATATATATTTTTTAACCAACTTCCAAAAAGAAGAAGGTATACTATGTTCGTCTGGAGGTATGTATTTTTTTTATGAATAATTGGATACTCGTTTGATCACAATCTCACCTGATGGAAAGTGACGATGTGGCCGAGGATGAAGCACGTATTTTTTACCCGACTGCCCAAAGAAGGAGTTCGAGTTTATGTAAGTATGTATGTAGATTTCCATGTTACCTCCTCTAACCTAAACGGCTTGACCGATTTCGAAGTGCAAGGTGTCGTTAGATTCGATAATCCAATATGGCGCCCGTGAAATTGCATATTCTTTGATAAGGTTTAATACCAGGGTGGTCCCATATTTGGATAAAATCTGATGGTGCATATACCCCTAGCGGGATAGGAACCCGCGACCTTTTAGTACAGCAGTCGGGGTTTCTAACCACTACACCAAAAAGCGTCGGTGGCTCAGCGGTTAAGACGCGGTGTCCCAAGTGGGTTCGATTCCCAAGCAGGCCTGTATCAATGACTTTTTAAATTTAAATTAATTACTTATGTGCATATAAACGGTGAAGGAAAACAGCGAGAGGAAACCTGGATGCCTGAAAAATAAAAATTCTAAGGCATGTGAAGTGCCCAACCCGCATTGGGCCAGAGTATACTCCCTCATTATATGAGGGAAGGCCTATATCCGCTGCAGTGGGATGTTTACGGGCTGAGATGGTGATGATGATACCAAATAGGTCGTCCTAATAAGTACCTAATTTATGGACAAGAACAAAAATGTCGTCATTTAGCTACAGATTCACATGTTGTCGCTAATAGCAGAAAATCTATAATATCTCAACGTGCGAGTCATTGCAGATCGATAATGTCTAGGTCAAACACACCTTCGTCCTCTAGTTGAACACTCTAGATAGAACCGACCTCGGCGATTCTCTTATGTCGTCAGTTCGTCACACGATAAGAGGCGTCGAGGGTTTTCGAGGGTATTATAAAGCTGCGTCCCCACTAGGCAACATTTGTCGAGCGAGATGTGTTCGAGATATCGGACCACGACGTTGACAGACTTCGCCCGATATGTCTGCTAAGTTCGAGGAACTGATGTTGAAGGAGACAAGACATGGGGCGATGTTCGCTTTCGCTTAGTGTAGACGCGGCTTAAGAGTGAATTCAACCAGGGACAGTGATTGTAAGACACCTATAGTCCTACATAGTAATGCCACATTGGTCAGAAGCCGTAGTATTTTGTGAATACGTGAACAAATATTCTAATCTAACTTCTAACTAATATTATACATGCGAAAGATTGGATGTTTGTTAGCTTGTTGCTCTATCACGGCGGAACGGATGAACGGATTTGGATGAATTTTGGTATATAGGTAGAACATGCCCCGGATTAAAACATACGATATTTTTAATTCTGATAAAATGAGTAGTTCCCGCGGAATAAACAAATTTCCGCGATAAAATCCATGCAGGCGAAGCCGCGGGCGGAATGCTAATATTAGATATATTGAAGTGACTTCAAAATTAATACCAAATTCAAAGCTTATTAACCGTTTGTCAGTCTATAGAACATACTTACAAGCTTTTATGTATAACTTCGTTATGTGACATTGTGGTATTGTTTTCTTTTGCACACTATTTTACTCGGTTTCTTACTTCAACACACAGGTCGCCTGGAAGAGATCTCTTAAAGGGATAACTCCACCTTGTACATGACTTATCTTTATTTCTCTGTCGCATGTCAAAATTTGGTACAATAACGAATACTGTACAAAATTTTACGCGTAATGTATAAGATTTGACGTTTTGATGCAATTGCCAACATTGCTTTCGGAAAGGTTTCAAAATACCGAACAACGGAACTAAAAACTTCAAATTTCAAGCATTTTTTTTTTTATGGCCTTTGTTATCGTGCCATATTGACACAATAAATTCTGCCAATGACACAAGCATTTATTTCAACGTAAGATACATGACATCACTTGTCAATTGAAATCTATTGGAAATAAAAATAGGGCTTAAGCATTTTTCGGTCAGTCAGTATGTCCAAGCTACTACCGCTTCGGAAAGGGAAATCATCTGTGGGAAAAAAGCGGCGCAAGAAACCCACAGGATCATTTTTCTTTTCTTTTTTTTATATATTATATAAAAGTATACAACTAATAAAATAGAAAACAAAATCGCACGTAAAAATGAATTTCCGATCGTGATTGGTGAAAGTTCAGAAGTCGCACCCCAGAACAGTCCTATTTACATGTTGGATCGGATAGAATCTATTAATATTAATTATACATAATTATGTCATGGTAATATCGAGCAACAAAACGCCTGCCATTGCAAATCGATCTCGGCGTCCTTTGCAATGGAATACCAATTAGGAGTTACCTTCGCGATTAGCACTATGGTCAATGTTATTCTTGACGTCACAGCACACGCAGACACACAACCCGATCACCAAAGGACCAATAAAAAACTCACAATCGCTCAAGATTTATATATATATAGGTATATATTCTTTATTGCACATAAAAAACATGTTGACAATCAGTCGGAAATATTGTACAAAGGTGAGCTTATCTCTAATAGAGATCTCTTCCAGCCAACCTCAGTGGTGGTTAGAGCATTGTGCGGGACGGTGAAGAAAAGTGCAGTTATGGAAGGACAAATATACTATACATATAGGTATATAATATAATATGTGAGAAAAAAAAAATTTATGAAAGACTTTTTCATTTTCTATGTATAATTTTGGGTTTGTTTTGTATAATTTGTTGTTTCAGGGGATATAATTTCAGTTTTACACTCATTTATTTGAAATAGCAACCGTAAAGAAATTCTAGAAAATTCGCAACTAAACCTCTTCTTCAATTTAAGAGCTATGCTCTTGTCGGTGGAGTAATGACCACGTCTCTCTACTTTCCACCCTCGTTTTAACCTCTTGGTACGACACGACATTCACTTTTTCTTTCACTTGGTCAAAGTAATTACGCCTAGGTCTTCCCCTTCCTCTCTTAAACTAAACCTCAAATGGAATATATTCTAATAAATTGTAGATACATTTTGAAGGAAGCAATTAAATATTTAAGTCATTTTTGAAATGTCTGCATGCATTCCGAGACTCAGAAATCGGTATCCCTCTGGATATTGGTCAAGTCTTTAATTTAAATAATGAATTGACACAAAGTTTAGCTAAATTTGGATTTGCCGTTTCCAAAAAAAAAAACAAAAATGTTTGTATGGAGAAAACAGTCTTAATGAAATTCTTCATACAAAACGCCAATTTCATAGGTAAGGACCTAATATAATAAATCCTTTACACGATCGTCACACAATCTACTAGTTAGTTAGGGCCCTGAGCTCTGCAGTGGGGCTAGACTACTGATGTGCGCTTCCATCTTCGGCCTTATCTTCACTTAAAATCAAATGATGCAGACTTGCCCTATTGTGTTTAAACAAATGATTAACAATTAACATTACTCAAACCCACACTCAGTGCCAAAAGTTAATGACGATTGATGACTATTTTGACGTTACTATGTAACATCCATTAGCGAGCTCTCGTGCGTTTACAAAACATTGCACTAGAGGCGTAAGTCTGTTAATAAACGAAAGCTTCAATAGTGTGTCAATAGAATAGTTTTCATTACTTGGAATTCTACTGGTTATTTTAGACCACTGACTTCTATTAAACTGTAAACGGAACATAAGTGGTCCACCACTGAACTGTCATGGATTTGCATCGACTGCCTTAGCCTAATCGTCACGCGAAAGGTTTTCGATCGCTGATTTCTTAGGAGCTCCCGTATCAACCCGCTACCCATCAATGCCCCTGCAGCTTGACATCGTTTGTCGCGCGCGACGTAGGAGTGAGAGTGGGATAGTTGTATATTTCGTCCAAGCGTATAAGCAGGCCAAATATTATGCTGCTGTACGACTGTTATGTCGCTCATATAAACAGACCGCGATAAAATGCGTGATAAACACTGTTGGTGTGATTTAGGTCAGCACTAATCCTTTGTGCATAAAAAAGATTTTTTTTTACGCACTTCGGGTTGGTACTTGACCTCAATCACACCTGATGTTAAGTGAAGATGAGGTCGAAGGTGGAAACGTACATACCCGGAAACCCCAACACATTTGGGGGACTGGCTATCTTATCTCTGACAACCGGAACACAACAATGCTATTAACATTGTTGCTTGGCGGCAGATTTAAATAAGATGGTGGTAGCTAGCCAGGCGGACATTTCAAATGCCCTACCACCAACCAAACCGAGTACTTAAAACATGTACCCCGTTGGGGATCGAACCCGCGACCTCCGAATCGTAAACCCAATGATGTTTACATTGAGCCACGGAGGCGGTTACAAACACATGTGGTGAGGTAAGAAAAATATATCCAGCCCAGTTGGCGTTGGATAGTTATCCATCCAATAAATATAAACGCGAAAGTTTTGGATGTTTGTTTGTACCTTGTTGGGTTCGTATTTCTGTTCTTGACATGTTACACGGAGCAAGTCCGTTTGCTAACCACCTTATTCAGTCATGCGCTTTGTCATCCTTTGGTTACTATTACAAAAACTTACCACAAAAAGATAACACTGGCTTACGGGTATTTCGCCATTAGGGAATCCCGTGCTGACAATTTACTACCTTTGTTGCAGCGTAAACAATAATTTACAAGAAACTTATTGTTAGGGATACATTTAGACATGTAGATATGAATAAAATTTTAAAATCGCGATGAACTTAAGATGTAAATCAATTTAGCTATTTAGTCTTGTATTTATAACTGTAGTTGGGTTTTCTATATATATTTTTAAAGTTTTTACGATTCGTATTTCGAACTTTGCGCATGACGGACGCGTGTCGTTTTCTCATGACTGCAAATAACATAATATTGGGTCTTTACCCATGAAATTGGAATTTTTTTTCTTCGTTAATCATATGTACCAATTCCTGCGATTTTCAAAGCTGTTCAAAATTTGTTTTTGTTTGGAAAATGAAATTATTTCAAGGTTTCACATGAAATATTTTTCAATTTCTGGGTTAAATCACATAATAAAAGAAATTTGAACAGAGCTCTTTTCATGTGCTTCCCATAATCATTTCTTAGATTCGCTGAAACTTTTATAAAGCGGTTACTTTTAAAAATTAACGCTGTCTATACTTAACTTAATGTTATCCGATAATACACTAGTGTAGATAATTGAACGGCCAAAAATTGGTATAACAACCGATTTCAGTAAGGTTCCCTTCTTTATCCCCGGAGTGCGTCATCAGACCTTAACCACAATTATATGGGTCCACTCTAGCGATAAAACGCTTCAAACAAAACAATATTTTTCGAAATCGGTTAATATAAGTCGAAAATAGACAGATAGGTTCTACCTATACTCCTTCGGAATCGGTTGCAAAATTCTGGCTAATTACGTGTTATTTAATATTAGTCATCCAACTATATAGCAAGTAATAAATAAATGTCATAATAATATAGAATCGTATCGTTCTCTTTCGCAGACATGTGTATGCAATTGTGCTTTTGGCTAGATAAATAAAAAAAAACTGAATGAATATCATCTGTTCCACAAGTTAATGCCTTTTTCACTGTTATTGTATTGGGTAGCTAAATTAACTTATGGTTTTACTTAATGTATAACGTTGAACTTCCATATTAGCTTCTATTCTAAATCGAATACCAGTCGAAGACGATATTGCGTTAGTAATTTACTACAAACTATTACTTTAAGTAATCTGTGGATAATGTCGCTGGCTGTACATGTACATTTAGCTACATTCATAATTTGTCAACTTTCTTAAGTATCATGTAAATATACCTGTTTATTATCCTTAATAAAATAACTATAATAATATTTGGTTTAACAACAATTAATTTATTAAAATTAATTATAATGTTATTTTGGCTGCCGTAGGTAATCATTCTCTGGTGGCAGTAACTACTGCTTGGCGACTGAAAATCAGCAGTGTTGAGTCCACTCAATTTTTCTGCTTTATTTTATTAATTAATTTTGTGATGAAGAAATGTCTTTTTATTTTATTTTTTACCAACAGTCCCGAATCAAACCCGCGACCTCCGTTTCGTAAACATTACGTTGTTTACATTGAGCCACGGGGTCAGTCAAACATTTAATACAACGAGAAAGGAATTACACGAAACGAATTACTTAAGTAACTAATGAGTCAGGTCCCGCGACATTGCTAAGCTTCAAATCAAATTAAGGTTACCCAGATGAGAGGCGAACAAAGTAAGTCGGTATATTTCGTGTATTACGGTCATACACTTTCACTTTAGCGAGACAAACGTCTTATAACTGGTACAGTCCTCAAAGTGTTGGAAATTTGTTATAGTGTTATACATCATCATACAGCATAAAGAAATAGAAATAGTTTATTCACTACAATGGGTATAAAAAAATGTACAATTTTTTATTTTTAGAAACTTAAGTAGGGAACTCTGACTCCTAAACTAGGATGCCCCGTATTATAGGAGTCAGCGCTCTTCACAATTTAGGAATATAGGTTAGATAATGCAATGAGCTGATTACAAAGTTTACAGGACCTTATTGTGTCACTCTAAAAACTAACTTACAATTACATAAGAGAATACTTACTTAGTTAGTTGCTGTAGTTAAGCTTATTATCTATTCTGTGCTTAAGACTCTTTTGCTATTGCGAAATATGCCAACTAAACCAGCGATTGATCAGATTTTCAGATCTTTATTTATATCAAGACGCTTAGCAGGTACGCTGTACTCTTATCAGTATTGTGTTTTGTAAAATGTATGTTATCCTTTTGTACAATAAAGTGTATTTGTATTTGTATTGTATTGTATTAGCAGGGTTACCAACTCCTAAAAAAAATACAATTAAAAACGAATCACCAATAAATCCAATAATTATAAACCCCAAAAATTCCCGCTTTTTTAACGAAATACATCCATAACTCTTGTGCACGTGTCCGTATTCATCTTACAAACATATGCCCGTAGCGGGATTTGAACTCGCGATCTTTAAGTATAGCAGACCGGGATTCTAACCCCTACACTATATACAAACATACATAAAGGCACGCCTGTCTCCAGTAGGGTCAGGCAGAGACCATAGACTTCCACTTGCTACGACCCAGACACTACTTTTGCTTCATTCACTCATAATGTTGTTCGTTCGTCGGTTTAGGGTACTCTTGATTTGGCCTGTCTTTAAGACATCCCCGATTTGATCATGGTACGTTCGCCGTGGTCTTCCCCTACCAACACTACCATCCACATTCGCTTCGTATATCTCTTTCGCAAGTCTTCTTTCATTCATCCTCTCCACATGTCCAAGCCATCTCAGCATACCTTTTTCAATCTTTGTCACTACCGCTTCATTCACACTGCTTAACTCCCTAATTACACTATTCCTGATTCTATCTTTCAAAGTCACCCCATTCATACTTCTCAATGATCTCATTTCCACTGCATTTATTCTACTTTCATTCTTCTTTTGCCATACCCAGCATTCACTCCCGTAAAGGGGAAGACCCCTACCAAAATTACCATTCACATTTCATTCATCCTCACCACATGTCACTATTATGGGTTACCTATTGCTGATAAATCACTTCTGTTTATTTGGGAGTGGTTATTATCATCATATCTGCCACAGCCACACTCCATTACTAGAATCCCTCATAGATTTTCTTAACAAACTGTTCCAGTGGCCTGCATCCAGCGAATTCCCTCGACCTTCTTAGGTTGTCATCTACCTTATGGGTATGTTGAGCGGACGTCACGTTCCGCATGCCGAGATGTGTGGTCTCCATTCTTTGGTCACTAAGCTTTAGTACTCCCAATGGTCATCAGTACCTCGATCAAGTGCCCTGCCCACTGCCAATTCAACTGGGCTGTGTCGGCGACTTTCGTTCTTCTCCTTTAAATACGTTACTAATAAATTTCAGAGGCACCATATATTGTGTTTTGCGGACGCCGTATTGGATTTTTTACCATAAAATGTATCCATTGACACTCCGCGTACCAAGACGAATCTAACGACACCATGCACTTCGAAATCCGTCAAGCTGTTTAGGCTACAGGATGCGCCGAAGGAACGGACATAAATACATATATATTGGGTCTTTACATATGAAATTGGAGTTTTTTTTTCTTCGTTAAACATAATTGTACCAATTCCTGCGATTTTCAAAGCTATATCCAAATTTGTTTTTTATTTGGAAAATGGAATATTATTTCAAGGTTTCACATGAAATATTTTTTAATTTCTGGGCTAAATCACATAATAAAAAAAAAATTTAACAGAGCTCTTTTCATGTGCTTCTCATAATCATTTCTTAGATTCGCAGAAACTTTTATAAAGCGGTTACTTAGAAAAATTTACGCTGCCTATACTTAACTTAATGTTATCCGATAATACACACAAAGTTTAGCTTTTGGATTTGCCTTTCCCAAAAAAAGTCAAAAATGTTTGTATGGAGAAAATAGTCTTAATTAAATTCTTCATACAAAACGCCAATTTCATAGGTAAGGACCTAATATATACACTGGAAAGCCATTACACTCCTTCCTTGGGCAGTCGGGTAAAAAACATGACTATAGAGAAGTATAGTGGATAGATGTGGGCTGAAATTGATGAAGATGATGATAGAGGGGTACAGTCTGCCAATTTTACTGCTTGAGTGAATGGACAGCCCTCTGTTATGTTTACATTGAGTACTTCTCGTGTCTACAAGTGATGAGTTCACTCAATTTCAGCCTAATTAAAGTGATAAACAAAGATTCAAGATCTGGGAAATTTGTAGATTGCTGTAATCAGATAACAAGTTAAATTTCACACAAAACAAACATAAATACCCCGAGCGACCCTGAGATGTGTTGTTATTTTTATCGTGTCTGAATCACAAGTGAGCCGGGCTGCATAGTAAACCCGTTAAATGGTATAACTTCCGCCATTATCTACGAGCGTGTAATATGCCAATACTAACAAATTATGCGCTCGGCTATTTCATACAGAGATATGAGATGCGGCGATTATCATTGTAGTGCTTGCAGAGTGCAACTTCATTGATATCCTATGAAACTTCGCTCTGCAAAAAAGCCGATGCTTTTTTTTATGCTCAACGGGTTACTACTTGACTTCAATCACACCTGATGTCAAGGGAAGATGAAACCGAAGGTGGAAGCGTCCTGTCCCAGAAACCCCATCTTATTCAGGGGACTGGCTATCTTATCTCTGACAACCGGAACACGACAATCATATTAATTAACATGGCTGTTTGGCGGCAGACTTAGATAAGATGGTGGTAGCTAGCCAGGCGGACATTTAAAATGCCCTACCGCCAATCAAACCGAGTACTAAACATGTACCCCGCTGGGGATCGTCTCGCGAACTCCGATTCGTAAACCTCATGTGGTTTACATTGAACTACGGAGGAGGTAACTAATAATAATAAACAAATATAAAACACAAACTTTTCTTATATTCTTCGTTAATAGTTTACGCAGCAAAAGTGTATGTTTCAAGCTCTTTTGTCTCGAAGAGAACACTCCACAGTGAAGGCCGCAAATCGCAACTCTCCCAAATAATCATAGCACCAAAAACCCGTATAGAATTGTAAATACATAATAGATTAAAGACGGCTACGTTTCCCTCCGCGCAGGATATGTGCTGCTCAATTACAGACGCTCAAGAGCCTTGTGCTCTTCCAGCGCACGCGCACAATGACGTCAGCTTCCGCGTTGTTCACCTGTTAATACTTGCCAAGACGCCGACAAAGAGAAGCGTAGGATGTCATTCTTTAACCCTAACTCAATACAAATACCGTCAATTATTATTCGATTAGTTTTAAAAGTATGATATTTATATAGCCTTCAGACTAAACCGTCTTTATTCTGCATCTATTTCTTTTTTATGGTTGCCGGCTATTTCATCCGCGCGTCGAATTTGAATTATTGTATTTGTTTTTCAATTTACGTCACACACGTCCTTCTAATACGGGTTTTAAATTACCTCTTTGCCAAATTACATGATAAGCGATTGGGTAGGCTGGCGGCATAGATAAAGCAAATTTGGAGACAGATAAATGTACTCTCGCATTTTTAACTCTCGACGAAAACCGGCAGATGTCATGTGTTTGACGGTGTTGTGTGTGTAGCTCTTTGTCCGAACTTATCTCAGTAAAGCGTGGTTTGATTTCAGTGCGGTTTTTTTTATATGAAAGATTAAACGATTGCACATGTTCTTAGCCATGTGTGATGAAAATTAGTTAAGCGGTTTCGAAGATATTTAACTTTTAACACAATTTTTTGGTGTATTTCGATGATATCATAGTCTCTCGTGGGTTTTCTTTTTTTTGTCATTCTTAGTGCTGTGTGGTTTCGGCACGTAAAAAGAATAGAACAAACCCGCCTCTTCCTGTGGTTATCGTAAAAAGTGACTAAGGGACTTTCCAACAAACAACATCAATAGACTTGCACGTTGTAACGGTGATGGACTCTCACCCCCTGTCACGTGTGCATTTCTGTATATTTAGTACGGTGTTTGTTGTTTCAATGATTAACTTCTACTGTTTAGGATACCATACCATACCATACCAGTGGCGTGCCTTTCATACAGGCAGAAAGGCAGTGCCTACCCTAGTAAATTGTAAGCTTTCCTCGAAATGCCTTGTCAACACAACTGATTCATACTGAAATCAACAGAAAGTATTCTAAACAGTTGCGAAGATTATTAAAAGATTAAGTTTTAACATTTTGCGTCGTATAAATGTGCATTGCGATTCAGCTATTTACCTTAATTACAAAAAACTACTGAACCGATTGTAATGAAATTACAATGGGACCACCTGCACGGTATTTCCTTTCATTTACAAAAAAAAAAATTACGTGAATCAACCGCCGAATCTCTGAGTTATCAGTGTATATAGGGTGAAATTTAATTCGTGTAGTTCCTGTTTACTGGTGATTCTACTCCTGATTACGAACAGTTTCCCCAAGGAAACATAGCCGAATGCGATCCAAAATTTTTCGATTACCATACAAAGTTACCGACACTTACAACCTTGGGATCTTCAAGTCTAGAGTGAATAGGCATTTACTGGGTGCGCGTGATACATCTTCGGCTTCATCGTCGCTTTCCATCAGGTGAGATTGTAGTCAAACGAGAAACCAGTTTTTAATAAAAAAAAAAAAAAAAATTAAACCATTCTGATGCACCTTTAGTATGTATGTATGTATATATCTTCCCTTTGTCATATTCTTATTATTATTATTTTTAATAAAGGTGGTTTCAGAATAGTTTACTTTGGTATGAGTAATCAAGAATTTTTTGAGCGAATTCGACTATGGTTTTTTTTTTCAACGGGTTAGCACCTGACCTCTATCACACCTGATGTTAAGTTAAGCGCCTTAAGGAAATTTGTTCGTAATCAAGAGTGGCGTAAGCAGTTAATGGGAATTACACAATTTCAAATTAACCCTGTATATATCAAAAAAAAAAAAACATCTACTGTAGAATTAAGAACCTCCTCCTTTTTGAAGTCGGTTAATAATACAATTTTTTTCTATAGTTTTTTAGGTAAAACACGCAATTAGGTATAGGTAAAATCAATAATTATTTATGTAATTAGTTATCTGAGTTAATAAATAGGTATGCTAGCGTTCATAAAATTCATATAAAATAGCAATTAAACATCACGTAAAGAGAAAAAAGAATTTCTTCTTTTCTCTCTTTCATTGATATTTAATTTAGAATTAGTAGGCAAATTGTTGGTTACAACCATCACCGGGGTGTAACCACCCCAAACATGCAATTTTTCGGGGCGTATAAGAAAACTATTTTTGTTATTTTTAAATTTATTTGATACATACTTTTACAGTGTTCTGCATCAAAAGAAATTAAGACTTTTGGTCTTAGAATGGTTTTTTTTGGGCAAAAATAAAAAAAGTTATGTATAAAATAATATTTTTTTTGTTTCTTGGCTCTCCTGAAAAATCGAGTTTTGGTGTTTACACCCTTTGAGCACCGAGGTATCGATATCACGAAAGATGGGAGAGGTAATTCTCTTTTAGCCTTTTCTTAAATACTGTTATTGAAGGGCTGTCCTGAATTAATTTTGGCAGTTTATTTTCACATCATGGCTGCCTCAACACTAAAGGAGTGAAAAAAAAGTTTGTGGTGCCTCTAGGACAGGCAAGTGTTTTTGTGATGCAGATCCGCCTAATTTAATTACTTATGTGCATTTATCCGACTGACCTTAAATGGTGAAGGAAAACATCGTGAGGAAACCTGCATGCTTGACAAATAAAAATTCAAAGGCATGTGAAGACCCCAACCCACATTGGGTCAGCGTGGCGGACTATGGCCCATACTCCCTCATATACGAAGGTAAGTCTATATCCGTGCAGTTTACGGGCTGATGATGATGATAGGTACGATGGTACAGTCGACCGCACATCAAACAGTACAATTTCAACTTTTGGACTGTCCGCTCGTTGTATGAGTGCGCACCGTACGGGAGCTGAGCTTTTACTGGCAGTGTTACGCTTGACTACGATCGACTGTACATAACGGACCTGCGTTACATTCAACTGCTTTAAATGTAGCGTGCAAATAATACAATCATAATCAATTGCCTTGCATGCCCATACATTCCCGCTGTTGGAGCAGGCCGCCTTTTTTTATGATTGACTGGATTCGCGTTTGACCACAATCTCAGCTGATGGAAAGTGACGATGTGGTCGAAGATGAAGCACGCGATCCCAGTAAATGCCTATTCACTCTGCTCTTGCAGATCCCAAGGTTGTATAGGATTCAGGAAAGACTGACGTCGGAAGGGAGTTCCATGCCTTAGCTGTTCGGATGATGAATGAAGAATCGAACTTCTTAGTGCGAATGTTCGGTATATTAACTATACAGAGTGGAAAGTTTCAATGGGGCAGCCAAGGGAGGTACCTTAATCGTTGCAGCTACAAGAAATTGGTCTTAGGAGACTATCCATAATTTTTCAAAAAAATTTCATTCCCATTCACAGATTTTCAAAAAAATGTACGGTTAGCAAGAAAATTACCATTTCTCACAAAACATTTTTTTGATGCTAATCGATCCTGTTTCGTATGCTGATCAAAAAGTTCCATGGGATCAACTGAAGTTTCAGTACTAGAAAAGTTAGAAATCAAAAAAAACTTTTACCATACATATGCAGTCAATTAATTTTGTTTCACTTGGAACTTACGTAACCTCGATAGTTTTCTGAAAAAAGATTTACTTACCTACCTAGTTCAAATTCAAATAAGCTTTAAATTTCGAACTTAGTTTTCTTTTTATAATGCGTACTTTCTTTTGTTGCTTATGTCAAAATCTGATTGCGTGTGGTGTGCTTTTGCGAGTAGGTGCTTTTAGTTATTATTTTTTGCAAAAATGAGCTCAAATTCTGAACGTTTAGACTTGCTGGAAGCTTATTTTGTAAATAATAAAAATTCATTTGCTGCGTTGCAATGGTACAGGAGGAGATATCCAAATCGACATGTACCAACCAGAAAGGTGGTTCTTTTAAGAAGAAATCTGTACGTCAACCATTTGTTTTAGACGAAAATTTGGAAATTTCCATTTTAACATTAGTCGAAGCGTTTCCCGAAACATCTTCAAGAGTCGTCGCTAAAGAAGTTGATGTCTCGCATACCCTGTTACTGAAAGTATGGAAGAAATATGGATATAAATGTTTTCGACATGGGCGACTAGTTCAAGCTTTACATACAGGGGATGCCGCTCGTAGACTAGCTTTCTGCATGGTTAAATGGGAAAATAAGTAGAGATATGCAATTCCTTGATTACATATTATGGTCTGATGAAACGAATTTTTCAAACAACGGTATGTACAACCGGCGAAATAATCATTATTGGAGCCAAGAAAATCCTCTCAGACTTTGGGAAACCCATAATCAAATTCGATTTTCTTTTAATTGTTGGTGTGGTTTAAAGGGAAACGAAGTAGTAATGGTGGTATTTTATGAGGCAACTTAAATTCCGACACTTACAATAACATAATATTAGAAAATGTATCAAACATTATTGATAATCTACCATTATCAGAATCACGAAGAGTTTATTTTCAACAAGATGGTGCTCCTGCACACAACAGCCGAAACACTCGTTGTTCTTTGAATAGACAATTTGGTGAGCAGTGGATTGGGACTCATGGCCCTGTTTCTTGGCCAGCGCGTAGTCCGGACTTAACGCCGCTTGATTTCTTCCTGTGGGGCTATTTAAAAAATGAAATTTATAAAAAGAAATATGACAGTGTTGAAGAATTAAAAAACTCGCTCTGTACAATTTTGTATGGAATTCATCCAAATAAATTATTGGCCGCCACGCGGTCAGTACGAAAACGAATACATTTATGCATTAATCAAAATGGAGAACATTTTGAGCACCTTATATCTTAAAGTTATTAATAAAAATAATTATTATTTTTCAAATAATTTTATTGTTTGATTGCATATGCATCTTCTTAATCATTTTTGTAGCTACAACAAAAAGTTACCTCTTGTTATGGCCTGACAAAAAAATCTAAGTACTTTAAATGTATGTAAAAAGTTTTTTTTAATTTCTGACTTTTCTAGTACTGAAACCTCAGTTGGTCCCATAGAACTTTTTGATCAGCATACGGAACAGGATCGATTAGTATCAAAAATTTTTTTTGTGAAAAATGGTAATTTTCTTGCTAACCGTACATTTTTTTGAAAATCTGTGAATGGGAATGAAATTTTTTTGAAAAATTATGGATAGTCTCCTAAGACCAATTTCTTGTAGCTGCAACGATTAAGGTACCTCCCTTGGCTGCCCCATTGAAACTTTCCACCCTGTATACGGGTGGAATCCCTCCCCGCGCCTAGTGGTCCGAAGATGGAAACCCTTCCATCTTCGGACGGTGGAATACGATTATGTAATTTCAACGCACACTCCCCGAAATGCATCCTGTAAGACAGGCGACTTTTCGACGGGACCGCCATAATCCACCACGCGGACACAGTGCGGATTGGTGGATTTGTGTCAGAGTAGTGGCCACCTAACAGTTGGTGTTTTTAAGTCGCCCCTGTTGGCCACCGACTACCTTCAATTGAAAACAACCCGGACCGACATATAACGCCCTCCCACAGCACATAAACACTCGTATTAAAATGCCACTAGTGGTCACCCATCCCAAGGACTGACCGCACCAGACATTGCTTAACTTCGCTGATGGAAAACGAATAGCGAATGCGACTGCGTCACGAGGTCTTGAGTGTAGGTACGTAAGAGTATTTGATTGGTATCTTCTTATAAGACTCAGTTACATGTACAAAATGGTGTACATGTAAAACTTTCCGTAATTTGATTACAGACGGAAACTTTCGCCCACTCAATTTGAACTTATCGAACCCGCGACCTTGCGAGTTCAAGGTGGGTTTCAATTATATTATCTTCGCTAGCTAACGGTTTTTATTGTTATTTTGAACAGGCCCTCGCTTGACCTCAATCACACTTTGTGAAGATGAGAGGAAAGTAGCGAGTGTTACAAATTAAGGTGAGAATAAGTGCTAAGTGGCGTCCCATTTAAAAATACAAAACAACACTCGTTGCTATTGTAAATACGTAGTGCGAGGTCGATAATCTGTCTTCCAACTATATCCATGAAGCATTTTTAAAATGTCATTTTCACTCATAGTAACTTTTCATTGAAATCCGCAATAGTTCGAGCGGATATTTTCTCCATTTTTTTTTTTCAATTTAAAAGAACAAGCCAGTCGGTAAATAACCTGTGGTCGCAGTGAAAACTAGGATTATTCTAAAGATGTCTACAAGAATTTCGCTCTCACGGGTTTGCTGGAAGAGATCTCTTATAGAGATAAGTTCGCCCTTTGTACATTTTTCTCAAATCTTTGCTAATGACCATTTCTTTGTGTGTGTGTGTGTACAATAAAGTGTTAAAATAAATAAATAAAGAATCTATAGACAGTGTACAAGTTTTCTAATCAAACTTTTTAAACTAGCAAACTCTACCTAGGTCGACTACTTGAAATTAAAACAAAAACAAGGGCGGAATCTCAAAACGTCTACAAGAATCTCAGGCTAATCCAATCGGTGGTCGAAGCAGCGACCTTCAAATCCACTGCCAACGAATACTAGTCAATGGTACTAATTAATTTTACAAACTTCGTGAATTAATACATTAGTTAGCCTTATATTATACAATTGGGTTAAGGTGTTACATAAAGTAATATATTAGATATTGCGGACGTTACGCGGCATCGACAGACTTATACACAAAATTATGTTAATTAAGCTCTTCGTTATAATATAAATGGATTATGTTTAACATGTTTTCGCGAGGAACTTAGTTGAAGATCGCGGAAGTCTCGCGAAATATTGATTTCGGTTGGAAATGAGTGTCCCTTACATTTCATTATTAAAAACTATCCTTCCGCTCACGTGGAGTTATGGTCCCGCGAAAATTATTAAAACGTTCCACATACTTAGTAATTAATCCAGTATAGTTATCATCATCATATCAGCCGAAAGACGTCCACTGCTGGACAAAGGCCTCCCCCAAATATCTCCACAACGAGTATAGTTACCATACAGATACACTCGCGAGCAAAAGTATGGAATCACTTACTTGGAATTAACTCCGCGGGATCTTGAGTACTTAATATATATATTAGGTATATTGTCACACTTCCCGTGCCACAACTGAATACCTCGAAGAAGTCGGTATCGCCACATTGTACTGGCCAGCGCTCAGCCCGGACTTGAATCCCATGCACGTGTGGGATGAACTGAAGAGGAGGGTTCGTTCCAGAAATCCTGCTCCTTCAAATGTGAATGAGCTGAAATCGGCTTTGATAGAGGAGTGGGAAGGTATCCCCCAAGAATCGATACAGAAGCTGATTTGGTCAATGAAGAACCGTAAAAGAAATAGTCTGATACCCGCCAATCCGCACTGGGTCCGCGTGGTGGATTATAGCCCAGTGAAAGAAGGCTTTGCCCCAACAGTGGGGACAGCGTAAGGCTGATGTTGATGAATTGTAAACAATGGCTCCCGACAGAATAGAATATGACTAACCAGGTTCTCGTGGCTGTCGTAAAAGGCGACAACGATTGTGAGCAAGACGTCATTGGTACAGCGCCCAGTGTGGATTTTTGTGTCAGACTAGTAGCACTGTCTTAGATTAACGACTGCCTTCAATTTTAAACAACCGGGACAGACTATTTACCATGCCCTCAAAACAATCCTCTTGATAGTGCTATAGTGGCTGTCTGATAGTGTTTTTAATTCGCCCCTTCTACCTTCAACTGAAAACAACCGGGACCGACGACTTAACGTATCCTCCAAAGCACGGTAACTCTCGTATTAAAATGCCACTAGTGGTAACCCATCCACGAACTATCCGTGCCAGACGTTAACTTCGCTAATCGAAAATGAATAGCGATCACGATTACGTCACAGTGTGCTTCTTTACAGTTACCTATTAAAAAAATATATATTCGTAAACTTATATTCTGTGAATTTAATGTACGAAACAATGTAACCGGATTTTAACACGATTATTATTCTTGTTTGGTTACGAATATTTAGATGTTGTGCTGTTGCGTAAGCAAATTACAAAGTTTCATATTAAATGGATGACGACACATTATACGCTTCCTTGGAAATACTTTAGCTAAATCTGCAACTTAGATGAGTGAAGAAAATACTAAACGGTCGTACTTATGACCATACTTTTTGTTGCAATACCGTGACCTATTAGTTAATCTGTGGCAATACTTAATAAAAGATTACAAAGTGAAAATAAATTTAATCAATTAGAAAGAAAGAAATATGTATTTAACCCCATCTCATGACAAACAAACAATCAGGGTACAAGTATACACAGTCGAGACACATACAAAAAGTAAACATTGTGTTTGCCATCTAATTGTCGGTGTCGCAAGGTGGTGTCGAAAAGGTCTCCAACTCAGCATGGGTTGTAGCCGTTCACTACAACGCTGGTTTTCAGTGGAGCCTCCAAATCTAGGTAGGTATTTACGTATTTATTTAGGTACACTTTCATATATAATAATAATATTAAATAAATATCCTTGGACATACACACAATGCCATCTAGTTCCACAGTAAGCAACTTGTAGTGTATACAAGTGTATAGGCTTGTGTTGTGGATACCAGATGGTTGATATACACAAAAACTTTTTTTTATTTTTGTAAATAAATACATATATACAGGGTGTAACGGTTAAGTGTAGTCATATTTTAAGGGCTTGTTCTACCCATCAATACGAACAACTTTTACTATGGGGGCAACTTCGAAATCGCGAAAAAAAAATCAGCTGTTTCATACATTGCATCGGGAGGTTATTGAAATTTTCTATGGAACAGCTAATTTTTTTTTCGCGATTTCGAAGTTGCCCCCATAGTAAAAGTTGTTCGTAT
Source organism: Oegoconia quadripuncta (assembly GCA_949316235.1). Classification (NCBI taxonomy): domain Eukaryota; kingdom Metazoa; phylum Arthropoda; class Insecta; order Lepidoptera; family Autostichidae; genus Oegoconia; species Oegoconia quadripuncta. The sequence continues at coordinate 18,390,567 of OX438754.1, read as the reverse complement.
TGATGGGTAGAACAAGACTACACTTAACCGTTACACGGTGTATATAAATGAAATACATCCATAACTCGGGAACACATGTCTACATTCATCATACAAACATATGCCCCTAGCGGGATTTGAACCCGCAACCTTTTGGTATAGCAGTCAGAATTTCTAACCACTACACCAAACAATATAATATTATATATTTATATATTATATGAATATATTGTGACAATCCCCCAACCCATGGTCTAACTCGATGCACAAGGTCATTGCCAGTTATTAGCCTCCTAATATTATATTCAAATCACTTATTGAATGTCCAATTATATATCCTGTTATTGTATAAAATATTTATGTTCATAATTTCGACCAACACGGAAAGGAAAAATCGCGCGTTATATAAAGTTATCTATGTAGGTACCTACCTACTGTTGGCTATGAAACTCTTGTCACTTTGACATGAGGCCGACTGGGTGGATACCGCCCTCTGATCTATTTATGCCAACAGTGCTCCAGCATTATGTTTCAGTGTACCAGTAAAATTACGGATAAATTAATATATTATGTACCTCGCCCGCTATACCTTTACCTTAGCGAAAATTACAAATTATAATTATAAAATTATAAAGGAATCATAAGTTATATTCCAGGCATATATTGCTAAGTGTATGAAATTTCATGCAAATCCGTTCATACGTTTTGCCATGATTGAGCAACAAACATACAAACGATCGCATTTATAATTATTCATGACATTAATACGTAGCATTGATATTACGATAATGTAGGTATTATATTTATCGTTAGTAATTTTGCTATAATTACGCAGTAAAATAGAATCATAGAATTGTCTTAAAGCTCCTTTGCCATGTTTCTCTGGATGAGACACAAGAGATTGTCTTTGTACACCTGCATAAATTGTTTCGCTGTATACTATGTTGTGTATGTACAATAAAATTTCTTACACCTACATATAAATGAGGCAATATTTCCGACTCTGTGCTCCCGACTACAGGATTTTTATATATATACTATTTTTACAGGATGTTCTTATGACAACTTATTTTATTTCATCATTATTTTTATTAGTTAATTGTTACATAGATCTACAGTTTTTACATTTTTATTTGGCTTAAAATTACTTAATTTGTTTAGTTTGACTTTTAATACTATGCAATTTAGACTCATTAACATAACGACTCGTATATTACTGAGGATTGTTTTATTGACAACATAATAATAATGTAAAAGTACAAATTTTCTTTTGATATAATTAAAACGTTACCCACTCAATTATAACGATAATTATTGTCAGTAACATAACAAGAATCACTAGTTGGCATAAGTTTGGAATTAGTTTACTATAATATAATTTCTGCAATAATGCTGTTGATTCTATGTAAATAAGTAAATAAATAAATAAATGTTCTAACGATTACTTCCTCAGATCCATCTATAAAGTACTTCTTCAACGAATTTTTACATTGTTTTATGTTATATTAATATAGCTCATCAGGAATACTATTTAAAATATCTGGTAACACATATTCCAATATTCTCATGCCATATACATTATTAAATTTAGGCAGCCGATATGGTGGTAAGTATCTTAATCAATTGTTAATAGGGAGCCCTATGATGTAAGTGTGAATGGAGGCGTAATTCGCCAGATGTAAGACAAATTAGACAAAGTACGAAGTTTTTGTCAATACGCGGAAACTTTTTGTAACTACCACTAACAATACCACAGACGTCTAAATAGTCGCAGACCGTATTTTTTTTTAAATCTCTATATCAACCCCATCGTACCCTATCAACCACACAATAACCTTAAGTATATTCATCATTTTCCTGCCCTTATCCCACTCTAGGTGGGGTTGGCACATGTCTTCCTCTCCCCTCTCCTCTATCAGCCGTCAACTCTGTACTCATCCCTTTCAACACATATCATTCCACACCTTCTTCGGTTTTCCTCTGCCTCTGTATCCCTCCACATTAATTCTTAGCACTCGTCTCGTTATGTGCTTTTCATCCTTTCTCATAATGTGCCCAAACCATGCTAACCTATTTCTCTTCAACTTTTCTGTTATTGGTGCCACTTTTAGACTTCCTCTGATATACTCATTCCTAATCTTATCCATTCTAGTCACACCACACGTCCATCTTAGCATTCTCATCTCTGCTACATGCATTCTACTTACATCCGTCTCTTTCATTGCCCAACATTCAGATCCATCGTGACAGGTTATATGATGGTCTTGTAAATTTTACCCCTGAGTTTCAAGGTTTCATAAGCTTAAGTATATAATAACCAAGTTTAGCTCTTCGGCTGTTTAGTGATGACAGAATAGTCTGAAATATACCTAGATCGAAAGGGTTTAATGCTGATGTCCTAAGAAATCCTCGTCTATCTAATTCTGGGCATATTCCTTTATCCCACATGGCATTGCATACTAACTTTCAAGTGCAAATTGTCAGTAAACTGATTCTAATGCAACTTTATACGTATCAGGATACATACATAGATAGTAGAAACATTTTCATTTTCATACATACATACATAATGTCACGCCTGTTTCCCGTTGGGGTAGGCAGAGACCACAGACTTCCACTTGCTACGATCCTGACACACCTCTTCTGCTTCCTTCACTCTCATAAGGTTGTTCATACATGCTCGTCGGTTTAGGGTACTCTTGACTTGACCTTTCTTTAAGACGTCCCCGATTTGATCATGGTACGTTCGCCGTGGTCTTCCCCTACCAACACTACCATCCACATTCGCTTTGTATATCTCTTTCGTAAGTCTTCTTTCATTCATCCTCTCCACATGTCCAAACCATCTCAGCATACCTTTTTCAATCTTTGTCACTACATCTTCATTCACACTGCTTAACTCCCTAAGTACACTATTTCTGATTCTATCTTTCAGAGTCACCCCATTCATACTTCTCAATGATCTCATTTCCACTGCATTTATTCTACTTTCATTCTTCTTTTGCCATACCCAGCATTCACTCCCGTGTAACCCATTCATTCTCAATCCACATTCATACTCTTTCAATATTTGCAGGCAACTGTCCATGAACAAGTTAAACAGCCATGGGGACGCAACACAACCCTGTCTAACACCTTTCTCGATGCTAAACCATTTAGTATACGCCCCATTAATCCTGACACTGATCCTGATTTTCATTTTCGAAAAGAAAATATTGCATTTTTTCTGTTACTATGGAAAACTTTAAATACTCTTTTTCGAAAATGTTCTCCACTAACTTTTTAGATCTATGTACGTGCTATATGCGTATAAAGTATCATTAGAATAGGTTTATTATTTTCGAAAAATTTGGACTTCAAAGTATAAATGGGATACCGTGCTGGATAAACGCTCCTAAAATACATCACATCCTCGGCTGTTCATTAGCAGACCGAATATAAGGATTAAATAGCGTAGCCGGTTTCCATACAAAAGTATTAGCCACGTTTAAGCTTTGAAGTATGAGGAAATGTCTAGAAATGGATTTTGTGGCTTATCAGATTACGAATTTATTAATACCTTATCTAATAACTCGTATTTTTCTTTTTGTGACGGAATGTTGCCTCATTAATTAAAACTAGATAATGGTGTCGATTCGGACGTACGTACACCAACTAAACTAAACCAAAACCAGTTTTAAAGTAGTACTGTCTCTTTCTCCCTGGAACAGTACGATGCGACGGTACCACTCCAAAACTGGTTTTAGTTTAGTTGGTGTACATCAGTACATCCAAATCGACACCATTGCCCCTAAATCTTGCGTCCAATTGTGGGAAGAGCTATACCGACCTTTATAACACCTCCAGAGAAGCTTCCATCGGGTCACGATCTGGTGTGACTCGTATGGAAGTCACTCAATAGACTGCGTACCAGGGTCGGTAGATGCCGAGAGAACATGTCCAAGTGGGGCTACACGGACGACAACCGGGGCTTGTGCGGTGATACATCACAAACTATGGAGCATCTTCTAAGCTGTCCTGCGTGTCCCGACACTTATACGCTACAAGACCTCTACGATGCCACAGACAATGTTGTACGCGTGGCCACATTCGGGTCCTCAAGAATTTCATGTTTTTGCCATCGACTTGCTAGAAGAAGATTAATTAAAATCCATTCAACCGTTTGGGTGATACCAGAGAATAAAGAATCCGACATACATAGAGTCGCGCGAGAAACATAACCCTCTCTTCAGTCGGGAACTAACGGAGTATAATTGTTTTTAACCCCCGACGAAAAACGAAAGGAGTTGTGTGTTTGACGGCGTAATGTGTGTGGGTGTCCAGTATTTGTCCGGACATACCGCAGTAATGCGTGGTCCAATTTGAGTTTATATTAAAGGCTAAATGAGGGGACAGGATCGTAGCCATGTTTGATGAAAATCGGTTAAGCGGTTAAGTTAAAGATTTTTAACTTTTTTTAACATAGTTTAAATATATCTAAAGCTCAAGTCAAGGTGCATTTTCTTCAATAGCTTAGCTTATATCTACTTTACTTTCGACTGGTAAATTATATATTATAGTTCTCGAGGCGTAAGATCAGCTTTGCATTTGTGTGAGTGCACACAGATAGAGATACGGCTTGTGGCGCAGCGCGTCCCGCGCATTGTTTAAACGCGGCCTGAGGCGCGGCGTGTCCGCTGCGCGTCGCTTCCCTGCCGCGCACATGCCGCACTTCACCTCTTGTACCGCTAGCAGCTTGACGTCACTCACACAAATGCAAAGTTGAGCTTACGCCTCGAGAACTGTACTATGTTTCCAGTTATAGTAATCCCCCCAAACTTATGTATTTATTTATTATAATATATAGATATTATTATTATATATCATATATATGTAATTAATATGTATGTATTGGTATATATATTGTATGGATATATACTATTTTATTTGTTCAAATTATTTATTTTTTATTTATTCGGAAAACCAACAGCTGCAATAACACTAATAGAAACTATTATAGGAAACAGAGAGCCAATTACATTTAGTTATTATTGTGTCTCATCCATCACATATAGTATTAATGTTTTTCATACCTTTAAAATAACACTTTTCAATTCAATATGCAGAACTTTCAAATGTACTTAACAATTAGGTAATTATTTGTGCTAACCCACTTAATTACTCGTATTGAATTCCGAGATGATAGGTTTGCCTGGAAGAGATCGCTGTTAGCGATAAGGCCGCCTAATTTGTAGTTTCTATAAGATATTTAAATGTACCTTCCTTATTTGAACAATAAAGTGTATTTGATTGATTGATTGATAGTTGGTTTAGTCTACCTGGATGACATATAATCATTGTTCTAAGTTTTCAATAGGTAGTTATAAAATTCGAACACAAAGGAAAGATGTAGGTATCCAGTTTATCGTATCCTAATCACCATTCTCGATAGACAGTCCGGTCGTGCCCCGGGCGCGACGTCTCGACGCCATTTTTCTACAGCATAAATCACATTCCGTGCGACAAACGGTCAGGTTTCCCCGGGTTTGCATTACGTTAACAGTATAGCTAGTGTTGGCATACGTGACGATTACACGGGACTGTCACCTTATTTCGCTGCCCGGTCCCGTATTTATATCAACGTTAACATTAGCATATGCATAAAATAGTTACAATGGTGTCGATTCGGATGTACACCAACTAAACTAAATTAAAACCAGTTTTAGAGTAGTACTGTCTCTTTCTCCCTGGAACAGTACGATGCGACGGCACCACTCCAAAACTGGTTTTAGTTTAGTATAATTGGTGTAAAAGTACATCCGAATCGACACCATTATTACTTTAAAAATTGTACATGTTAAATATACAAATGTTGACATTGTTGTTCAAAAAACTCAAAAAGAGCAAATTTTCGAACTCAGAAACAAGGGCAGCAATATACATTCGAAGGAAATGGAGCATCACTTGCCTTGCCTCAGTACATGACTAATCTATTAATTGTTAGCAACAAAAATTCATTTATATATTCGTCCCGTATTCTGTCTGCATGAGACTACGTCTGCTATGTACGCAAGTAACATTTTGGATCACATAAGTGAGATTGGTCTGCAGAAAATATCATGCTGTATTTTTTTTCGAAATGAAACACATAAATTGATAAAGACAGTACATCAACAAAAGGTTAGAGTGATTAGAGGTCGCCCAATACTTGTCCCATAGCCGGATATTACAACTGGGGCGCTGGTGATCCTGAAACACAGGCTCACGCTTATCTCAGGCATCAGTCTCCACAAGTAAATTAACTTAACTATGTATTCATTATATATGGTATAGCATAACAATAAAACTTGTAAACTATGTGGAAGGAAAAGTAAATATTGTATTGTATTTCATATTTATTTATCCGTCCCGTATTACTGCTTGGAAATTATGGTAACGCCTAAGTACAGAGCAACTTACTAAGAAGCAGACTCTGCACATAAGAACAAAATAGCGCGCCAAATTTCCATAAGAATTATAAGCTAATATACATTTAGACTTTGATGTACGAGGAAACGCCTAGAAATTGGTTATATTATCTGGTTTTTAACGGAATTCGAAGAAGATGGAGATGGATGGATTATACGATGTTCATCTGCATGTATTTTTTTATGTATATTAAATCGCCTTCGTGGTTCAATGTAAAACAACATAGGGTTTACGAATCGGAGATCGCGGGTTCGATCCCTAGCGGGGTATACATGTTTAGTGCTCGGTTTGGTTGGTGGTGTTTGGTATATTACCATTAACCATAAATAAACAATAAATAGCCCTGCATGAATAACTATGATGCCGACTGTACAGTCAGAAACAGATAAACTTTTACAGGGTTGCATCTTACAAATTAAATATTATCTGGAAATTATGAACACTTTCTATGATTTTTTAACTTTAACAATATAAGCAAAAAGTAACATCTTAAAATATTCATAACTTCCTGAGAAAACTTATTTGTAAAATTCAAAAAAGTTTCATTTCGTAAGTTATAATGATAACATTTGAAATCGCTATGACATACAATTTTCGCTCACAAGGCAGTCTCCTCAGAGAAGAACGAGCATGAAACTCAGGGATTCCTGTTTTTAAATAAGTATTTTTACAATTTAAGATTCGACAAAGAAAATAATAGACTGGATGTCGCCGAGCGGTTCATGTTTTGCATTCTTATTATCTAGATAGATGTATTATGCAGGACTCTAAATGCTTATCTGTTTCTGACTGTACCTTAACCTGCAGGCGGCCTAATCGTCCCCTTTGCGTTGGGCAGCTACTAACAATTTATTATAAGTCTGTAGCAATAAACATCACACAGAACATAATAGCCAGCAGTGGTTTAACTGGCCCGCGTCCTTGAGGTACCAACCACCTGATTAGAATGGTTTAACACACATGCACGAAGAAATAGTTGTTTTTAAAGCGAGATTACCCGTGAATGAACAACTTTCACTATGACTTCAACACTAACAAAAAAACGGCTGTTCTATAGTAAAAAATCAATATAGAGTAGGTCTGACACAGTTTAACCGATTAAGATTTTCAAGACTGATTTTCTTTTTTTTATGATTGACTGGATTCGCGTTTGACCACAATCTCACCTGATGGAAAGTGACGATGTGGTCGAAGATGAAGCACGCGATCTCAGTAAATGCCTATTCACTCTGCTCTTGAAGATCCCGAGGTTGTAGGATTCAGGAAAGACTGACGCCGGAAGGGAGTTCCATGCCTTGGCTGTTCGGATGATGAATGCAGAATCAAACTTCTTAGTGCGAATATTCGGTATATTAACTATATACCGGTGGAATCCCTCCCCATGCCTAGTGGTCCGAAGATGGATGGGTGACGGTGGAATAAGTTTACGTAATTCCAACGCACACTCCCCAAATGCATCCTGTAAAAAACTGAGAGACAGGCGACTTTGCGACGGTGTTCAAGGCTCTGCAATTTCTTTGAGTTAAGCAGTATGAAAGAAGAAGTAGTGACAAAGCTTAAAAAAGGTATGCTGAGATGGTCTGGATATGTGGAGAGGATGAATGAAATAATATTAACGAAAGAGATATACGAAGCGAATGTGGACGGTAGTGTTGGTAGGGGAAGACCACGGCGAACGTACCATGATCAAATCGGGGACGTCTTAAAGAAAGGCCAAGTCAAGAGTACCCTAAATCGGCGATGAACGACCTTATGACAGTGAATAAAGCAAAAGAAGTGTGTGCCAGGATCGTAGCAAGTGAAAGTCTATGGTCTCTGCCTATCCCTACGGGAAATAGGCATGACTTATGTATGTATGTTGAATTTCTAACGGAAAACATTTTGTAATAGATGTTTGCCTTAGGGAGCACTAGTGGCGCATTCGCTATTCATTTTCCAATTGAAGGCAGTTGGTAAGCCAAATCGGTGGTTTACGGGGGCAGCTTAATACACTCACTGATGGATTTGTATCAGGTGGCCATCTGACACAAATCGATCAATCCCCACTTGACCCGCCTCGTGTGACAGAAGGCGTGTAAGACTGTTGAAGATTAGTTTGCCTTGCACACGGAGCTGTTAGAAGAAATCGTTTGAGTTTAACTGAATATGCACTTGACTGTACACAAAGTTATAATCGCCTCCGTGGCTCAGTGTAAATAACATTGGGTTTACGATTGGGAGGTCGCGGGCTCGATCCCCAGCGGGGTACATGTTTAAGTACTCGGTTTGGTAGGTGGTAGGGCATTTTAAATGTCCGCCTGGCTAGCTACCACCATATTATCTAAATCTGCCGCCAAGCAGCAATGTTTTTTATTTTTATTTTGTTTTATTTTTATTTGTTAATAGCATTGTTGTGTTCCGGTTGTCACAGATAAGATAGCCAGTCCCCCAAATGTGTTGGGGTTTACGGGTCAGTAAGCTTCCACCTTCGACCTCATCTTCACTTAACGCCAGGTGTGATTGAGGTCAAGTACCAACCCGTTACGCATAAAAAAAAGTGAGATACGGCATGGCTACGATGGATCCCGTATGCTGAAGATTTTTGTGGAAACGTTTGTGTTACTGCATGAACGCTTTAATACGCACATGCACAAGTGCATGCGTAATCACCTCACAGCTCCAATATTTATCGGCCCGCAGTCTACTGAACGTATCTTGCATAATAAAATGATTAAGACTTGAGTGTTTAATCAAATGAGCCGGTAAATATATAAAGGTAATTTATTACTTCGGCCCTAATTGCGAGACAATTAGAACTGTGAGTCAGGGAGCGCAAATTTTGGAGTTATTAACCAGTAGCTTATATTAACTAGCTGCTCGCCCCGACTTCGCACGGGTAGATAAATGCATAAACCTTCCAAAAGAAATTCTTTAAATTATAGTGAAAACTGTATCAAAATCCGTTGCGTAATTTAGGGCAACCCCGCCTCCATAATCCTCCCGCTGTAACTCCTAAAAGCTAGGATCAACAAGGATACGCGATAGCCAATCCCTACCCATTTTTAAAACTCGACTAAAGGAACACTATCTCAAGTTGTCTCAGTAACTCAGTCAACCTTTTTATACATATCTATATAAGTATTTAATATTATACGTAAGTATTTATTAATAATGTATTTTAGTATATATAGGCTTTTATATTATGTATTTATTGTGTGTAATATCTATATATTTTTTGGTCTAATATAATAATTCCGCTATATTATAAGCTAGTCCTATAATCAAAACATTGCTATAAATCTTAATGTTTTGTCTTTTGTCAATTGTGTTCCTATAATAGTGATGTTTTGTTAATGTATTGTTCTATATTTTAAGTATCGCTCTTTGTCTGCAATAAAAAACTTTAAATTGGTTTTTCCTTCCGAGGGTTTTACTGGAAGAAATCTCTTAAAGAGATAAGCTCGCCTTTTATGTATTGTAATTTCTGTCCTATGTTTGTATACTTATATGCAATAAAGTGTTAAAATAAATAAGTAAAATCAACAGTGGTACTCGACGCGGCGCATACTGAAGGTAGGCGGTGCCCTACGCGACTCTTTGGATCCCAGTCTAATAAAATAATAATATTTATTTATTTAATGTTACAAATTACATTTCGGCTCTATTTTGCGAATTAACTATATTATTATCTATTAGTGGTCCTTTGATCTCTATACTAGACGGAAGGCCTGTATTGTAGAGATCAGCGTTCCTCTATGTACATAGTATTACGAGTGGGTAGGGTTATGAGCGGACGTTAACTGATAATAATGCGTTATACAATGGGGATTTTTGATGTATACATAATAGTAAGTATAGTGTTATATTTAGGTAAACATTACAATTTAGTACATAAATATGTAAATGAAAGTAATAGGGTGGTGTAAGTAGGAAAATAAGTTCGATACTACCTCCCCCCTCGACAAATGGCACAGATATAGACAGTCGCCGATTATTGACGCCGACTATTTAGAGATATGTGGTATAACTTGCGATAATTTTAATGTTCCTAAACTTGGATATAGGCCGTTTTCAACGAGTGGCTCTGGAAATATACGGGGAAGGATTGACGACCTGTTGGTGTGGTTAGAAACTCTGCTGCTATACCAAAAGGTCGCGGGTTCGAATCCCGCTAGGGGCATATATTTGTATGATGAATACAGACAAGTGTTCCCGAGTTATGAATGTTTTTCATTAATATATGTAATTATTTACAAAAAAAATGTATTTGTGTAGTTTATCAACCATTTGGTCTCTATAATACAAGCCTAGTTGCTTAGTGCGGAACTAGATGGCGCTGTGTGTATGTGCAAGAAAAAAAAAGAAATTTAAGGATAGATTCAGACGTGGATATGATGATGAAATATGGATAGAGTGACAATCCAAACTAATATTACAAATGCAAAAGCACGTCTTGAAGAGATCATATTGAAATTTGGCAAAGAACTAACCTGCGACCCAGAAAAGGAAGTAGACTACTTTCATCTTCAAAGAGCCGCGATAAAGAATTTCAAGCGAAGCCGCGGGCGGAAAGCAATGTGTTATATTATAACAAATCAGAAACTTCGCATTTAAAAATGCTCGGCCACATACATAACAGTATTATGTTACTCAATTATGTATCCGCTGGAAATCGAAGCCGCGACCTCCGTTTCATAAGATGTTGTTTACTTTGCACCAAGGAGGCGACATTGTGCCAAGAAGGCGGTTATACCAATGTGAGTTCATCTACTTGTGATGTGCTCAGTTCCACATCGCATATATAATATCCTATTAAAACGGCTAGACAGCGACAGAAACCGCTACAGAATAAAGATAACGCGATTAAAAGATCGGCATAATCTTGTTTCGCATATTTTAAACTGGCGTGTACAAAATTAGGATCTTTCCTTATTTGTCTGCGCAGTGACGTAGCGCGTACTTGAAATATGTCTTTAGTAAGCGGACTGACGTCTGATACCGTGGGTATAGCTACTCATACTATATGAGTACCCAGTGACGGTACCTTGAGATAAGCCCAGAAGCCCGGTATGCCTTTGCCTTAATATCAACTTCAAACTTTATTGATCTTTACAGTACAGTACAGGAATTGCATATAACAACAACAACAACAACAACAACAACAACAACAAAATATTCTTTATTGTACAACAATAAGAAGCATTATGTACATGACATGTAGGTAGCGTGCACGGTAAACTAATTTTAATAAAATAAATAAATCACCCATATAAATACATACGTTAATTGAATACATACAAACACACATACATAATAATACATACATAATATATATAAAAAATAATAATATAACCCTCGAGATTGAACAAAAAGAGGCAACAAGATGTATTTCACTCAAGTAACTGCGTAAAAACCGCAAATGATTCATTAAACATATCTCGGGCTTGCCCTATTCTGAAACCATAGGCTCGCCACTGCTCATATTTACATTGAATTGGTTTTTGATTGGGAAAAGGGTACATTCCTTTCAAGATATAGAAGTACAGCAGATTTGCACCAAAAACATTATTCCATATAAAGTGAAAAGTTATCCGTTTTTGAGATAGCACCTACATACATTCAATGACTAATAAGAATAACTTAATAAATAAGAATAACTTATGAAATTGAAAGATTTTGCTGCAATATTTTTTATATTTCGATTCCCAGCGGAGTATTGTTTAAGTACTCGGTTTGGTTGGTGGTACGGCATTTTAAATGTCCGCCTGGCTTGCTATACCACCATCTTATCTAAATCTGCCGCCAAGCAGCAATGTTAATAGCATTGTTGTGTTCCGGTGGTCAGAGATAAGATAGCCAGTCCCCTAAATGTGTTGGGGTTTCCGGGTCAGTACTGCTTCCACCTTCGACCTCATCTTCACTTAACATCAGGTGTGATTGAGGTCAAGTACCAATCCGTAGTGCATAAAAAAAAGCCTTTTTGCATGATGCACCAGAAGATTGAACTGGCTGCTTAGTTGACTCATCTTCCTGGGAATCATTGTTACACGTTGTTATAACACTTCGTCTAATTATAATCATCGTTCATTGTTTGATTATTATCTAAGCAGCCTATGGGAATCATTGATGTTTTATAAGCTAGCTGATAGTGATGCGTTTAGCGGACGCAAAGTAGGTACTCACTTTCCACGGTCAAACAGTAAATTGTTACCAGCCGGTTACTCCGGGCATTAACATCAATGGCGAGTATATCACTCGCCTTTGGTTTACCGAGGACATTGTAGTCAAGACAGAATCGATGGAAGAGACCTTGGCTTTATATTCGAAGGGTTCAATCCAGTATCCTTTCGGGCCTTAATATGGATTTGGGCAAAACGAAGATTTTTTTTAATGCACAACGGGTTAGCACTTGACTTCAATCACCCCAATCAAATTCAATCAATCAAATATGTACCCCGCTGGGGATCGAACCCTCGAACTCTGAATCGTAAACACAATGTTGTTTACATTGAGCCACGGAGGTGGTTTTACAGCCAATGCCGCGTCCTCACCAATATCAGTTGACAATTAGATAAACAGGCCTCTGAATTGCAGGTACTCAGTTTCCTCACAATGTTCTCATTCATGAAATTATTATCCTATATTTTAAATGAGAAAGTTTGGATGTTTGTTACTTAATCAAGCTGCTATAACACCTGAACAGGTTTGCATACGTTTTTGTAGACAGATGAACACGTATGATTCTCGATAAAGTTCACAAATTAAAGAGGATGAAATTAGAACTAATTTGTAGACGGAAGAAATAGAAAAAAAAAAACATCGGGAAAATGTCTTGTTTTGTAATTTTTTTTTATTTGATGGTAATTTTTTGTATCGATTTTTATTTATAAGTGACTGAATTATTTGTAATTACTGATTTCTGTTTCAATATAATTCCACGTATCCAGTAAACTACGTTTTCTTTCATGTGGCAGTATCAATAGTCAAGTGTTGCCCCACTTTTTCCGTAGATAAAATTAGGTCTAGTTTCATCGTCTTTAATTTTGTATAGTTACCAACTGTATCAAGAGTCGTACGTTATGGAGCTTTCGCTGCCCTGTCCCATATTGCTATTTGTCCCCTTTTGATCACGTTTTCTTCAACTCTGCATGAGGATATTTCCACCATTCTGTATATCTACGTAAGTTACACGAATACCTATCACTTTAAAGTACATCGTGGTAAGACAGGTCTCTGTATTTTTTTTGGGACGACAGTAATACTCTTAGTGAGTAGAGATACGTCCACAAAAGGTCACCAAAAAGAGAGACAACGAGTGATTAGTGGACGCCCCTTACTTGCCGACCTTTTTAACCTTCACGAAAAACTATTGTTTTGTGTCCAATGTTTGTCCGGATGTATCTCAATAATGCGTGATCCTATTTGAGTGCTGTTTTTTTATATATAAAAGTAAACTAGGGGGAGAGGTTTTCAGCTACATTGGTGAAAATCGGTTCAGTTGTGTCGAAGATATTTTTAATTTTTAACATAGTAGCTGTGTATACCTGGATGACATTATTACGTGTAGTTCCTCGGGGGAGTTTTCAAAATTTTCAATTTATGTAATTATATCTAAAGCTTACCTTCCCGTATCAATACTTCGAAATTATGGCAACCCTAATTGTATGTTTACATACAGGTCAATGGATTAATCTGAATAATTTTATGCTCGCTTTTGTTTGGTAATTAAACCACACTGCAACATTAATTATGTATTAATATACTAAGGCCTTGATAGTAACGCGTCTATTTTTAACCTTAACGAGGTGCAGATAAAGCTGTAATTAAGGTAAGTGCAAAATATTATCAGTTTTAATGTGTCATTTCCTTATCAACCAAAAAGTAGTAAAAATAATTAGAATTATTTAGAATTCGCAAGAACGTAAAAACATCACAGGGTCAGGGTTACCAACTCCTCAAAAAAAGGCCCCTAACAACAAGACGAAATTGCCCTCAATAATGAAACGTATATTCAAACAAATTTTAAGTTTTATTAAGGCAAATTTAGAATCAAATATTTTGTCGCGACAGATTTATTTGGTGGGTTATGTCCATGAAAATAATCGCCCTAAATTTGTTTAGCTTGCACTGCACAGCGATAACTGTATGTCATGACGATTTCAAATGTTATTCTTATAACTTACGAAATAAAACATATTTAATTTGACTGCACCATCCATACAAATAAAACGCATAACAATTATAAGTGTTGTTAAAAGCTTGCACTTTATTAAACATGCATATACTATACCAGTTATCTACAGTACCCTTACAGGTCATTCCTATACGAGGCGAGTAGGTATCACTAGATACAATAATAGAGGTCATATTCCTATGTTAAGAATGCAAATAAATGGCAATGACCTATATGATCAGAGACCTCATTGCTTCAATGTCTCACAATTGGTTATGGCCATAAAAATTTCAAGATGGCAACAATTAATCAAAACTTACGAAGGCCCAATTGGAGGTCTATAGCATACGCAATGCATTTCATGAAACAATGGAAATATTAGGCATACTTTAGGTACAGTCCGCATGTTAGCTGCAGAGGTGATTAAATTATATCTTATTAGTTGCGAATAATGAACCTTAACCTGTTTGCAATATGTAATCATTTTTCTTTGTCCTGCAGAATGACAATATTTACGGAGTATTCCTCTGGTGACACTTAGGCGCTATGCACAAAGGAGCGTCGCGTTGTCGAACGGGGATATGGTGCGGAGGAGCTTGTCTCTTTGGGGCCCATGCCAAGGCCCGGACGGAACCCTGATGTGGCGTGACGGGCAGATAGCGCGGAGGCTTGCCCTTTGCTCGTCTCGTCCATGTTAATATATGGCGCCAGACGACTAAACGCAGACGGGTTCAGATTATAGCGTCTGCGCCACATGGGGACGTGTACGGGGTTTAATTTAAGGCGCAAAGACGGGATGTGGACATCAGACGGGGGATGTCCGCGTCCTGTTGTCTCCTTTGTGTGAATTAAGTAAAAACTTTCAGCAGGGCAGTAAGGGAAAGTACCTTAACCGTTTTTGTTCGAAAAATTTTGTAACTCTGATGCGAGAAATAATATAAATTTTTTGAATGAAAAATTTGTTTTTAATATTTTATATGTTAAGTAATTAGTAACCTTATGATACCATATAATAAGATAATGATAAGGTAGTATGTACCAGTCAAGTAGACCTTCTTAGCCTCCATTAAACTAGAATATCATTTAAGACAAAATGCTTTTGATGGAGTAAACTCCTACTGATTGAAACATCGTCCACCACCATCATCATCAGCCAGTAATCATCGAAATATAATCAAAGATAATAACTTATATTTGTAGCATTCCAAGAATTATTATTACGAATCACGATTGTATCTAATTTACATACTCATATCTATAGACAAAGCTACAATCCAACTAATATTATAAATGGATGGATGTATGTTTGTTCGTTTGTTGCTCAATTACGGGGAAACGGATGAAGGGATTTGCGTGAAAATTGGTACTTAGGTAGAACATACCCTGGATTAAAACATAGGATATTTTTTATCCCAGTAAAGTGAGTAGTTCCCGCGGGATAAACAAATTAAACGATAAAGTTATTCCTAGTAGCTAGTATGTAATAAGATCAAATAAACAGAAAACAACAAGCAAACAAGTTTAAAATTACGAATACTCAGATATAAAACAGGTGTTATAAGCAACTAAGAGGAAACAGTCATGCTTTGAGACAGATACAGACTCCTGCATTTTCTCTGTATGTACATTTTGCGTCACTTTTTCTCAGGGGTGGAAATCAATGAATAATTATCAAGATAATACTACTCGTAAACTAGTAGAACCTACTGCTTAGCTGTATAGTTTCTTTATTTTCATTATTGCATATATTAACAACTATTGTGACTAACATGTGTGTCAAGTAATTCTAACAAAAATTACCATTTAAAGACTTCATATTTCGTAAATGGTGATTTAGTTCAAGAACTAATTGTACATTAAAAAAAAATTATCACTATATGGAAAAGTATCAATCACCTCCGTGGCTCAATGTAAACAACATTGGGTTTACGATTCGGAGGTCGCGGGTTCGATCCCCAGCGGGGTACATGTTTAAGTACTCGGTTTGGTTGGTGGTAGGGCATTTTAAATGCCCGCCCGGCTAGCTACCATCATCTTATCTAAATCTGCCGCCAAGCAGCAATGTTAATAGCATTGTTGTGTTCCGGTTGTCAGATAAGATAGTCAGTCCCCCAAATGTGTTGAGGTTTCCGGGTCAGTACGCTTCCACCTTCGACCTCATCTTCACTTAACATCAGGTGTGATTGAGGTCAAGTACCAATCCATTGTGCATAAATAAAAAACATTATTTTGTTGAAATTTTAAACCTTTTCAAATACTCACATCATGGGCTGCGAATAAAAAAATTACCCTCGTGTCTCCTGCATATCATATGCTAGAATTATCTCACTGATTATATAATAGATAAACCACCTAGTTAAACATCTCTTCAATTACTTGTCTCGTATCTATGTAAAGAAATAAAGGATCACCTGGTTGCATGACTATGCAATGAAAACATGTCATCATTACATCTATGTATACATACGTTTTTGCAAGCACAATATAGCACACATGAATATCATGTAGCTAAATACGTGATAGTCATACATTTACAGTTAGATAATTTTATTATTACCTATTTTATATTTAACTGGTGTGATAGTGCAATGTGGTTTGCTGCATGTAAACAAAATAGAACCGACCTGTCTCTTCCCATGGGTGTCGTAAATAACTACAACTAAGGGACTTTAAAAAAACATCGATCATGGGCTTATCCCTGTCATGCGTGCATTTCTGTATATTTTCAAAGGGAACAATGGACAAAAACAATGTTTTAAGCATTATAATGATATGCTCTGTAGGTGTGCTGTCAGTTTGTATAAATTTGTTGGATTGTCCATTGCAAAAAGAGAGTGAGGTTTAAAAAGGCGAATGTATCAATGAAGCTGGCATAGTCATCCAGGGTGTACAAATGCCTCAAATAAAAACAAGATTAAAAAAAAAGCATTATAATTTTACCGTCTAATTCATAAAAACTTACATACGCTTTATAAGGCTGTTTTAGTTAAAGTATGTTTTGTCTCTGTCGTTCATAGGGAAATGTTGTAATGAAAGAAAGTGACAAAACATACTTTAACTAAAACAGGCTTATTATAAAGCGTTTGTAAATTTTTATGAATAAGAGGGTTAATGTTTGGAACACCCAAACCCTAATAGACCTCCCTGACCACCCCATTTGAGTTAAAGGTTGTGACGTTCATTCAGATAGTGATTAATAATTATTTTAATCCATAATTCAGTAGTTGGAAATGTTTGTACTCGTGTAGTAAAAAAATAAATAAAGTAGGTAATATTTACGATTGACCTAGAATTTTGACGTAGAGACAACCGCCATCAACCCATAAAAACCTTGCGAACTACTCACGATTAAAAGCTGGGGTTTTACAACCACAACACTCGGGCATGCAGGTTTCCTCACAATGTTTTCCGTCACTGGTTAAGAGCAGTCGGATAAATGGAGTGTGTGTGTGTTTTAAGTATTTATGTAATAGTACCAATTTTATTGTAATTTAATTAAAACATTATCCATTCTATTTTAACGGTAACCATTGTCAGTAACATAATAAGAATCTTAAATTGGCATAAGTTTGGTATTAGTTTTCTGAATAAGAATTTGTAATAATGCCGTTGATTCTATATAAATAAATAATATAAAATAAATGTATATTCCATCCAAGTGAGAATTGTACCTGATAATGTTCTTTTCTTAAATAATGAAAATAATTTTTATTATCATTTCATAAGTTTTCTCTGAAAGTTAGAGGATGTTTAAGAAGCTTTTAAATTGATAACCAGCAAAAAATTGTTTCAGAAAAAAATGTTTTTAGTTCACAGCTGCTGCTTGTTTCAACTTACAACAAAATAACACATATTTTATGAGATGTTAATTCGACAACACACTGACGGTTTTAGAGCTTAAAAGATTTACCTGCTACATTTGTCATCATTATTACTAATTAACATGTTTAGGCACAGGGCACCACAACATATCTATATTGTTAAGAGGCATGTTAGTAAGTAGGTCAGAGGTAGTTATTGTTGCAACTAATTAAAAGAGGTTTTACAAAGATATAATAAATGCAATAAATCTTGAATTATTTTCAGTTTCCAGCCCTGTATAGATCTTGCTCTTTATTAATTTTGTACTAGGTACTGACTGATTTATATTGTCCAAATAAGTCCTGTGAAAATGACCAAGAAAATATGCACCATATATGCAAAAGGTACATTGCTTGTATAGAAAATATTGAAGAAAAATCATTTTAGGAAGCCAATGAAAAATATCTGAGAATCGCCAAGGGTTTTGTAGGTACATAAGTTTATGAAGAGAGCTTTGAGTGTCAATAGAGCCATACTAAAAATAAAAGCAGAGGTCAGAGGAAGAAAAACAAACAAAATAAGTATCCTTTCATGGAAACACATTTCGCTGATTACTCCTGTTCCTTATAATTATTATAGGTCTGTGTATTTAATAATTCATTGATCATTTGGAGGCTCCACTAAAAACCAGCGTTGTACCTATAACCCATGCTGAGTTGGAGACCTTTTTAACTCCACCTTGCAACACCAATGTTTTACTTTTTGTATGTGGCTCTACTGTGTAATAATTGTACCTGATTGTTTGTATCATGTATTGGGATTAAATTTTTTTTTTTCTTTCAATAACAAAGTCGGATTTTTCTTAGTATATGCTCTGGCCGCTGCCATTACCTTAGCTTCACCTCAAAGAACTATATTTCGTTGTATACATATACCTTATAGTGTACACTGTTTGAGGCATACCTGTGTGCGCCAGCCGTCGACCCACGAGGGGGCTGTCGAGTAGCAGCCGCCTCAGCGACCAGCGCCCCAGCACGCCGCCGGCCCACCCGCAACCGCCACCACCGCTGCCGCGCCGCATCCCTTCGCGCTCTACCATCACGACACAACACACATCACACTACACCGTCTTTACTTAGGCGCTACACCACAGCAATACAACTACATTCACACAAGCGATGTCCTCTCTCGCGGCCTACAGACTACCGTTAGGAATCACCGCGGACCAGCACCGGCCACTCTTTGCACAACCGCGTTGAGTAATCTCGCAAAGCATCAGCGAGTGAAAGTACCGATGGCCAGACGGAGCGTACGTGCCAGCTGCAGATGCAGTGTTTAGGTGGGGAAGAATCGTTGTTATCGAACTCCCATTGTGTAGAGAGCGCTAACGTAATTGCCGATTACACGGAAACAAAGCGTCGATAAGCTAAGTTTTGAATAACTTTGCGCAGGTATGATTATAAAATTATCGGGTATCGAAGACAGTCAACATGGAAACGCGAATATAAGAAAATAAATCCACAAATTCAACAACAAAAATGATGGGCAACAACTGACACATGACTGACGGACGGGCGAGACGGATGAGGACGAACATGGGACGAACACAGATCAGAGTTGCCAGGTCGTGGCGACTCATGTCGCCAACACATCGAAACAAAGAGAAATCGATTACTAAAACCTAACCTGTATGATCAAACTACTTGTCCTGGTTTCATTCATATAATAATAGTCACCTTCCTTCATAATGAAAGTCGAAAAGTATTACTTTTTCAGACACCGAAATATTACACGGTGTGCTGAACTGTACATATATTTCTGCTATATGTTAGGGTCTCTGATTTTTGATTTCGTTGTCATTTATATGCAGAATGTCAGGATTGAGTAGCTAAGTAAAATGCGTTCATTTACCAAATTCACTGTCTTTATAGCTATATGTAAATGATATATTTATTTGTTTTTGTATATCTATAAGTAACTATTATTTCCTAAAGTTTATAAAGGCATAGCCTGCGTAACTGTTAAAATGTTAATGTTTACATACACCTAGGAGTATAATTCGGGTTACCTACCTACCGCTATCTCATCCTTAAATTACAACATGATCCAACTGTTTGTTCATTATCATATCAGCCACATAACGTCCACTGCTGAACACGGGCCTCCACACATAAAATTCCAGAGGGCCCAGTTGGAAGCGGACTGCAAGAACATCAGAATAAGAATAATTTATTTTTAACCACAGGTAAATACAGTGGTTTACAACCGTTAAAATTTTGTAATATTCATTAGAATTTCTATAAATATGTTCCCAGCTGATGCGCCTGCTAAGCATAAAAAATAATTGTATTATAAGCATCAGCTGCTAACATATAAACATTTCCCGCAAAAAGAAATAATAAGTAATCTGATTAATTGCTAACATTTGATGACAGCTCTGATCTTCATTATTTTATAGTAAGCCAATCCCATTTTTAAATACATTACATTATATAAAAAAACTTTTTAATCTGTGTTTTTGAATAGTCAAATTACGACAAAGTAAAACAAATTAAACTTAGGTAAGCTCAAAATGTATTAAAAACAGCTAGGCCATTTTAAAGCTCTTGAGTTTGGAGCGGGCGGCCTGGTTTCACTGGGGAGTACGCATGTCCGGTGTGGAGCCGCACAGCTCATTCAAAAGCTGTGGATGTAGCTCTCAACGAGACATGCCGGATCATTACAGGCTGTCTCAAACCAACTCCTGTATAGATGCTATATCCACTTGCTGGAATTGCAACTTCGGCGGTACGCTGTCTCCTTTAAAAAAGTGCTCCACCAGTCGCTTAAAAAGCAGGAATAGTTTTCTTGCCCGTGTTGATGATGGCCCTAAAACTCGCGTCCAATTGTGGTAAGAGCTCTCACGTTCTGGAGTGGCCCGTATAGAAGTCACTCAATAGACTGCATATCGGAGTCACTAGATTCCGAGAGAACATGTCCAAGTTACACGGACGACCACCGGTGCTCGTGTGGTGATACACCACAAACTAAGGGACATCTTCCATGCTGCCCTGCGTATCCCAACACTTGTACGCTACAAGAACATTAAGATGTCACGGACAATGCTGTACGCGTGATCACATTCTGGTCCTCAAGAGTTTGATGTTTTGTCCATCGACTCGCTACGAAGAAGAATTACAATATATTAGTGACTGATTTGTCTTTGGTTAGTTGGCTATGGCTGTTTTGCCCGTTAATATTCATTATCGCAAAGTAGCTAAATTCGCCGAAAATTATTTCTAGGACAACTTCTAAATGGCAGCTTCACACCGATTGCTCTTTTTAGACCCTTATTTCAAAATGTTACTCAAGCAGAGAGGGACAGCTCTATGTAACTTGTATAGCGGCATCTCTTTGTATGTTCAAGCGCAGATCTACGGATTACGCCTGAGCAATATTCTGAAATACTGGCCTTTAGTCGCAAATTGAACTTCGGATAAAACCTAAAAGGCGACAAATCGCCCAATCTGGCAACCCAGAGTATTAATCTCATATGGGCTTCGGAAACGGTCTAAGGGCTTGAGGTCAAGCGCGTAGATTTTGACTTGGATCAAGCATGCTTGCTTCACTTCAAGCCCCAGTTAAATGGCAGCTTCACACCGATTGCTCTTTTTAGACCCTTATTTCAAAATGTTACTCAAGCAGAGAGGGACAGCTCTATGTAACTTGTATAGCGGCATCTCTTTGTATGTTCAAGCGCAGATCTACGGATTACGCCTGAGCAATATTCTGAAATACTGGCCTTTAGTCGCAAATTGAACTTCGGATAAAACCTAAAAGGCGACAAATCGCCCAATCTGGCAACCCAGAGTATTAATCTCATATGGGCTTCGGAAACGGTCTAAGGGCTTGAGGTCAAGCGCGTAGATTTTGACTTGGATCAAGCATGCTTGCTTCACTTCAAGCCCCAGTTAATGTTGAGACAGTCTTTCCTTATTAGCGATTTTAACAAATACAAATAATAATGGAATGTTCACACCAAAAAGCGGAGTTTTGAAGTATAATAATTTGTATGACGTGCAAGTGATGGGAAGATGGGAAGTGTGAATTAAAGTGCGCAACAACGCTTTCGGGTTCCTACAAGAAGCCGCAAAAGCTTCCGTAAAGCATTCTGCCACTTTACTGAAGAATTACTACAAAATGTTTTCGGGTTTAGACTGATGGCTTTATGCTAAGCCATAATTAGTAAAAAATAACATTGGCGATTTCTACCGGCTAGCAGTGAGTTAGGGCTTTTTTGGCGGGATCTCGGCAAGTGAAGTAGCGTTTTAGATTATAATTCTTATAATTTGTGCATTCTGACTTTTGAAGCTTAATAACGGCAGAATATTTTGCAGCAAAAAGTGAACTTTTGACGACGACTTTTGAAATGACTTACAAACCGAAGAAATAAGAGAAATAAGACATGGCTGTTATGGGCTAGATCCCTTTGCCTTCTCCTAGAGGAGAGAAAAAAATGAAAAAAAAGTAGGCTTTTTGGCGGGATCACGGCAACTGAAGTAGCATTTTTCTTTATAATTCTTATAATTTGTGCATTCTACCTTTTGAAGCTTAATAATGGCAGAATATTGTGCAGCAAACGTTAGTGATGGTGTACAAGTGAAGGGAATTGTAAATTAAAGTGCGTAACGAAACTTTCGGGTTCCCACAAGAAGCCGCCAAAATCTTTTGTAAAGCATTCTGTCACTTTACTGAAGAATGACTTGACCGTGACTAGACTCTGTATACGCCAAGTATACGACGAATTACTTGTTTTGACTTAGACTGAATTTTAAACTGAAGAAATAAGACAAATAAGACATGGCTGTGTGGGCTTAGACCCCTTTGCCTTCTCCGAGAGGAGAGAATAAAACGAAAAAAAAAGAAGTATACAAACCCTACGGAGAGTTGGAGGCACAGAGTACTTTATATTATAGTTGGAGGTTCCTTAGGTTTTGTATACTCTTTGGTTCCTTCCACAAATTAAAAAGACATAAGTTCCTTCCTTGATTTGAAGTTTCGTTCGTTTAATATTCTTTAGCTTATCTAAAAATTATTGAAATTATTTCGTTTGCCGTCTTACTTACCCCATATTGCTGAGTTAAATCTATTGTATTGTACACGATGAAGTTCTCACAAACCATACTCCTGTTAATTTTGTTTTTATGTTATGCATTTTGTGAAAATAAATATTCGAAAAGTGCAAATGAAAGGAAAGAGGAGAAAAAGAAAAAGGAGTTGGAGTTTAGAACTCTGGAGAAACCTTATAGAATGAACAAACTGAACATTTTATGGACTAAAGCTCAACAGGTAAATACAAATAAACATGACTTTTTTATCCATTTGCACAGTTATTTCGTATTATATGGATATATCCAGATAATCCCGATTTTTGTGGTAATAAAAATAGTGCAATAGAATTTTATTTTTGGTTGTACATACATAATTAAAATGTTAATTGCATTTTAAAATTGCGGGTACCTTTCTTGTAATTCCGGTTAGTTAGATTTACACTGCGCATTGAGGATCAGCGTTTTGTGCCCCCTTAATGACACTCTGACCCTCTTAATCTGTTGGGACTTGGGACTCAATAGTAAAAAAGTTGTTTTGTATACATTTGGAGGCTCCATCTGTTCATGGCCTAAGTAGCATTTAGTGACACCCATGGGAATGAATAATGTGCCATAATAACAATAATAAACATTAAAGACGACCGATTGCCATAAAATATAAAAATATATATATATAACAATAATAAAAATTCAATTGTTATTATGTAATCACATTGCTCAAGCGTCATTGGAAACTCATCAAACTGCAACACCAACCCGTGAACCCAATTATTCCCATGAATAGAGATGCAAAATTTACTTCTGGATAGGCCTTGTCCAGCAGTGCACTTATCTAGGCTGTTGCTGTTGAGGATAATAGACTTCTGCCCTTATTGACCAATCTATATTTCCCAGCGCTTAACAGAACCAAAGCTGAAATCCCTCTACAGCGACCTCATGATTCAAGACAAGGAGGAGATCACTCTGAAAAGGGTGAAGAGTGATGGTGGAGATAAAGAAGGTTATAAGGAAGCAGAACTGCGTCGTAAACTCACCAATATCATGTCAGTTTACGGGCTGCGGGAACATTTTGATGGGAAATCCAGCAGCCAGAAAGAGCATTCGGTGAGATAAACTATCATAATTGCAAAAGTTAATTTTATAATGATATCTATGATTTTTTCTTTTTCTTCAATTTAAGAGTTATGCTCTTGTCGGTGGAGTAACGACCATGTCTCTCTACTTTCCGCCCTTGTATTAACTTCTTGGTACGACACGACATTCACCTTTTCTTTCATTTGGTCAAAGTAATTACGCCTAGGTCTTCCCCTTCCTCTCTTTACTTCAATCTTTCCCTCAATTATGTTCTTCAAAAAAATATTGTGTCTACTCAAGACAAAAACTAAAAGAAGATAAAATTTATAGTTCAACTGATATTACACAAAGGCACTGACATCATTGTGATTTATGTTTATTCATATTGTTATCTTGGCCTTTGTTTACCAGTGTGTTCTCTTCTTTGTCGATGGTAAGTATTCCATCGTCTACAACTGATATGAATGTGCCGTGGCTGATATAATGATGATTTAGGTATTTGTGAAGAAAACTTCTATGGCATGAAATTATCAAAAGATTTCAGTGAATAGATTTTTATCAGTGTTATTTTCAATAAAATTTCATTTTATAATTTACATATGATTTCCATTAAGCTTTTTATTTCGTTTAAGAAAACGTATGAATGTCATTGTTTAGAATATTATATAAATGAAATCCATTTATTTTTCTGAACTGCCTTATCTTCTTATCTTAACATCAGGTGTGATTGAGGTCAAGTACCAACCCATTGTGATTTTCAGATCACTGTCGTCAGTTGGCGATTTTTAACATAGCAATTAATAAAACACTGAAAAGAGATATCATACGTGCCTGTAACTGAGTCACTACTTGATCAATATAAGAGTAAAGTGACTGCGAAACTGGATTATCTGCAGTACTGTGACGATCCTAATGTATTATATAAATCAGTTTTTGACATGTTAAATACTGAAAGTAATAAAGTTTTCTTAGCAAAATCTGTTAAAATCAACAATTCCCTCGTTTTTCGTGATTGGGCGAGCGACGGTGGGAATTCATAAAAGTAGGCAAAAGTTATATGTGCTTTATGATGAAAGGACATATAATAAGAGCGAAAGTTTTATTGAACGTGTTAGACAATACTCGAAAATAATCAAGCGAGCTTGTGCCACAGCCAAAATCAAATTTTATAAATAATAAAATAAAGAATAGCGCGGACATAGTAAAGACAACTTGGAAAGTTATAAATAGCGAAACTGGCAAAGTTAAAGCTCGTAACACTGATACGCAACGCAAAAATAATGATTGAATTCTAACTACACAATTAGAAGTTACAGAAGCTTTTGAAAAATTCTGTACTAATATTCCAATATCGACTACAAAATCTCTGAATTCATGGGCCACACTCGCTGAATACTTAAACAAAATGTTCAAATTCGTGACTCCCTTTTTAAATTTAATGATTAGATTAGATTAGACAAGAAAAAAACTGCCGACCTTCACGGTTTATCAGTAAAAGTTATTAGTTTCGTGATTGATTGTGTTTCACCACACTTAGTTTGAATTTTTAATAAATGTACTGATGACGGCATATTTCTTGATCTGATGAAGCACATTATAGTCATACCTTTATTTAAAACCGTTAGTACATCAGACCCCTTTCATTTTAGACCTATTTCAATACTACCGACTCTCAGTAAAATCTTTGAAAAAAATTATATTAAATCAGTTATTGACTTATTTTTACAGTAACAATCTAACGTCATATAAGCAATTCCGTTTTACTAGGGGCCGCTCGACAACCGATGCAGGTGTCGAGCCCTTACAATATATTTTTGGGGCTTGGGAAGATGCGCAGGATGCAATAGGAGTATTTTGCGACTTGTCCATGGCCTTTGATTGCGTTCATCATGACAATTTAATCAGGAAATTATGTAATTATGGTGTAACCGGCCGTGTTCTCGACCTTCTGAATTCTTATTTGAGTAACCGAGTTCAGAGGGTTGATATCAGTGGCAATCCATCGTCAGGGTCGACAGTCTGTATGGGCGTCCCACAAGGCTCCATTCTCGGACCATTTTTGTTTTTAGTTTACATAAATGACTTGCCAAACCTTGTAAAGGATAAACATGAAATAGTATTGTTTGCTGACGATACTTCTGTATTGTTTAAAGTAAATTACTAAATGAGAAAAAAACTAAATGTGTTAAATTTGTACTGCCTAATGTCAGGGAGGGAGGTGCCCATAAATATAATGATAAAAAATGTCACTCTAAACCTTGTCGATTCCACTGTATTTTTGGGCATTACTTTAGACGCCAAATTACAATGGGGTCCTCATATCCATAAATTGGCGAAGAAGCTCAGCTCTGCTCATTTTTGACTGCATCCAAAAAATTAGACAAATATCAGACGTAAATAGATTAGTATATTTTAGTTATTTCCATAGCCTGATGTCTTACGGTATCTTGCTGTGGGGAAATGCCGCGGATATAAATACAATCTTTGTTTTACAAAAACGGGCCGTTCATGCAATTTATCAATTGAGACCTACAGTGTCACTTAGAGACAGATTTAAAGAGTATAATATTCTAACCTTTTCTTCATAGTACATTTTTGAAAATCTAATATATTTAAAAAAAAATATAGCATCATTTAGGAAAAATAGTGATAAACATGATCTCAATACAAGAAATAAAGATAAACTTGCAGGTCACATAAGTCGCCTCCGCAAACAGAGACTTATTAAGAAAGCTAAGTGGGGGTAATAATCTTTTCGCACACAGGCATACAACTCTGCGATAGACGACCATATAAACAAGAGTCTGTTCAAGGACAAGAAATTGAATCAGCTGTGGTCGAAAGCAGAGACCTCTGGGTTCACCAGTGAGGAGCTAGCTGCCCTTAAAGAGGAGTTCCACCATCACCAGGACAAGATTGACCAGTACTATGAACTGCTCACTGATATGGAAGGAGGAAAGAAGGATGAGTATAAGAGTAAGATATTTTCTTTGTGAACAAATAAGCAGGAAGGGGCTCAAGGCTGTTAATAAATGCTGAGAAAAGCATGTCAATGTTTTAATAAAAACTATTTTTTATTACATTAACACAAAGCAAAAGGAAAGCAACCGCTAACCCATCAAGCATTTTATAATAGAATGGATTGAAAAAAATTCGTTGTTTGAATTTTGACATGTTGAAACGCGTGTTTATTTATTTTCGCAGTAGATACTACATACCAGTGTTCATTTTTCTGGAGTCCTTGGTTTCCGGATATTTGTTTGAAATATTTTCCCCCTTCTGACACCCTTAGCATTCAAAAAAATCTAATTCACTTCTTAGTAACCTAAGGAATATAGCCCTCAGCAACAGTATTCATTTGGGCTGTCAATCCTGCCTGTTATTAATCTAACTAGTTATTTTAGATTATTGATGTCCATCAAACTCCTTTTGAACTACTTTTCAGCAGTGATCCACGAAGATGCGGTTTTTTTAAACAATATTTGTTGAGGCCTAATATATTGTCATACAAATAAAATCACCTATGGATTTCACACCTCTCTAAAGTCGATAAATTATCAACACATTAATTTTACTAGCATAAAAAGTCACGGTGTAAGTTGATTACTATTTCCGCAACAATTATACTATAAAACGAGTCTTATATATTATTAATGTCAAAAAAGCCGCTGCTTGTAAAATAGTTCTTAAACAGATCTGTGTAAGTAAATAGATCATTGATAAAATATACCTATAATTAACAATGACACACACTACCATCCTTTCCATAGGTGGTTTATTTCCTTACTTATTTCTTCACTTGGACACATCAAGGAGAAGTAGTCTACTAACTAGGGGCAGTCTCAGGATTGAGATCGAGTCTCACTCTCAATAATATATTATATATTTGATACTGTTCAAATTCAGATTTAATATACTTCTTTGCATTCCATTTTGACATACTTCCAATTTTTTTTCATTAAATAATAATTATTAAATATAAAGAATAAAGACAGAGTCAGATTATCGGACATACGAGATAAAACAAAAGTCAATAAAATATCAACAACAATTAGAAAATTGAAATGGAAGTGGACAGGACATATGCTTAGAGACAGACAAAATAAGTGGACACATAAAGTAACATACTGGTATCCAAGAGACGGAAAAAGAAGGAGAGGCAGACAAAACCAAAGATGGGAGGACGATATAAGAAAGGTGGCAGGTGCATGTTGGACCAGAATAGCACAAGATCAATATATTTGGAAGATTCTAGAGGAGGCCTATGTCGAAGGACAGACTGAAAGGGTTGCTGATGTTTAAATAGTGTTTTAAAAATTTTTATATAATTAATATGTAAACTTTTTTCAGTAAATAAAGGCTTATTATTATTATAAATTCAGATTAGATATTCAGTTTTTCTCAGTCTTGGGATAGTTTTATTAGTATGAGCCTTCTTTAATGTCTTGTTGGTATAACTGTACAACTTATATTTATGTGTGTGTGGAAAATAAATGGCATTAAAGGTATAAACGCTACATAAACGATTTTAACTGGCTTGCAGATGCGCTCAACGAGGAAGAGTTGGACAAGTATAACGAAATCAGCGAGCAGCTGGAGACCAACGAGATCAACAAGGACTATTTGGACAAGGCCAACTTGATCCGCGTAAAACACAGGGGCTTGAGGGACGGATACGACAGGTTGCAGCGAGTTACTGCTAAAGGTAATAGAATCATGATCAATTGGTTGTGACATCAGACCATAAAAACAAGGGAGATATTTGAAGCATGGCGCTTGGATAGGCTCAAAATATATCCGTAGCACCGAGATCGCCTCATAAACGCGATTCGTTGACCTTTTTCCAGGACCGAATAATAAGGAGTTCATCGAACCGAAGGTGCAAGGGTTATGGCGAATGGCAGCTGCTGGAAACTTCACTGTGGATGAACTTGCTTCATTGAAGGTTCGCCAACACGCGTTATATAGATAAAGAATTTTTTGTTTCTCCTGTCACACACATACATACAGCTTTTAGGCACAATAACAACTGTAAATCGATGCAATTACTTAATAATTACTATTGTATTTTACTGTTATATCTCTATCAATAACTATTTAAAAACTAAAATACATTACAACATATTTTATATTTTGCGGGCGCCTTGTTGGATTTTTACCATAAAATGTATCCTATGACACTCTAGGGCCATTAATAAACCATTCTCAAGATTGAGAACAGTCTTTCGACCGGTCTCAAGTAAACGTGTTGATTAATAAACCGAACTTGAGACCTGAAACGCACGTGCATACTCGAGTAGTACTCACTTGAGCGGTGCGCGTATTTATAAACGAAACTCAAGACTATCATTCATTCGCCGCTGAGGCGAATACTTGAGAAGCGATCTCAGCTGAGTAGACCTCAAGATTGGTTTATAAATCAGCACGGAGCTTGAGATAACGTCAACTGCTTAAGACGCATCTCGTTTGATACAGCCTCAAGGCTTGTATTGAGATTCGTTTATTAATACAGGCCTTATAGTAGTACTTTTTAAATATTAAAGTGGTGGCAAACGTCTTACTGAGAGTGTGTTGTAATGAATGTATTATACACTTGGGTGCGATATTTCGAAGGGTTTTGTTTTCATAATATTAATATTAGAAATCAGTCCCACTGTGAGTGCAAAGATCCTCGTATAACAAAAAAAAATTCTATTAGCTTTTGAGACCGATGCAACGACTCACCATTGCATAGTCAGTCGAACACATACATGGCTCAATTACTCACTAGATTAAATCTATACTGGTGGTGTTTAGCAAGAAATATGTTATAGTGGAGTTGTATCCATACATTTTTTTTTTCTGCAAACTCGTTAGTTCTTATTTATCTAATCTTGTGTTGTTAACCTCCATTATCGTTTTTTTCTGCTCCTATCCGTCTATAAAATCTTAAATCATTAATTATTTTTTGGTAATCCTATTCACAAATTGGTTTCTAACGAGGATCTTAGGATCAAGACGAATCGAACGACACCTTGCACTTCAAAGTCGGTCAAGCCTTTAGCACTCCTGGAGAAGTCGGGTAAACATATGTCATTATTGTATTTGTTTGTGATACACAGTTATCACAAGATGTTTATAAATAAATCAATAATAGGCCCACAACTATTAGCGGAATAAAAAGAACATACTAAAAATAAATCAATCCGTCCTTACGACGATTTTAAATAGGCGATCTCGGTTGTTTTTAATTGAAGGCTGACTGAAGCAGATTAATTGTGCGGTGGAATATTTTTTGTATGTTTCTGCAATATGCAAATAAACGTTTTATCTATCCATCAGCCGTTAAAACCAACTCACTTGAATACACCGACTGTCAGGTGGCTATTACACTGACACAAATGTGGGATTGGTGACAACTTAGCCTGGTTGCAGATAATAACCCAACAATGGGATCGCGAAATGGGGTGTGAAATCCGCCAAAAATTGGCAAAGTACCCAGTTGTTACATACCTCATTTGATGAAATTCACTCTTCAGGGTGCATTTTCATCTTCACATTTATACATACATAACGTCACGACCTTTATCCCAAAATGGGGTGGTCAGAGATATCCCAAACAATAGTGTTTGGGTGTTTCAAACATTAAGAATTTAATGCTTGAAACAACATCCGCCGTTGAAACGTGCAAATCTATACATGTCTTTTGGTGGAAAGTCACTTATTCGCCTTTTACGATATCTACGGGAAGAGACGTTAGTTCTATTCAAAATCGTACCTACTAGATAAACAAAAACTGGATTTTCGTAAGCACTACCCATAGATGGAATAATATAATTCTACTTTATTTCATTTAATAATATCATATTTTGATTATTTTAAGCAGAACGAAATCACTTATTTATACGTTTAACTTGCATCCATACACGATTGCTCAAGTCAGCACACCACTACACTAGCGTCTAGCGCACCCTCGTGCCTCAAACACCGCGATCAATGAGCGGTATGATGTGCGGCAGGGCCCGATGCGACGACACTCCCCCGGTCGCTCCGGGGGGTGTCATCCTCTCCTCGAGCCGCGTCCGTTGACTACATCGCCCCGAGATGTAGCCGCCCGTGACCCTCAGGCGATATGTAGGGGGGCTAGCGAGCGTTGTCTCCGCCCTGACGTCGCCTCCTGCGAGCGGGATTGGCCCTCTCCCGATCCCGTTCTGCGGCTTCCTTCTGGAGCATGACTGCCTCACAGAAGGAGACCGCTGCCCTCCAACCCTCCTCGCTCGTCAGTATAGCCGCGACTAACGCTGGCGGGCACAGATCTCGTCCGATCCGGTCGATCAGGACCAGGACCAAAGCTACTACCATCTTATCTAAATCTGCCGCCAAACAGCAATGTTAATAGCATTGTTGTTCCGGTTTTCAGAGATAAGATAGCCAGTCCTCCAAATGTGTTGGGGTTTCCTGGTAACTACGCTTTCACCTTCGGCCTCATCTTCACTTAACATCAGGTGTGATTGAGATACTTATATAAAAATCAATAAGCGGTGAAATTGGTTCTGTGAAAACTGACACCGTGAAGGATGCGTTTTAGCGACAGAGCCGCCAAATTGTACTATCGCGTGTCGTTTCTTTTCTTGTTATTTCTTACTTAAATTATACATTAGTGTATTTTGTTTCTTTGTCTTTAGTCATTGTCATTTTGTATGTTGTCAGGTGGAGCTCCAGCACTACGAGGCACGCTTGCTCAAACTGCGCACTCTGCAAGCAGATCATGTAAGCAACTTAGAGAAGCATCGTAGCAAGGTTAATTTTACTATTTTTTGTTATTTTTTACTTTATTTTGCATTTTTGATAGAAGACAGTGTAAGGTACACTACAATTGATTAATTAGTCACATTTTCTTCCCAACCGATCCGTAGTCACACCAATTTGCCACATTGGTGTGACTATGGTACATTTCATTTATCCGTAGTCACACCAATTTACCACATTGGTGTGACTATGGTACATTTCATTTATCTGTAGACACACCATTATAGCCCAACGCACCCTTGACGATAAAGAACAAAAAATAATCAATGTGTTTAAACTTCCTTCGAATTTCGAACTTTTGTTGAATGTCAATTTATATCTATTGGAAATGACAATAGGGATCTGTCAGTCAATACGTCCAAGCAACACCAGTATTTGGCAGAATTACAACAAAGTAGTAGTTGCCATTAAGTTAAAAAAGTGAGTTGAAGTACTACCGCTTCGGAAATATCTATGGGAAAAGAAGCGGCGCAAAAAACTCACAGGTTATTGGTTTTCTTTAGTAAACAGTTATAAGCTACATTTAACGTGACCATATTAGACGTCAAAAACACGACTTGATTTACCTACATAAATTACTACACTCTATATTGGATACTCCGACCTCCTCCGCTTCCTCCGCTCCGAGTCCTCCTCAGCTTTGAATACCAATTATAGATTCAGACATCCTAGTTTTCCTGTTAAATATAAAAATATAGCGTTTTAATCCTATTGTAAGAATATGCCGATCTTTTAACGAAATCTTTAGCGCGAATTGCGTGCATTCGCACTAAAGTTTTCGTTAAAAGATCGGCACATTCTTGACTCCAGGTCAAAGTATGTAAACGATATCCTCAAATAGGCTACTCCTATATATATTGTATGTTGAACAATTATATTAGATTTAGTCATTATCGTTACATAAAAACTCTTGCTTCCTATATTATTTTGTTTTAAAAGCATCAATCAGTAATTGGAATTGTTTTTCGGTAGTTCGTTTTGCAATATTTTAATATATTAGTTTCAGTGCATCTCTATAACAAACTGTGTATTCTCTTTGGGATCATTCTAGAACAGAGAACTGAAATTAAAAAATTTGCGACCACATCTTTCTTCGTGCGAACAAATTTTTTTTTAGGGTTCGTTAATCCCGTGGCTCGATAACGCGGAATCGTTTCACAGCAGGCTAATATGTATGTTTTGTCGTCAACGAAGTAGCATGTATCAAAGATTGGACAAATGCAAAATCAATTTGACAGAGGGATAGTGCCCCTTGATGACTAGTCAATTGAATTTCTTTGAGCTATACAGGGCGTCCCAAAGTTATGGGACATGAAGGGGAAGTACCTTAAATATTGTAGATAGTGAATTTTGCTCAAAGAAGACTTTATGTTATTTTTAAAAGTTAGTAATTCTGCATTCATAGATTTTCTAAAAATTACTTGCTTCGGCTGGGAATCGAACCGACTTAAATGTGAAAAAAAAACACCCTACTTTTATGATGCCAATCGAAAGAATAGCTAAAAAATAATAACTCTGCCTAAGTAACATAGTATTTTAAAAGAAAGGAACAACATAAAATGATTGAGTCAAATTTCAAGAAAGTTATTTATTGCCGACGACGTTCGAAAAGTAGCGATATTATCATTCCAAAGATAGCATTGATTATTCGTAAATAAGTACCCACTTCATAAAATAGGTACTAACATAGTTTTCCTTATTATAAGTGCACGTGTAGATGAAATGATAAAACTTGTATTTCAATACGTCCTCTGTAAGCTAGACAGAAGGCAAATTAAAAACAAAAATAAATAATTTATAATTTGAAAATGGAACAGTTTATGACAGCGTTTGTTTGAATGCATACTTTTTAAGATATTTTAAAAAGAAGTGATATTTTTAAATGTTGTTCTTAAATTTGAAAATGGAACAGTATGTGCGAGCGTTTGTTTTTCGGATATTGATCTGTTTAGTCTCAATTCACTTACACAAGTGTTATTGTGTTAATTTATTGCGAACATGGCATATCAAGTAAGTTTTGATCTAATGGAAGCATATTTTTTGAACGATAAAGATATCTCTAGAAGTTTGCGGTGGTATGGCGTAAAATATCCTGATAGACAAATACCGTCTCGTAAAGTTTTGAAAAGGCTTGTGAACAATTTGAAAACTCTGGGACGTTTCGATAAACGCCCAAGAGAACCACAGCAAGAAAACCATACGATCAACGACGAAGAACTTGGTATTTTAATTTACTTTTCGGCTTTTCCGAAAGCATCGGTGAGAGAAGGAGAACATGAAATTGGAGTTTCAAAAAGTAAAATACACCGTGTATTAAAAAAACACGGTTTTAAGAGTTATGTTGAAGGACGATTGGTTCAAAAATTACTTCCGGGCGATACAGAAAGGAGAAAAAATTTCTGTCTTGATATCCAGGCACGATTGCTCGAAGATCCAAATTTTTTGGATAATATTATTTGGACAGACGAATCTAACTTTAGCAATAACGGTATGTATAACCGCAACAATAATCGTATTTGGTCTAAAGAAAATCCCCTACGAGTGACTGAAACTAATAACCAAGTGCGTTTTTCACTCAACTGTTGGTGCGGACTTTTAAAAAACCGGGTTTTCTTAATCCATTTTTACCAAGGAACCTTGAACACAGAAAAGTATTTAGGAATACTTCAAATTTTAAGGGATAAGATAAGAAACCATTCCGCGGCGGAGCAAGAAAACTTAATTTTCCAACAAGATGGAGCTCCGGCTCATAATAGTCGGAGAGCAGCAGATTTTCTAAATGAATGTTTTCCTACATGGATTGGTACAAATGGACCGATTAGATGGCCGGCCAGATCCCCGGACCTCACACCATTAGATTTCTTCTTTTGGGGATACGTGAAAGATATGCTATACAAAAAGCGATACGAGAACGTAGGCGAGTTGCAAACAGAATTGTGCCATATCACATCGAGTGTTCACCATAAAATGATTAGAAAATCAACAGGCAGCGGGCTCATTAAAAGATTGGCGATTTGCGTAAGACAAGAGGGATCACATTTTGAGCATTTAATTAATTAATTTACAAAAAAATACCTACTTAATTGACTACGGCAGTTTCATGTATGTTTTTTATTTGATTAAAATGATTAATTTCACGTTGTTCCTTTCTTTTAAAATACTATGTTACTTAGGCAGAGTTATTATTTTTTAGCTATTCTTTCGATTGGCATCATAAAAGTAGGGTGTTTTTTTTTTCACATTTGAGTCGGTTCGATTCCCAGCCGAAGCAAATAATTTTTAGAAAATCTATGAATGCAGAATTACTAACTTTTAAAAATAACATAAAGTCTTCTTTGAGCAAAATTCACTATCTACGATATTTAAGGTACTTCCCCTTCATGTCCCATAACTTTGGGACGCCCTGTATAGCGCAATGTAATTTATGTTGCAATACTTATCCGGTAGATGGCAGGCGACAAGATGGATCACTTCGACGACCAACAACAAATGATCAAGAAGCACTCGCGCAAGGTGGCGAAGATGCACGCTGATTTAGAGAACAGGATCCTCGAACGGCATACAGAGTTGTAATCGTGTGCAGACCCCAAACTCGTGATGTCATGTTCCGATTGGAAACTTGCATGTATAGATTACGAAAGAAAAACCTAAGTAAGTAGTTGTAAGTGAAAGTCATGTGTCAAATTAAGTGACATGCATGGTTTGACAGAATATGAAAGTTTTCTGTTTTCTAGTGTGAGAACAATGCGTAAGACATGTATTTATCAGTCAGTCTAAGGTAACCTTATTAATTGCAGCAACAGTGTAGCTACTGTGTAAATATACATAAGTGTGTACGTAACCTTATTAATTGCAGCAACAGTGTAGCTACTGTGTAAATATACATAAGTGTGTACACCTATGTACTTATTATTGATATATTCACACATGTTTACAGTAATTAAAGTAGATTTATTTTATGAATTAAAGAAATAAAAGCAAATTGAAGTGTGATCGATAAAATCGATCCTATTCGATCTCGTGTGATGGAACGCCATGTTTACGATACACCGTTGCTGGGAGGCATCTCGGCTATACGAATATGTGATGAAATTTTAATTCATTTACAGATATTGGAAAAATAATGTTCAATTAAAATGTTTTATCTTAACCATTTATATCAAATTGTTATTTGAGTGATTTATTTTCGGCCCATTTTTGTCTAAAATAAGAAAGTACAGTTCACATCAGCACTTCTAGCTTACTTGATTAAATATATTCAAATATCCTTTAGAAATAATAAGATTGAAGTGTCTGTGTTAGTCTTTCAAATTAATGTCAATATTAAGTGAGATTGGTTTGTCTAGATGTTCGTCCAGAATACATTCTAAACTGCCTGAACAGATTTCGATAGAGATGGAGATAGACTATATCCTACATTAGCATGTAGGGCACTTTTATCCCCAAATTTAACTAAAGCGATAACTAATTTATAAATAGGAAAGTACATAATAAACCGTTTTAATTTTCGAAATAAGATAAGAGCATTTGATATTCTACTATTTTTGTAAAATGTATCGTATTCGATCACAGAAAAAGATAATTGAAAGACGTCATCCTGTTTCCGCGTACAATACTCCGTTACTTTACCAGTTCTCTCTGACAGTACTCAGCTCGATAGTCGTGGTGCAGTTTAGTTATTTTTTTCTATGATCGAAGACGAATATACACCGTGTAACGGTTAAGTGTAGTCATATTTTAAGGGCTTGTTCTACCCATCAATACGAACAACTTTTACTATGGGGGCAACTTCGAAATCGCGAAAAAAAAAAATGAGCTGTTCCATAGAAAATTTCAATAACCTCCCGATGCAATGTATGAAACAGCTGATTTTTTTTTCGCGATTTCGAAGTTGCCCCCATAGTAAAAGTTGTTCGTATTGATGGGTAGAACAAGCCCTTAAAATATGACTACACTTAACCGTTACACCCTGTATACAGGGTGTAATCGTTAAGTGTGCACAGGCGATTATTCCGTAACTATTATAGATATCAAAAAACTTTAAACTGATATCGAAAGTACTTTACCTAATGAGTAAAATGACATTAATAACTTTTTAAAAATAAAACGAGAATTGCTTTCCATCAGGTGACCCGCATGCTCGTTTGCCGCCCTCTCATCTAAAAAAATTATATTAAACACTCCCATACATTTTATTTCTTACGAAAACGATACTTATAATTACGCAAATTGAAAAAACGCAATAAATTGGCGGGAACGAGAATCCGCGATAAAGAATTTGAATTTAGAACGAACACCAAATAGTTTTTTTTTTTTTGTTTTTATTTAGTATGTTGCTTTTCAGCCAGTTCAAATCAATGCGATATTGAAACAAAGTTTATTATTAATTTGAAGTGGTAAGACAATTAACGTGTAACACGTGTATCTACTTGAAATTCATCACTATCATACATAATACATAATTATAAAATAATATATTATATAATTATAAAAGGGTAAAATGAGTTGATACTATTCCACTTAAAATAAGGAAACTAAAATCTCTACTATCTCATGATAAATGTATGGGAGTGTTTAATGTATTTTTTTGGATATTTCTCGTTTTATTTTTAAAAAGTTATTAATGTCATTTTACTCATTAGGTAAAGTACTTTCGATATCAGTTTAAAGTCTTTTGATATCTATAATAGTTACAGAATAATCGCCTGTGCACACTTAACGATTACACCCTGTATATCAAATTGTTATCTTTATTAGTTAGATTTGTGGGTGCTGCTTTATTTAATTCATGATAAAGAAGAAATTAGTTATATTATACATTATATTATCTTAGGCAGCATTTAAGAATGGTGCACCTGTGGTCCTGTTGCCAAGTTGAAGTCGGGGGCAATTTTGTTCAATTATGTAAAAAAAAACAGTACGTGGTTTTCTTGGAGGACCAAACCGTACCATGGGTAACCCACGCATTTCAGTGTAATGTCTATGTTGTGTAAATATGTAATAAATAGTAGTAATAAATGAATCTCTATGTACCAATGATTGGTGTGATGTTATATCTTCGAATTAAATTATTTCTATATTTGCCACCATTTGTTTTTTTGTTTAACTTGAATAGATAAAATATAATTATGTACACGTTGACCCAGGCTATAAAAATCCACTACTAGACATAGGCGTCTTCCATGGAGCGAGTTACATCATACAGAGGTATGCATCATGGTATTTACTGTAATCGCGACGCTGGGTTGGCGATCGCAGAATTTAGGGGGGTCTTTAATAAAATTCACCGGCATTACCTTCAAACTACATTACCGGAAATCCATGCTAGGACAACAACGGAAATACCTGTAAACATTATCATGGGCAGGTGTTTAGATAGCTGAGGAAGTATTAAGAAAGTTGTAATGCAAGTGGATTGTTTCAACTGTGTTGATATTTATCGGTATACACAGTAGTCCACTGTTGAATAAGCGATGGTCGCTTATAAGGCTGCCAGTCCACGTCCGGCATTCTGTGACTTGATTTTCTGTTGAAAAAAATTGAACAGATTCCAATAATATATTGAAAAGCAAACGTTCTAAGTCTGGCGTGAGCGGG
Source organism: Oegoconia quadripuncta (assembly GCA_949316235.1). Classification (NCBI taxonomy): domain Eukaryota; kingdom Metazoa; phylum Arthropoda; class Insecta; order Lepidoptera; family Autostichidae; genus Oegoconia; species Oegoconia quadripuncta. Next base: position 18,351,639 of record OX438754.1, on the reverse strand, counting down.
CTTCCTTATGCAACATATCAATGTAATTTCATCATCACCGTAGTACCTCAGAGGTCAACGTGTACATATTCACAAATGTATGACATTCGTGGCATTTAGTGCATAAAAAAGGCCCTATTCAAGAACACACGCAAATTATTTTGACAACGGTTTATTTGCCTAGAACTTACCGCATATTCTGCCTTTAATCATATTCGAGACATAGTAAGTCCTCAATAATAATTTACTTATAAATATACACATTACCCAAATAAACCTATTAAAAAAGAATTATTTGAAAAACAGGTGGTATTATTAAAAACACCAGTGGATACAGTGCATCAATATATGATATTTAATCTTCATGTACAAGCAAATTTATTAATACACGTTTATAATCCGACTCGTCAGCGAGCGCATCATCGAAATAATATCGTATTATGCCATAATATAGAGTGTAAAATATGTATAACAGATGGCGCTGGCGCGCGAACACACGCGCCGCGCAAGGCAACGCAAAACACTCAGCGGCACTTCGGAATCACATTCCAAGCTACCTACTAGTACAACGTACGCGTATCTACATGAGACGAACGGCCGACATAAACATAACTATAATTTGTCTAAATGTAACGTTGCGTCGGCGACGGCAGTAACAAATAAAACTACATCCGACTCCCCTCACGAGTTTCATTATAATGAATCGTTTAATGCTCACTTCAGTCGATCGTACAGTATAAGTAGTTTTCTTCTCGATAGGACATTTTCTCTATTATGTATATAGATAATCTGTATAATATAATCTTTCTCACTAATATCTACACCGTTTCCAAGGGTTACAATTATATATAATCCTCGTCGGATAGGTCTAACGCGCGCGCGATTGGTACCGTATGGTCGACAATTGCCGCGACATCGCGCGCGCCAGTAGTAAGGCAGTCGTCGTCAGTGCCGGGGGGGACTCTAGTGAGTCCATTTGCTCCATGTCTGTGGACAAACAATAGGTGAGGTTGAGGAATCGGCGCCGTGATCAGGATTTTTAATTCTAATTGTCTATAAATTTTCGTTAGGTAACATCGTTCCCCCAATATAAAAAGTAAATAAAGTTTTGAAAAAAATTCAAAGGTTTCTATATAAATAGTAAGTTTTTTAATCGTTTTAGATTTGACAGACTAACGATATTATCTTTGGTTTCTAATTTTATTAATTTGCCCATGCAGTTAAACACTGCTCCTTTCTCCCGTTAAATATTGCCTGGCCGCGCTACTTTTGAGTATTCCTTACTTATATGATAATGAAAATAGTTTTGTTTGCGACATTTAATACAATCAACGATAGCGCCATCTATCATCATTATTTGTTGAGTTTTAAATTTTACTTACGGACTTATTTGGGCTACTTCATTAAACATCATTGCAATTGGTGGGGCCCCACCTGCTAGAAAACGCAACCCCCAAGACAATTACCCAGTCCAAAGTGTTAATGAAGTGATAAATTGGTTCCACATTTTGTCAACTATACTGAAAATTTATATATCTCTAATGTCATGTCATGTACCGAAACTGTAAGCGTATGACGGCTCATCACTCCGATCAGCTGAATCCCTAGGGAATATTCCACGTTATTGAATGAGGAACAATCTCGGTGCGGTGTGGCAGCTGACCTGTTTATCGGTGGCGGCGTGGTGCGGCGGGCGCTCGGAGTGGTGCGGATGGTCGGGCACGGGCTGCAGGTACTGCAGCGGCAGCACGTGCATGAGGGAGAGCGCCGCCGCCGTGGCGCCGCCCATTGACGAGCCGTACCCGCTCTCGAGGCTCTGGCCAACGTTCACGCCCATCTGACTGCCGCTGCTCACGCCGCTCATGCCGCTCACGCCCTAAGCCAAACAACGAGTTAGTCACGTGTGTCTTTATATGTCATTTGATTTTACAATCACACATACAACTAGTATTTTTTTTTTGTTAGCTTCATCATACGATGTTTATTCCGTCCAGTGGCGCCCTCATTGGATATATTAAGATTTCTTTTTAAATACTGAATAAATCCAAAGTATCACTCTGACTTGCTCGTGAGAAGTCTAAAAGCTAATTATGAATAATATACCTAAATAGCTTTGATGGCGATTATTTAGCAGAATTAACGATTATAAAAAAAGTGTCCGTTTTTATCCATAATTTGAAATTCTTGAAAAAATAATGTAATTTGGTACACAGTTGTAACTTGGTATATAAGTCGTCTATTCTACCATACTGCAGCTTACTCTTCAGGCAAAAGCTCTTACTTACTCTTCAGGCAAAAACTCGTACTTTGGTAATGTGCACTTGACAGCTACCAGCGATCTGAACCTTCTGTATGAAGTCTTAATGCAAGGATAATATAATTGTTATGGTATAGGTGAAGCACCTGGTATCTGTCGTGGTCGGGCATATGGTGCTGGTGGGGATGGGGGGGTCCGAGCGGCGCGTGAGGCCAGTCATCGGAGGCCGTGAGTTTCCAGGCACGCTCCGTGCCGATGGGCCGCGGCTTGCGCTCCTCCTCCTCGCACCAGCCCACGCCCGAGTTCACTCCCACGCCGCGGTCCAGCAGCGACTAGAATTAGACAATCGGTTACAGGTGGTCTCCCAATAGACTCCTTCAGCATCTTACATTTGTGCTATACGTTTTACTCTGGGGTGTCTGCCTTGTGAATGAGCGATAATTGTATATCATGACGATTTCAAATGTTATTCTTATAACTTAATAAAACTTTTTTGAGTTTTAAGTTACGATATCTCCGATTTGGGTTTTAAACGTTTCTGCGACATGTGCAGTTAATCTGCACATTTTGCAGGTTGCACCATTATGCTATGCAAGGTCTTGTTTGAAAGGTAAAATTCCCCCAACGCACACCCGCAAAAACAAACTGTATGAAAACGATGCATGTTTTCATCCAACTTTACTCGATTTATAATAGTTAATACTTACGAAAATTTATATCTATTGTATTTACTATTAGTTATTTATTATTAACACTCACTTGATAGGGATGATGGGGTTGCGGCGTGTGTGGCATCGGTTTCGGCGCCGGTGATTGTTGGTAGGACATCAGCAACGTGCTCAGGTTGCCAGCGTTACTGGTGCCCGCGAACAGCTGTAAACAGTAATAAATTCACTATTGCACTACGTTTTATTTCTTTAAGCTGTTACATCTTCTTGTGTTTGTAGTATATTATTCAGAAATGTTACGAATCTTTAATTATATATTGCATATTGTTTCACTGTTGTTAAACTTAAATAAAATTTTATAAATTCCAAAACGAAATCCTGGTCACGGCTCCGGGATAAAAAAAAATACCATACCTGATTAGATAGGATTCATTAAATCCTAAGTAAAATGATAATAATAGTAATTAAACAGTGATTAATAAAATCGATAAAGTATCGTAATTATTTGCAATTTGATTGCATAACTGGATTTTCAACCATGGAAAAGTACCATTCAGAGTTTGTGAGATGAAAAACTTTCTAAGTGCCATGCAAGAGCAGTCTCCGTGTAGAGAGTCGAGGGTACCTGCGCGTTGTGCTTGGGCTGCATGAGCGTGTGCCGCTGCGCGAAATCTGGTGCACGCGGGTTGAGTCGTGACACGGTCTCCACGCCGCCGTAGCCCAGTCCAAGCGACTGGTTGCTCATGTTCACACCCCCCGATATCGATACCTGCCGTCGCCAAATACACAAAGAATAGAGCATGTGACATAACACAATTAAAGATAACTAACATCAAGCAATTATAAAACAGTTAAAATTACTTCTATACGAATGTATTATTGCATTAAATATTAATCCCTCTTCATAATATAGAGACTGATCGCTGAACTAGGAAAACCTTATATCTCAGATTACCAGATCTCGTCCCCAAAGCTGTTTAATTTTGGAAGTGACACACATGCTCTTGTTGTTTTGCGATATACAAATGAAATCTTGGGCTTATTCATTCTACAGCCCACTTTTCATACGTATAGGCAAACTTAATTTCAGCCAGGCTTTAGTTCATTACTGAACATAGTCCTACGCTAAGGATTAGGCATAGGAAATAATAAAAGAAACCTGGAAATACTTGGTTACTTTAAGAGATTGAAATAACTCTTTTACATATGAGTCTTAGCTGAAGGGCCTGCCTCAAAATATTTTCATTGTCATTATCAGGTAAACAAATCATCATAATCGTCCCAAATTAGTCAATTGATGGACATAGGCTTGGGTAGACGCGTTACAGAGTGAGATCTTAGCTTCACACATCTAGCCGCTCGGTGCTGATACATAAACAATAAAAATTAGAACTACTCTCACCATCATGTTGTGTCCATTCCGGGAGTTGTCTTGATATATGGGGCCGTTTCGGGTAAGACCGCCCATATCCATGGTGTTCACGTTGTTACCTGTAATGTTATAAAAAAGTTAGTCTTCTTTCATTCATCCTCTGCACATGTCCAAACCATTTCAATCTTTGTCATTACGTCTTATTTTACACCGCTTAACTCCTTAATTACACTATTCAAAGTCACCCCACTCGTACTTCTCAATGATCTCATTTCCACTGCATTAATTCTGCATTAATAATCCGTTTTCTGCCATACCCAGCATTTACTCCCGTAAATCAGTGTTGGAACCAGCACCCCGTCATGAACAGCCAGACGAGTTTATTATGGTCACTCATAAAGGCATGCAGTGCTCCATTCCGGCATTCACTCTTCTTTCGATGCCCATCTCACAAAGTAAACTATGTCGCATAGTCAGGTAGTTGTTTAATGACTCGGTTTTTCACTTCCGTAGCGTATCATCGTACCTTAACCAAATTTGTAAATAGCCTTTCAAACAAAACAATTATCCAAATCGGTTACACAAAACAAAAAAATAAATACAGGCGAATATCGAACCACCTCCTTTTTGATTAAAGTGGGTTAAAATATAAAGAATACAGATGTATTTGATAACCTCATCCCTTTGAAAGTCGATTAAATGTATTGGGGCGATCAGCCCTAGGATAGTGGCAATACAAGTATTTCAGTGCTTCGAGGGGCACATTAAACTGTCAAATTACTACTAGACTGAACAAATCCCCTGTTGCTATTGGCCCACATTATCTAATCTAATTGATATTATAAATGCGAAAGTTTGGATGTTTGTTTGTCGCTCAATCACGGCAACAGATTTGGGTGAAATTTGGTACATAGGTAAAATTTATACTGGATTAAGACATAGGATATTTTTTATCCCGGTAAAGTGAGTAGTTTCCACGGAATAAACGAATTTCCGCGATAAATTCCATTGTTACATACCACGCGGGCGAAGCTGCGGGCGGAGAGCTAGTTTTCTACAACTTCTCCCAGTGAGAGGAGGCTGTGTCCCAATAGAGGGGCGCGTGAGATTGTCGTTGATTGAGGCGGTTACCGATAGGCTGGTGGTAGGCGGCGGGCGGCGGGGCGGGCTGGTAGGCGGGGGGCGGGGTGGAGCCGTGCGACGAGGCGCGGGAGCACGGGGAGCAGCCGCCGCCGGCCGCGCCCGCGCCGCGGTACCCGGGCGCCTTGCTCGCGTCCACCTGATAAACACACATATTTTGATGTGATCACATTTCTCTAACATAAAACTGATTATATGACGTGAAAACTTAAACACGGCACACTCCTAGGGACCTCTTCCCGGAGAGTATATTTCTTCTCTTTTATGGTTGATAAGTCTAATCAGAATGTATCTGCGGATACCTTTTAATGGCTTTGTTAAAATATTCTATGTACCCAACCTTTTTATTTCTGCTGTTGGTGTTCCGAATTAAATAAAATAAAATAAAGTGACGGCATTTTAGCTTCAGTTAATAAGCGCTCGAATATTCGGGCGTGGGAGCCCCAAAGCTACCATGTCAGGTCTTTGTAGAGCCCATGGGGTACGCTAGCCTGCAAACACTTAGTATCATCAAAATATTAGCATTTAAGAAAAATTAACCGTGAAGTTATTGCAATGAAGTCCAGTCTAACTGCAAGTCGACTTATCGTCCTGTTAGGTATTTTTAAAATTAATTTTATGTATTAACATTAATAATTATAACATTTAATCTACATTATTGTCTATATTCTTAATACATTTTTCGGTGGCAACAACTACTTCTAGGGGAACTAAAAATCAGCAGATGTGCCGAGTCCTAGCCTTTCTTCTCTTTACTTTGATCTAATTCTAATAAACTCTTAGTTTGTTAATTAATTTGATGCTGAATTATTTATAACAAAGAAAAATCTAGGAGTACCATCGTAGATCTATTTTATTAATTAGCTAAAATATATTTGCATACCCAGGATGCTAATATGATTTCGATTCTAAGGGCCGTATTCGATCTTGAGAACGGTTAATTAAGACGGGCTCGATTGTACAGTCCCCGTATTCTAAATGGTTCGATATCGCATTCCACATTTGATACTGAATTGAATATCGACTATCGAGTCATTTAGAATACGGTTCTAAGTTATGCTAGACGCATGTGTATTGTCCAGCAGTGGAGAGTGACGCACCTGGTGCGGCGGGGGCTCCACATTGTGATGCGGCTCGCCGGCGGCGCCCCACATGCCCGCGCCTACCGACAGGTCCTTGAACAGGGAGTACTCCTGAGTGCCGCTGCCGCCGGTACTCTGTAACGGTAGAACAGTCTATCAAACTCAAAACGTTCATTTTTAATCCCAGATGCGAAAGGGTCACCAGTTTGAATCGTACAATTTACAAGTTCTCTCTGTGTGTCTTCAGTTTTATATTTTCGAAAACTGGTTTTTGCGATTTTCAATGTTTGATAGGAATCGGTTTCGGAAATATGTTTGGTTCTTAGCCATGTATGATGGAAATTGGTTTCGGAAATATGTTGGTTCTTACCCACGTTTGATGAAAATGGGTGTCGGAAATATTCATATTCATATTCATTTAATTCTTTGTGATACACAGGTACAATAATGATGGTAAGAATATAAAGATAGCTGGATCACTGTGATCTACCAAATGGCATACAAAAAAAATAAAAAATAAAACATAAATAAACAATTACAAGTCATAACATACATGGATTGTTAGTTTTGTTAGGTTAGGTATCACACAATTTACAACAAGTATCTACAATTTGCCTGGAAATGCACCACACTCAACTTTTTACCTATGATGGATCATCAAAACGAAATAAATAAATTAATAATTTGCTTGGCATAATACAATTAATTTACAATAAAACGTTGAAGTAATAATTTTCCCAATGTCATTTTATAACAAATCCATAAAATATTTCAAATAAATAACATAGATTACAGGCGAATGTCAATATGTAATATATTATAATGTCACATTAATTTATTCTTTCTAAATTATTCTTTATAAAATAATGTAGGTAAGTACAGTACCATTTTAATATTACAAATAAAAATCAGACATGCCCTGCCCACCTATTATTTACTTGTCTCTGTCTTGTCTACCAAAAATTCATTAATAGAGTAATATGCCTTTTGCACTAAAAATTTAAATAATGCCTTTTTGAATAATTTAGTATAGTTGTAGTCACGTATACATTTTGGTAGTTTATTGTACACTTTAGGAGCCATTGCAAAAATGCTTTTGTGTAGAAATGTTGTCCTCGTGGACAACAGGCATAACTGATCATTACGCCGTCTACTCGTGACGCGAGTGAAGAGATGCATATTAGTTCGAACAAATAGTGCAGTTTCATATATGTATAACGATGGCACTGTTAATATCTTCAATTGTAAGTAGTGCGGTTTACAACTATCTGTACGTTGCAAATTGGATATTGCACGTATACATCTCTTTTGTGCTCTAAGAACCACATCACTATCAGTGGCATTTCCCCAGAACATAATACCATATCTCAATATGGATGCAACATAGCCATGGTAGGCAGTTATGACTGCCTTTTTATTTACTATTTTGTTCAGTCTATATAGTGCATATGAAAATTGGCTGAGTTTATCACAAATTGAATTTATGTGGGAGGTCCATTTCATGTTGCTGTCAATTAGAAGACCTAAAAATTTCATAACATTCACCTGACCAACCCTTTGTCCTAAATAGTTGATATTTATATTAAGTAAATTATCCTGTTTAATTTTGAAATTCATAATTTTCGTTTTGTCAATGTTAATTTTCAAATTATTTGATTGCAGCCAGTCAATGAGCAATGTAATATTATTATTAATGTCAGATTCAATGTCAGTTATGTTACAGTCATCAAATATTACGGTACTGTCATCTGCAAAGAGCACCATGGAGTGATTGGTAGCATTCGGAAAGTCGTTTATGTAGATTAGGAATAATAATGGACCCAAAACGCTTCCCTGTGGCACTCCATAGTGAACTAATCTAGCGCTAGATGAGTAAGTCACTTCAGAAATAGTTTTATGACAAATTCTATTAATATGTGTAATTTGCTTTCTATTCTCTAAATATGACTTAATAAGATTTAGAACATTTCCCCTTATACCATATGAATTCAATTTATTCAATAAAATATCATGATCGACATGGTCGAACGCTTTTGTCATGTCCATATAAAGAGCTACTACGGGCTTTCTGGCATCCATACAAACGTGTACCTTAAGTAGGAAATCATATATTGCTCCGTTAATACTTTTCGTTTTCCTAAACCCATTTTGCTCTTTCCTAAATAAGTTATTACTTTCTAAGTATTTGTTTAGATTATTATAGATATATTTTTCAAAAATTTTAGAAAAAATCGGTGTCAAAGCTATGGGTCTGTAATTGCTAATATCTAATTTATCACCTTTTTTAAACATCGGCTTGATTAGGGACAATTTCAATTTATTTGGAAATACACCATTTTCTATGCATTTATTTATTATGTAGCTAACTACAGGGGCAATGATTCCTGAAACTGATTTAATTACTTTAGTATTGATATCATCATAGCCAGTGCTATGAGTATTTTTTAATTTATTTATTATTTGACATATGTCGTGAGGTATAGTTGGACTCATAAACATGGATTTTGAACATCTGCTGTAATATTTGTTATCATGCTTAGTAGAATTAGGTTTTATCTGATCAATGTAGAAGTTATTGAAAGCTTCCGCTATCGAACTAGGGCTGGTAATAGTTTTATTATTTAATTTTATTTGTATAATATTCTCTTTCGGTAAATTAGATTTTTGTTTATTTATAATTTTCCAAGTGGCCCTAGATTTATTTGCAGCAGTTTGAATGTAATAATTATTTTGCGATCTTTGTGTTAGTTGCACTATTTTCTTGTATCTTGCGGCATAGGTCTTAAACATACACTTATTACTTTTGCTCGGTGTTAACCTGTATTGCCATAAGAGGTCCCTTTTTCGTTTACTGCATAGCCTAACTCCATGTGTTAACCATGCAGGTCGAATAGTTGTGAAGATTTTAACTCTTATACAAGGAAAACATAGGTCATAAAAAAGTTTAAACAAGTCATGAAAATGGTTAAATGCCTCGTTCGCATCATCAGTCTCATAAACCTCATTAAAACTAAGGGTACTAATGCATTCTTTAAATTTATTAATATTTTCCTCAGAGTAGTCTCGTCGGTTGGTATACCAGTATTTTATTGTACAGAATTTCTTTACTGGGCATTTCAGCAATTGTGCAGTGTGATCAGAAATGCCAAATTCAATTATTTCGACCTTACAACCACGTTTTATGTTATGAAAGATATTATCAATACAAGTGCCACTGCAAATACGTGTCGGTTCCTTTATCTCTGGTTTCATATTAAATCCTAAGAGAAGCTGCTCAAACTGAATTGAGTACTTGGTTTTAGTTAGAATATTTATGTTAAAGTCTCCACACATTATAATTTTTTTATTGTTACAAAAAATGAATAATGTTAAAACGTCATGAAGATTATTAATAAAAATGTTAAATTTATCTGATACATGTTTATTTTGAGGTGGTCTATACACACATACTATTATAACGTTAACATCTATTAACTCAATAGCACAACATTCTATTATGTTCGCTACGCAGTATCTTGCCACAGTGTTAATAACTTTGTATTTTAAATTATTTCGAACCAATATGCAAGATCCACCACGTCTACTATTCCTCATAAAAGATGATGCAAGTGTAAAGCCAGGAATATTCAAAGCTGTTGTATCATTGCCACACATATTATGTTCTGTAAAACAAAGTACATCAGCAGTTTTACCATTATTTGTTAAATCATCCAAGCAAACAGTAAACATGTCTGATTTATTTACAAGACCAGCAATATTTTGATGGAGTACATATATCTCATTATAGACGAAAAAACTTATTGTTGTCATTGTTAGTATTGTTAGTGGTCCTTATGTTGTGGTTGTCCGTAACATTGTGGACATTACACTGTATCAAGTCATTAGCCGGAACAACAGATGGATTTAACAATGAATCCGTTTGCGTATATTTGTCAATTGTTTCGTTAATTTTTGGGATGCATGACGAATCCTCTTGAACGCCAACTGGGTTTTTATAGTGATCTGTAGTGTTCTGCATGTTTGTTAGATAAAATGTATTATATTTGATTCTATAGTCAATTCTTAATATTTCCCGTAATACATAACGGCATATATTGGTGGCGAAATGGTTTCGATTCGGTATGTTTATGCTATAGTCCATATTTACAAATGTAGTGTTAATAAATTTACTGCATATGTGCCGAAATTCGTAGTTTAATTTACTTACATGCAGATACCTATTGTACGGTGTCTCACATACAATAACATTTGCTTTAATGCGAGAGTTTAACCATACTATAAGACTTGATTGCACTTGAAAAGGATTCGTGTCATTCATTCCACCAAGTAATACTATATAATCATTGTCGGTTAACTCCTGTAGTGTATTTTGACAAGAAAAAACGATATCGTATAGTTTAGCTCCTGGTTTCCAAAAGCAGAAAACGTTAAATTCCGATCCAATCCGATAAATATTTAAAATAGGCTGTTTTAATGATCTGAATGATATTTGTGTGTAAAAAGCCTCGTGGGTTTTCTAAGTTAATATAATATTTGTTTAATGTAGAATATTTATGAAAATTAAAAAAAAAAAATACATTGATGAGCCCTTTGTTGTGATACCCATATTGTAGTCATAGAAATTTCTTTTTCATTTTGACAGCTTTAACTCTTACGGTCGCCGTGGTTTACTTTTTTACGACTTAATCTATCCTACGACACTTTGACTGTCGCGACGAATCTGACGGTGCCCATTCATTAAAACCCATCCACCTGTTTGGGTGCTACGAGGGAATCAAAAATCTCACATAAGTAAGGTAGGCTTACCTGGTGGGGCGTGGTGTTGATGTGCAGCGGTTGCGTGGGGGGCGCTTCGGGCGGGGCCCAGCTCGCCTCCGGCTCCTCCTCGGCGCGGCTCGGGGCCGGCGGGGACGGGGCGCCAGCGGGGCTCGTCGACGCCTGACCATATACAGGAGATTTAGAACGGGCTTTTTTGCGGACTGTATTTTTCTACGGACTTTATTATAACGTGATATTCGGGGCGGGATAAACGACAAATTTTGTTTCCGATTGTCTGATCAGACTATCAGAGGGCGGAGTGTGAGTTTTGTTTCGACTTAACTTTACTACCGCGTTCACGTTTACGTGACGATTTGTATGAAGAAATATGCAGCGCCTCTAGCGGATAGTTTGCAAAGCGATTTTTTTCATAGGGACTTTTTTCGTAAACGCGAACGCGATGGTAAAGTTAAAAACGAGACAAAACTCGCACTTCGCACACTGATCGTATTCACTCGATACACTTCGACTTACGTCTAATAAAAAAAAAATATGTAGATAATAAATAATAATAATAAATAAATATCCTTAGATATACACACAGCGCCATCTAGTTCCACAGTAAGCAACTTATAGGCTTGTGTTGTGGATACCAGATGGTTGATATACTACATGAATAGATTTTTTTTTAATAAATACTTATTATAAATGAAAACATCCGCAACTCGGGTACACATGCCCGTATTCATCACACAAACATATGCCCATAGCGGGATTCGAACCCGCAACCTTTTGGTATAGTGGTCAGAGTTGCTAACCACTACACCAAACAGGAAATCACGTCAAGATTTTATGTTAGTTTCCTTTTGTGTGTACTCCTTTAGCGCAGTCTCTAATTGTGTGACTGCTTACCTGGGGGACGCGGGGCTTGGTTTCCAGCGGTGGTGTAGCGGTGAGCTTGGCCGCGAAGGTGTGAGAGCGCGCCACTATAGCGCCCGAGTATATGAGACCGGACGCCTTCACTGGCGTAGGCGCTGGGGTCGCAGGCGTCGACGACGCGCGCTTCTCGCTTACGGTTACTGATGGATACAAACAAGGTTTTTAATTCATTGATGAATTCATTGATTGAACAATGATCCTGTGGGTTTCTTGCGCCGCTTTTCTTTTCCCACAGATGATTTTGTTGTTTATTTATTTATTCTTTATTGCAAATAAACACAAAAGATACAATTGTCAGATACAAAGATACAAAGGTGAGCTTATCTCTAAGAGAGATCTCTTCCAGCCAACCCTATAAGCGGTTGTTGAGTTTGACACGAAGTGTTTATCCTTACACTGGAGACAGGAGGCGTAAGAGTCATGCCCATCAACTCATCATTCAGAGACAATTTCAATATAGCGGTTTGTTTATATAGTTAGCAAGTTCCATAGAATGTTAGTTTAGTAGGGTGGGGGTAGGTAGAGGTATAGAATACTGATATACGGTGGACCCAGTTTGGTTTTTTAAAAAACTATTTATTTGACACACCCGTTTATTATGAAAATTTGAGATTGCCTCGGTCTCCAATTCTTGGACACGCGAGTTACAAGCTCCGGGTCGAGCTTGCGTAAATAAAACAACTTCGCGGTTTAATGAGAAAACCAAACTTATGTCCTACCACTACGGTGGCGAGATTAGAATTGAAAATTACGTCACAAAATTGCGGCGGCGACGCGTACAGTCTAGAGACAGCAGCTTAATCTAACACATACATAGAAATACTGTTTATACACATAGTACCATACATAACACGCGCGATGTAGCTACTAGGAGAAGACTGCTCGTGACCGCGTGGCGCAAACAAGTTTTATGGAAAAGAAAATTTCGAGTGAGCATTTTATTCGGTATTAATTATGAGCATAACAGGACGTACCGTGCGGGTGCAGGCGGGGCGTGGCGCGCGGGGCGGCGTGCGGCTTGGCGGCGGCGCGGGCGGGGGGCGGGGCGCGGCTGCTGCTGGCCGCGGTCGCCACCTGCCGTACACAACAATTACAAAATTATTTATTTTCAGTAAAATATCAGTTTTAATAAATTGAGGTCTCCTTGTAAGTATAGCAATACCTGTATCAGAAGACCTCACTCTTCCATAGCTATGTTATATTATTTTACTAAATAAAACAAAAAGTGTAAATTTAATAAGAAACTTAACAATAATAATAAACAGGATTACTCGGCCTCATCTTCACTTAACATCAGGTGTGATTGAGGCCAAGTGTAATATATATATATATATATATATATATATATATATATATATATATATAGGTGTGTTTGTTAATAATAGTCTAAAGATTTAGTGTAGTCTAAATGTTTATAATGTTTAATATCTTATAACCATCCACTACTCGCCTGGGGGCATTGACTTATATATATTACACTTGGCCTCAATCACACCTGATGTTAAGTGAAGATGAGGCCGAAGGTGGTAGCGTAGTTACCAGGAAACCCCAACACATTTGGAGGACTGGCTATCTTAACAGGAACACGACAATGCTATTAATATGGCTGTTTGGCGGCAGATTTAGATAAGATGGTGGTAGCTAGCCAGGCGGACATTTAATATGCCCTACCACAAACCAAACCGAGTACTAAATATGTACAAAACACTGTACACGCCACTGATAGATATAGTCGCGTGAACAAATCTTTTTAGATAAAACCCATTTCTGTACGCTTTTATTTTTATTGAAATTTAAACAAGGGGAAAGATTATCTCATTAAAGGCTATCTTCGAAATGGCTGAATCGATTAAATCAAAAATGGCGAAGAACCAGCTTTCGAAAACAAACAACCATTTTCATATATCTAGCCGTTTTGGGCGTACAATGCAGACAGACGGGCTTCAAACTCTATTACAACCCTCTTTTTGAGTCGGAGGTTGAAACTTGACTAATGATTAACATTGATGGTACCTTGGGTGTGGGTTGCTTGGGCGGTTTGGGCACTTGGGGTGCGGGCGCAGGCGCCGGTAGCTTGGCGCGCGGTAGCAACTGCGCGATATCCGCCTCGGGGTCTCGGATCATGGCCGCTATCAGGTTTGCTGCCTGCTTCGTCGCATCCGCGGAGCCCCTGGGATTGCGCCAACGAGAAATTGTTAAGTATAATATAAAATCGACGCAGCAGTTACCAACTTTTATTCAATAAAACAGTATAGCATGTATAGTAATTTAATATGAAAGTCTTATGATTTGATTTTTTAATCGCCAAAAGCACTCAGGGGATAGGTTAAAATAGTAATGGATATAAATGGGTGGACGTCTTGTCCGTTATCCTTTTTAATGGAAAAAATAACAATATCCTTGCACATACACACAGCGCAATCTAGTTCCACACTAAGCAACTAGGCTTGTATTACACACCTTCTAGAAGTACAAAGGATGAATATATCGAAAGCATTTGCAACATTTCGGGTAACTTCGGCGGATGAGAGGTAGTGTGTGGCAATACATTAATTTTATGTAGATAAAGAGTTTGAGTTCACCGGCGGACTTGTCCCATACAGGAATTTCTTCCAGTCAGCATAGGGTTAGAGAACAGTAGATTGGGAGTATACAAATTACAGCCGATTTAATCTAAAACAAATACATACACACTAATAACGAATAACATTATATTACATAACTATACCAATAGATAAGTAAATAGCTTAGGAAAATATATATACCTACATACTAATAATACATATTACATGATGATGATGATGAATTGACGATCGGTTGGTGTAGTAGGTACAGTGTCTGTGAAACCAACGGTTGCAAGTTCGAATCCCCCGAGGGGTAAGTGTATGGGTAACGGATACAACCATTTATTCCCGAGTCATGGATGTTCATATAAATATTTATCTATGTTTATCCGTTACCCCGTATCCATAGTACAAGGTTTGCTTAGTTTAGGACTAGCTGATTGGTGTAAGTGTCAGAAATATGTATATAAATAAATAGAGGAGTTAATACGGAGTCATCATACATCAAGAGTAGCTACAGCTCAAAACGAGTTTGAACCCGAGTGCTATTTGACGTTAGTTTTAAAAGCATTTAGTGATGGAGATTTTCTCAACTGCAATAATGTTTTTGTTAGACGATTACTTACCTTATGTGTGATACAATAAAGACTATTTCACTCACTTGATGGTGATGATACGCTCGCCCTGGCCCTTGCTCTGCTTGTCCACCTCGATGTGAGCGCCGGTGGCGGAGCGGATCGCGTTGATGTTGCTGCCGGCGCGCCCGATCACTCGCGATATCGCGTGAGACGCCACGGACACCTTCTTGCATCTGTCAATCACGATACAAATATATGAATTACAATACATCATTATGTGCAACATGTAGAGCGCCAATTCTACTTCCAGGCCTTCCCTCGTATATGAGCGTATGGGTAGTAGTCCATGCGGGTTGGTGAATTTGAATTTTTATTTTTCAGGCATGCAGGTTTCCTCACTATGTTTTCCTTCACCGTTTAAGAGCAGTCGGTTAAATGCACATAAGTAATTAAATTTAAAAAGTCCAATGACTTTTTAAATTTAAGAATACCAATGTATTCTCCTGGAATCGAACCCGGGCCTCTATTACCCGTACATAATATTATCGATTACCCATACAATGTAAACCATTCTGAAATCACCTTCAGTATGGATACGTTTAAGTTCTGTTCACCTTTAAAACAATTTCCGGCTGTTTTCGGCTATGGTTCCTAGTGGAAAGTTGTACATAATCAGTAGTGGCGTAAACAGGAATTACACAAATTAAATTTCACCTAGGTACAGGGAACACCACCAATTAAGTGAATAATTTTCCAATCCTAAATGCAGGTGGACAGAGAGAGACGATAACAAACCTATAACAATCTATAAGCTAAAAGAAGATGGTAGTCTTACCCGGGCTCTAGCGTGGAGAGTGTCTGCACGCTGGACTTGCGCACGACCTCTTTCCAACCCTCCTCTCGGCGTCCGCCCACGCAGCCAGCCTTCGGCGATGTGCTCTTGGCTTCCGTCTCCCATCTGTAGTTCAATTGACCAATTTAGACAGACAGTATTAATCTACCTACTAGAGGGATGGACGAAACAGTTTTGACAATAGTGTCACCATAGAGGAATAACAGTGTCACTGTATGGTTAAATTCCATATAAAAATCTAGTTCTATCCTTTGCCGTTAGGTACGACGTAAATATAGAGGATGAATATGAAGTGATCACTTACACTGCAACTATTACGCGGTTTGAGGTGAAAACTAATAGGGTGTATTAAAAATTACATACATACATAACGTCACGACCTTTATTCCAAATGGGGTAATCAGAGATATCCCAAACAGTAAAAGTTTAATGCTTGAAACAAACAATTTTCACCTATCCAAATATGCAGAAATGCACAAGTGACATGGGGGTGAGCCCATCGCCGTTAAACGTGCAAACCTATAAATGTTTTTTCATGTAAAGTCCCTTAGTCGCCTTTTACGTTGGGAAGAGACGAGTTGATTCTATTCTTTTTAAGCGCCGAAACAAATGCGGTAATTTTTAGAAAATCACCATTCTCTTCCCTACAATATAACTTAATATAAGCATAGACATTGACATTTTTTGAACATATTAGTAAGAATCGTGGAGTGCGATTTAGTAAACTAAAACAATATTGTCTATGAAATGTGTTAAACTTAAAATCAACGTACACTATTATATTTTAAAAGCATGCAATAAAGAAATAAAATACTCTATGATGCAACATGCGACAGTATTTTACACATTCGATGTATTTGAAATCATTGTGAGAGTTATGTTATCGACAAAAAATTAGGTATTGTTTTATATCAAAGCATTTTGTAATGAAATCATTCTACTATCTTTACGATTTTGGAAATTATTGACGAAAGTCAAATAGCAAGTAATAAAATGGATAGTAAAAAATAATTAATTAACCCATTCAAGTCTCTAACACATTGGGTTTAGGTCTTGAGGAATCGTAAAGTATAAATTTTTTTATAGGCAGATGTGAACCACACAAAAGCTTTGATCCTTTATAAAGGTTTTAGAATGTCAACATTAGTGACCACAGAGGTAGATACAAGATATATGATCAAACGAAATGATGATTTCCATACGAGTTGTGCATGCGGCGATGACCATTGGTCAAGTATATTCGAAACATTCATGATGACAAAACAACTTTGACACTGATTTCACGCGTGACGCGTCTCATTGCGATGTACGTCGACGTTGGAACTTACTGGTGGGCGTGGGATTTTTTGTTTTTATCCATCATGGTAGTGTCAACATCGTCTTTCTCCACGTTGTGCCTAGTGGATTCGAACACTTGACTTTTCCGAGAGCTACTGCCGTATTTGTTTACGTTCTGTACTGTTATGCTCTTAGGTATGTCCTCTTCGGTTTTTCTGGAACAACATGTTATTCTTTAGCCCCCCACTGACAAAATGGCTGAACCTATACTGACTGCATAATTATCTATATTGATATAAAAACTTTCAATTGCTACACTTCCTTATTGAAGTAAGGAACGAATATCAAGATTAGTTCAGCCGTTTTGGTGAAGTTTGGCAGCATAGTAATACACACTATCAAACATTAGTTTCGACGCAATAGCATTATTCGAGAACAAGCTTTCTTTCCAATACAATGTTATCTGCTTAATAAGCATTACATCTCAATAAACATTACGGGCATGCAAGTATATTATAGTCATTTTGGTCGGGCCGCACCCTTACCTTCTCATATTGCTGTATTCCGAACGATTTTTATATTTCTAGGTAATACTTTACATAACCTAATACGGAGTTATTCCTTAAACCCGTTATTAAATTTCAAACCGTTATTAAATTTCAAAATGTACATCTATCTATTGAGAAGAAATTTATCAGTGAATTTTTCGTTAGAAACCAATTTGTAAATAGGATTATCAGAAAATAATTAATGAATTAAGATTTTTTAGACGGATAGGAGCAGAACAAACGAAAATGGAGGTTAACAACACAAGATTAGATAAATAAGAAGTAACGAGTTCGCAGAAAAAAAAAATGTATGGATACAACTCCACTACAACATATTCCTTGCTAAACACCACCAGTATAGATTTAATCTAGTGAGTAATTGAGCCCTGTATGTGTTCGACTGACTATGCAATGGTGAGTCGTTGCATCGGTCACAAAAGCTAATAGATTTTTTTTTGTTATATGAGGATCTTTGCACTACAGTGGGACTGATTTCTAATGTTAATATTATGAAAACAAAACCCTTCGAAATATCGCACCCAAGTGTATAATACATTCATTACAACACGCTCTCAGTAAGACATTTGTCACCGCTTTAATATTTAAAAAGTACCAATAGCTACTAAGGCCTGTATTAATAAACCAATCTCAATACAAGTCTTGAGGCTGTATCAACCGAG
Source organism: Oegoconia quadripuncta (assembly GCA_949316235.1). Classification (NCBI taxonomy): domain Eukaryota; kingdom Metazoa; phylum Arthropoda; class Insecta; order Lepidoptera; family Autostichidae; genus Oegoconia; species Oegoconia quadripuncta. Next base: position 18,332,943 of record OX438754.1, on the reverse strand, counting down.
ATGCGTCTTAAGCAGTTGACGCTATCTCAAGCTCTGTGCTAATTTATAAACCAATCTTGAGGTCTACTCAGCTGAGATAACTTCTCAAGTATTCGCCTCAGCGGCGAATGAATGATATTCTTGAGTTTCGTTTATAAATACGCGCACCTCTCAAGTGAGTACTGCTTGAATAAGCACGCGCTTTTCAGGTCTCAAGTTCGGTTTATTAATCAACACGTTTACTTGAGACCGGTCACAAGACTGTTCTCAATCTTGAGAATGGTTTATTAATACGGGCCTAAGACACATTTTCGGTCATTTAGCAAACCTATTTTATGTTTTTATTTTATTTACATTGATGTAATGTCGTATAAAAGTATTGTATGCAACTATGTAACATCTACAATATTGGCTCTGACATGACAAAAGCAACTGGTTCTAGGCTGGCGGTATATCACTACTGTAGGCGGGATACAAATATCGCATGTCTAAACAAAAGAAATATCGCCCATGCGAAGATACATAGTTGCCGCGGGCTTTTCAGTGGATCTACCATCAGTTAATTTGTCGGTAAGGCGAGTTCACAAGAGAGGCGGTTTGCTAACGCGCATTTACAAGTGCAGAAATTGTTTGTGTGACTCACTTGTCGCGTTTCTCACTGCGGCGGTCGGGCGGCGCGGGCGCAGGCTTGCCAGGGGTGACGGGAGGGGATATCGGAGCCACGTTCTCCTTCTCCAACTTCTTCTCCTTCTCCGGCTTGGGCGTACTCTCCTTCTCGGGTTTCATCTCTATTTTCGGTTTGATCTGTTGAGAGATGTTAGAACATTAGATCATAGTATAAATCACATATTTGTTTGGCGATATGACACGGGAAAATCTGCGTGGGTCTTAGGCATGATATACACATATCAGGACGGCACGTTCAGCACGCCCAAGTGGCACGAATCTATAGTGTGTGAATTAATTTGCTAAATCTCAATTATCACGAACAAGGCTACCCGACGAAAACAAACAAACAAGCACGACCTAAGTAAGAATATGAAGGTGTTTCTGCGGCTCGAGTTTGTCGCTGGAAAATTTTGCGAACAATGAATAAATAGCACGTGTTGTTGTCGTGGCAGGTTACGTTGCACTTGAGGGTCCACTACCACCATATATTTTCATCCAAAAGATTCCCTAAAATATTGTATACGAGGAAGTTTAAAATAAACTTCAGTGTCAATCAGTGGGCATATGGTGTAATTACATTCTGAAGTTGTGTACGCGCACGTGTATGTTTTGCCGACTGTACGCTTGAAATTGCAAAGTGAACTGTCCTGTATTTGCCGATAAAAAACTGTCACTCACTTTGTCGGGCTGTTTCTTGACAGGGGGCACGACAACAGGTGGTGGGGAAACTTTCTCCTCTTTTTTCTTTTTCTTGCTTTTCGCGCTCGTGGCCGGCGGAGCTTTCACGTCGGATGAGGAGCATGAGCCCTGCAAACGAGGGAACACCAATAACATTATATTATTAATTGCTACATCAAGAGAACGACCAGAGACTACCAAAGAGTTTGCCAGCAACTGTTATGACACGGTGCAATGGGTTGTAAACAAAATGTGAATAATTCATAGAGACTAAACTTCGCCGTCTATTGAGCACCTACTAGCAATACAGAGAGTATGTAAGCCCTTTACCGTTTAATAACTGTAATAAAGCCACAGAACATGGATATATATATATAACCACATGCACACCGCGCCATCCATGCACTATACATCACACTCCAACTTTGTGGAGCCACAGCAAAACTGAAAATTTGCCTAAGGGGGTCTCTAACGAAAATAGCTTCGGACTTTTTCTTTTGCAGTTTGCTGCGTCTATTATAAACCAATCGTCATTATTTTACTTTTGTTGTATATAGTTAAAATTCATACTACAGGACGCAAGGAACGTCTGAACTTATGCAAAACCCCCAAAAACGAGTCAAAAATACCAGTCAATAAAAAATTAAATTTGGCGTCTGCTTCCAAGCATTCAACCAAATGATTTTGAAGTACATATCTTTGGTTGTATGTAAACGCTTTATTGTACAAAAGAAAATAAATATAAAACAAATTTACTGAAACCGACGCACAAAGGCAAACTTACCCACAACGGGATTTCTTCAAATCGACTATAGAGTTAGTTAAAGAACAGTAGTTTGGGCGTTTATACTACCCTTTTTTATATGAATTCGGGATTTTAAGTTTTTAAAATTTCATAATTCTCGTAGCACAATATACTGCATAACTGAGTACGTACCTGCGAGTTGGCATCGATGCCGGAGTCGCCCTCCTCCTTGGCGACGGGCTCGTCATCAGGTTCGCCGCCCTCAGAGCACTCTCCGAGCGCCTTCTCGCAGTAAATGGAGTTCTTGTCATTCTCCTCCTGGAGCTTGCGCCTTTCCTCCTGCACAAATTACATACACTGTTAGCTCATTGTAATTGAACTAAAAAAAATTGTCAGATTGCATTCGCACATATCGTTTTCCTTCATCATTCAAGCATAAGCAGTAGTTTTGCTTCATATACAAACCGTCACTGTCATATTATGGTGCGGTTCTTGTTACCGCATTTAGATTCACATTAGCCTGGCTCCAGACTGTGTGCCCGTCTCTGTATAATGCAAGATCTTCCTGTGTAACGCATCTTCAATTTCCCCCTTTGGCGGCAGCTGGGTTGGTCGCATTTTGGTACTGCTGCAGGGGTTGCTAATGCGCTACCAGTGCAATGCCTTAGCCAGCTATCAGCCAGTTTACTTTTACATACCGACCCAACGCACCATCACTGCTGCTTTTTGTCTCATAATGTAACACTCCTACTCTTAGCAAGCACATCTTTTGCAACATCTGCTATTCAATTCCATTTTCACAAGAGGACATTACTCACCTTATCTATGTAATGCATGTTTCGCATCCAATCTACTACTAGGCACACTGTCGCATCTTCTTGAGTTTGTCTTTCAAATCCATCAAATTACTCACCTCGTCAATCTGCACCAGGCCTGCCGCGCCACTGTTCCCCCACGACCCCCCACGCACCTTCTTCTCCATCTTCTTCTTCTTTTTCCTCTCGCGTCTCCTGGCGGCGGCCTGGCGGCGACACTCCTCGCGACACCTCTCGGCGTCCAGCTCCTCCAGCAGGATGGTTGCGTTCTGGTTGGCGCGCGCCGCCTGCGTCTCCTTGGCCGCGCGGATCACGCGCACGCACTCCTGGCACTTCTCCAGGAGCTCCTTGTCCGATATTGTGCAGATATACCTGCCGGCGTATATGGACTTATGAATATTTACGGTTATTTATTTATTGCATTTAACTTAGAATTAATTTATTGTTAATTAGAATTAGGTTAATTTAGAATGCGTTGTTATAATTCTTATAGTTGAAGATGATGCAATGTTTGACATTTCAAATGGTTTTTTAGTATCGTATTATGGAATTTACGACAAAATAGTAGTGCATTTTTAGTAGTCTGGATGGAAAAGTGTAATGTATTTGTCAGGGTCGAGGCAACACAAAGGGTAATGAGTTAGATTAAGACAACGTTTTTATAGAAATAGTTCGACAGATGACCTGACTGTTTTGTCATTGCAATCGTCGGTTGTCATTCTTTTTTTTGTTGTTAGTAGTTGGATCTGTATGTCTTTTTGTATGTCAAAATTGAAATATCCATTTTGTTCAAGACTGTTTGTATCCTGAATGAATAAATGTATTCCTAATAAATGATTTTGACGTGTAAAATCACATTTTAATTACAATTCGATTTATAAGGTAGGATTTGTGCTCAACGAAAAGCTGGGCAAATTGTAATTTGCTCCTACAGGACCCATTACAAGAATCAATGGTTTCTCTACGCTGGTATGCCTCAATATTAATTCCCTGTCGCCTTTCACTATTCCGACGACGCATCTACGACAAGAAATTATATTTGTGTGACAATTAGTAGCATTTACAGAATTGAGATGGATTTAAAAAGGTTACTGACCTTGTCATTTCCTGGTCGGAGGGGAATTGCGTGACGACGCCCACCATCCACTTAACCACTTTCGTGTGGCCCTTCCGGAAGGCAGCCATCAGGCAAGATACCTGAAATATATTACGATGTCATTAATGCTGCAACTTGAAAAGGTTCGACATCATCTCTCCATCGATATCAGCGCCAAATACAAATCCGTCCCGTTGTTAAGTGAACATGCTCATGCATCATAATCTTATCCTCGTCCACTACTGGATACACGCCTCTTTCAAAGCTATTGAACCCAGTCTTTGGTTCTCGGCTTCCGGTTCCCGCCAGTCGTCTCACGCAGACCGCAGATCGTCCATCGCACCATCTAGCATGGTTGGCACCCTCACGTTTGCCAAGACATAGTCATGGACTATTTTATATGATCATTACAATGCATATCATCATTATTATAATGATCCGGCAGTAGAATGTCAAATTGTTTGCTCAACCGTCCTCTGGCAATTCATTGCTTCATTCATTCATTGTTTTTCAATTTTAAGGAATGCAAAATAAAAAGAGTTTTATCACTCTGTATGATTTGTCTGTGACCAACCCTGCATAGTCCACGCAAAAATACTTCATTTTATATTTATTTTATTTTCTCAGGAAAACCAACATCTGCTTTCCAAATTATCACTTAAACTAAGAAACTGAAAGCCAATTAGAAGGTTTCCACTGATAGAACCTACTTATACTTAATAAAAAACTATACATTGCAATCAGAGAACTAAACTACTTAACCCATAATTGTTAAAAATTACAAATAATTACATCTAAAAAATTTCTAAAATTGTATAAATATATGTGATGTGGTTGTGCTTATAAATAAAAGAAATAACATACCTATTTGGAAAGAGGATGAGAAACAGCCATTAAAAGGCAGAGTAAAATAACAAAGTAAGGTTACCTTTCTGTTATCCTGCGAGTCGATGTCGGCACCAGCTGCGTAGAGCATCTCGACAACCGCGAGGTGACCCCCGTTGGCGGCCAGCCAAAGTGGGGAGTTGCCCTTCTTGTTCTTCACTTCCACCGCTGCTCTTCTGCAAATAAATAACAAATGGATAAATGCCGTGCGCAAGTCCCTTGGACATAAATACAATAACCTGATTTGGGAGCATATATTATGCTGTGTAGGCTTAATAATTTGACCATATCCGTAAGCTATGCGGTTGTCAATATACAAATCAATTTAACGTGTGAGATACATCTCGAGAGTCCGAAATTCGTCCCCTTCGTCGATAAGGCCGCATGGTAGATGATTCTGATATCTGTTCCTCGTACCTCTGCAGCAGCAGCTCGACGAACTTGGTGTGCCCCTTGTCGGCTGCGATGGTGAGGGCGGTGTCCCGCGACGAGGGCACGGGCGGCGCGTTGACGTCGGCGCCCTTGTCGAGCAACACTCGCCCGACCTCCACGTAGCCGCCGCTGGCCGCTTCCATTAGAGGGGTTAGGCCGGTCTTGGCCCGATGTTCCACGTTCGCCTTCCGGTCGAGCAGTAAGCTTACCACTTCGTGACGACCTGGGGGAGGTATCACTGATTGAGTTGAGATAAGAAAAATACAATCAGCTTCGATAACAATATAAGCGTTTAAAACCAAAAAAAAAAAAACGCCCACAGCATATGTATGATGGATGAGGGCGCCATGTTAGATTTTTTACTGTGACATATAGCGTATAATACGGAAGATCGACTCGAATCTACCGACATTTCGCTTCAAGATCGGTCAAGACGTTTGGGCTACAGGAGGTACCATAGAAATCTACATATATAGGCCACTTGAAAGCGTCTCAGTCCTTCCTGGAGCAGTCAGATAAAAGACAATGATCCGTGTGGATTTACCATACAGGTGTTTGTTCGCTTTGTCATGTCTTTTAGTTATTCTATGTTGAATCTTAACTAGGATTCAAGGGTGTGTAATAGGTATTCATATCAGAACAAACGGGTTTGCTGGAAGAGATCTCTTATAGAGATAAGTTCGCCCTTTGTACATTTTTTCTAAAATATTTGTTAATGACCATTTCTTTGTGTGTGTACAATAAAGTGTTAAAATAAATAAACAAAACTACTGTATAAGCTATCATAAGAGTGTGATATGTTAAACTGTTGGTGAACCTAATATATATACAATAAAATAAAATAAAATAAAAGGGTGGTTTGAAGGCGACCCGGATTTTTGACCTCTTAGAGGCAATGTCCGTTCCTTAACAGCAGATGGTTGCAGCCCAGTACAGACTATAGTTCCACCAACGAAGAAATCTTCCGTCACTGAAACTTTGTGTATGATAGGGTTAATAGATTACGTCAAATCATCCTATCAATCGTAACCTATATACACCACTTCATCAGACTGCAAAGAACCCTTGGCACATCCTTGCCTTGACACCTTATAAACTGTAATGCTGTCAAATAAGTAATATATAATTTCTTGGTTACTAAGCCCCATACGGTGGCCGTACCTTGGAAGCAGGCGAGGGTAAGGGCGGTGTTGCGGTTGGTCTCGATCTGCGCGTTGATGTCGGACCCGCAATCGAGCAGTAGTCTCACCGCCGCCGTGTGACCGTTCATCGCGGCCAACATTAGAGGTGAGATGCCCAGCTTCGAGCCAGTGCGGGAGTTTATCTCCGCCTGTAACACAACATTGAAATCAGCCTTTGTACACTGATTGGTAAGCGAAATGACAGTTAATTGTACTTTTCCCAACATCCATTTTTCAACGGGGGATTGTTTGATTGTGTGTAGTACAAAATGGTGGTGAATATTCCTGATTCATAGTTGAAAGACAAGTCGTTCAAAAATAAGCAGCTTAAATGAAAATACCCCATAAAACATTAAAATAAAGATTTATCTTGGCAAAGTACCATGATGGAAACAGTACCTGGTGGTGCAGGAGTAGCCTGATGATATTTACGTAGCCGCCGGATGCGGCGAGCGACAGCGGGGTGTAGTCGGAGACGTTCCGGTGCTCCTTGTTGGCGCCGCGGCTGAGGATCAGCTCGACGACCTCGTAGCGGCCGCCGCTGCACGCCAGCGAAAGAGGGGTGTCCTTGGTCCGCTCGGACTGGGCTTCGATATCCGCGCCGTGGTTCAGGAGGATATCCACGATTTTCTCGTGGCCCGCGGTCGCGGCTAGGATGAGGGGGGTGAAGCCCTGCGGTACACAAAACATGGTTCACGTTGGACGGTTCATACAAATCAGATGCTTTCGACCTGAATAAAACGAGGTATCAGCACGGCACAGCATATATTAAGACTCGAGTGAGATAGAGTGGCGGGTGACATTGAGCCCACGGAATGTCAAAGTCAAAAATGCTTTATTTTGTAGGTACACAGAGTACAATTAAAATAGTCAATTTTCATTTTTTAAGCTACTGCTTGTTCAAAATGCAATTTTCCTCTGAGAAGAACAAGTAAGAAACTCGAAGGGTTGCTCTTTTAAAATCAGGTTTTGATTTTACATAAAGGTTTTTATATTACAAAAAAGTTTTTATATTTCGTGAAATAGCCTGGCATGCGAACGATCTGATTATGTCCAGGGATGATTATCATCTAAATAGTCTGATATTTTATAATATGCTTTGTTAATTAGTTTCTGTTTTATAGTATCTGTAAGAATGCGCATGACTTGACGGACCCACAACTTTATCTACAATAGGTAGGTGGGTTACCTTCTTGTCGCGATGCTCGATGTCGGCGCCGCGCAGCAGCAGCAGCTCGACGAGGTCGTCGTGGCCGCCGGCGCAGGCCAGCGTGAGCGCGGTGTCGCGGTTGGAGTCGGTCTCGCCGTCCACGTCCATGGCGGAGTAGGCGGCGGGCGCGGGCGCGGGGGGCGTGGCCGCGCCCTCCTCCGCGCCCGCTCCCGCTCCCGCCGCCGCGCCCGCGCCGCCGCACCGCGCCGCGCGCCCCACGCCGAACCGCCCCTGACACATTCAACTCGATATACACACGTCACCTCCTTCATCCCCAAAGGCTGCTCAGAGATGTTCATATTCACATATTATTGCATTACACATATCATAGTTACAATACGTAGGTAGATACTAGCATACACGGTATCCTGCCTTTTCGCCGAAAATTGTTTTTTTTTTATCCACAACGGGTTAGCACTTGACCTCAATCACACCTGACGTTAAGTGAAGATGAGGTCGAAGGTGGAAGCGTACTGACCCGGAAACCCCATCTTATTTGGGGGACTGGCTATCTTATCTCTGACAACCGGAACACAACAATGCTATTAACATTGCTGTTTGGCGGCAGATTTAGATAAGATGGTGGTAGCTAGCCAGGTGGACATTTAATATGCCCTACCACCAAACAAACCGAGTACCAAATATGTACCCCGCTGGGGATCGAACCCGCGACCTCCGAAGCGTAAACCCAATATTGTTTACATTGAGCCAAGGAGGCGGTTGTTTGGCAGATGATCACTTGCCAACCAAAGTTTCGTCGATATTTCACTTTGACAACTAACGATTAGCAAATTTTTGTACGACAACGTTTCATTTGGTAGAATTATTGTTAAGCTGATTATTATGACACAAAATGTTTGGGACATTTATCATTTGTCAAACATTTCACTAGGCCACACAACTATTAGACGAATGACGTTTTGTCAGTGTAACAGTTCCCTTTTCATACTGAATGATCTAAACTGTCGCCTAAAAAGGAATAACAAGTATAAGTGGGGCATAAAAAAGTATTGCAATACAAGTTTCTTCACCGCAAAATTAACTTCGTACCGTTATATTTTATATAGGCATTAGAAACTAAATATAATGAACATAATAGAAATAATATATGTTATGAAATAAAACCCAGATAATGACAATACTAAATATTTCAAAACCAAAAAGTTGTCATTGTTAAAAAACTACATTTCTTGCGTTGTTCGGCATATCGTTACGAGTAATGTAAATTGTTTAATTTGTCTATCACATTTCATTTGCCGAATTGAATGGAAATCCCATAAACTCATGGGTCACCAAACCTACCTTTTTCTTAACAGCAACGCAGGGGTTGACATGGTGGGGCTGGTCGCGCTTGGCGTGCGGTTGGGGCTGAGGCTGCGGGGGGGCCGGCGCCCCACCGCCCGGCGCGGGGGGGCCCGGCAACGGCGGGGGGAACGACGACGATCTATACGGGAAGGAAAAAGGTAAGTTAGGCGAGCAGTTTTTAAAGACAAGACTTTTATTACACCATCACGATTATCACATATTATTCTACTACAAAGACGAGTTACATAAACTCCATCAAGGAGTTCCAGTGGCAGTCTTGGCAAGTACTCATGACAAACAAACTAGCCCAAATTCGACTATCTTACGATGTTCCAATCGTTATATATTTCCTAAACCATTTTACTGTTGACTTTCCACTACCTACTTAAAGAAGACCCTCGCTTCAATAGACTAGTTCGTTAGCTTATTACACTCTGATTGGCTGTCGAGGCCATGTGAATACAAAATCGGAATGCGCTACCCCGCCTCTCTCATGCCTCAGATAATGGCAACATGTATTCGGTAATGTAAATGTAACAATAGGTGTCCATTTGGCTGTGGTCGATGCATGGTATCCAGTGGCGTGCACAGTTGTCACAGGGTCGGCTATTTGCTATTAAAGGAAAAAAATAAAACTACAAAATAATAACCTAGTCTTATAGCAATCGTCGCAACTGTTTAGAATATTTCTGTTCACATGAATGTGAATCAGCTATCTTGACAATGCTTTTGGAGGAAAGCTTACAATATACTAGGTTAGGCACTGCCTTTCTGCCTGTACGTAGGTACCTATCCAATGAGTGACAGTGAGCACTGACCTGTAGTCGTCGAAGGGCGGCGCGAAGTGCGTGGGCGCGTCCGGACCGTCGTCAGCCACCAGCGCCCCGCCCCCTCCCCCGCCCCCACCCCCGCCCGGCGACGGCGGCCGCACCCGGTACTGGCAGCCGTTGCCAACCTGACACAATCCCTATTACTATAAATCTATCAAGAAATAAATGATATTTATTTGTGACTTATGGTATCATGTAAAGAAAAGAATCTAGTAATAGCACTCGATGATCAGTCCGTCAATCGTGTGGGGGGCGCCCCTCTGACTGCAGGGCATTACCACGGTATTGTTTCGTGCCGTGGTAATAGCCGGCAGCATGAGAAAACTGATTCGCTCGAGCTTAAACGAGAGTGTATGTAGACATAGGTACAACTTGCTAACTTCAAATACAAGGAAATAATCTGTAAATGTAACAACCATCTACTTCGCGCCATATTGCCGTCATCTCTTTGACAAATCTCGGAGGTGTGCAAGCTCAAAGATGATTACTTACTATTACTTTTTCTTTACACTATGTTTCTGGTAAACTACGTCAATGCAATACTCACATGAGAGCAAAATAATTTACAATGGTTAATACATTGAGTTAGTAGGATATTTATAAATGTTCCATCTGGTTATCTACAACCGCCTTATCTAATTCGGCCACCATACAACAATGTTGACAACATTATTATTTTCCGGTTGTTTGAGATAAGATGGCTACTCCCCCAACTTAGTTGGTTAAAAATTACACTTGAAATTCATTTGTGCTCTACAATAAACAAATACTCCGAAACAGTTAATGGTGAATCGCAAATTTTGTAAAGCGGTATGACTCACTACTGGAGCAAAATGCAGACGTAATCCACAAAATTGAAACAATAACAAATAAACTCACAGTAACGTCGACGTGGTGGTGGTGATGATGGTGGTGGTGGTGCTCCTGCCGCTGCGGCCAATCGGCGGCGAGAGCCTCCTCGGCCGCGGCCAATAGCCGACGCGCCTGCCCCTCCCCGTCGGGCTCCGCCTCCGCCTCCCCGCCGCCCTCCGCCTCGCATTTCGCCGACAGAATCTCGTGCGATTTCTGCTGCATCACCTGCGCAGTCGCAACATCATTGAGAGAATACAACGCAGCGCCACTGTAACTGTTCATTATCACTTCTCTATTATGTGTCCCTAAACTAATGTCAGTGCTATGTGATTAACGCCCGACAACTCAAAAGCTTTTTTAAAAGTCCATTAAATATAAAATCGCAATAAAAAAATTTGTTATTCCATAGAAAATAGCTGAATTTATTTTTGAGATTTCAGGGTTGGTGCCATAAGTTGTTCAGTGAGATGATCTGCACCACCTGTCCTCAAAAATATAATGTTTGATCCACTTATAATTGTTTGGCCGCGCCCGGACGGAAGCAAATATGTAGAGGAATTAGCCGATTAACTTTGTAGACAGGAGATTTTGTGAATCGAATATCACACTATTGCAACCCACAATAGCAAACAGGTTTAAGTAATATCACATCTGATATATGAGCTAATAATAGGCGTGTACAATATACTCAAGAGATACACAACACTTAACATAATTATGTTGTTATTACGAAGCAACAAGTACAAAAAAGATTATGTCAATTAAATGAAAACAATTAAAACAGATTGTTTCCGAAAATGTTGAGAAATTTTTCCTGTAAATATACCTAGTGAATTGTGAAAGATCTGTCTGTGGAATCTCACTATTCAGATGGTTAAATCATATATAAATCACCAGATAGCCTCGGGGCTTGGAACTTTTGTTCTAGATGTAGAGATAGGTAGCAGTCTAGTAATGGGAAAATGCAAAGGATTCGATCAAAGATATTAAAAAAACACCGACCGAAACAAATGAATCCAGCACGTTTTAAATTAGTCCCAAACTGTAACACTAAAAAATTTAGCCCCAAACTGCACCACTAAAGTGGGTTATTGATGTTAAAAGCTCCGTCCACTAGAACATACCTGCAGCACGAGGGAGCGCAGCTCGTTGGGCGGCAGCGCCACCAGTGACGGGACCTCCCGTTGCAGGTACGCCAGCACCGCTCCCAACTCGCGAGCTTCGGACCCCGTCGCCGGTTCCTCGCCGCCCTAATATAAATAAAAGGCATTTCTTCACCACACAACATCATACAAATTACAGTATTCAAAGTCATAAGAGACTCAGCAGATATGCTGACTCTGAGTCCCCCCGTGGATAGATTCCGCTGCCAAACAATAGGCAGCCAATGAAGATTAAAATAAAAAGGAAAAATATATAACTAATGTAATTTGAAAAATAAAATTAATTAATTTAAATTTTCTTTTATAAGAAGCTAAAAGTAAAAATCTTAAAACTAAATGGATGGGGACATACTTTCAAACGCATAGAGGATTCAATAGGTACGCTGGGAAGATTGATTTCGAAAAATTACCGCGACTGAATAATTGTTAAAAATTGTTCCAAATAGATCGATAGGCACCACGGAATAAAAACAAAGTGGAGGCGGTTTCATTGTACGGGGCGTCGCTGCCGCGCGGGACGACGGAACGCGGCGGTGTTTTTAATTAATAAAATTCTTTAGACGTATAATGTAACACTATTGATGGCATTTCAGGATCTGCTACAAACACTATTATACCAAAATATAAAATATTGTCATATTTTTTTATCGATACGTGTTTATCACAAACACATCGCAACTCGCGTGAGCTCGAGAGGTGATTCAGTCATTGCAGCTCAGCCACGCCCACTATAATGACGTTATGAGTTCACTTGGGACTACGGGATACAGTCGTATACTTGCTCGTTCATTATCGTTTGACAGCAACTTGCTTATCGTTTTCTTTCTAGTCGCAAGTTACAAAAAACAGCGTGCCGTTCAATAACACAACATAGAAATTCAGCGCCATAATAATATGTTTTAATTCACAAAGGAGGTCTTTAAAACCGCTTTTGAAAATGGGCCACTGCACAATCGAAACTCAACCTCGAATAGGGAAAAGAAATGAATTATTTATATGATTTAAAATTTGCACACTGACAATATCTTGTTACCTTCACATAGGTGCTAATGAGATTCTAGGAAACTCACCTGGGGTACATAACCTTCCGGCCTCTGCAGCTCGTGCGCATATTGCTGCTGTTGGGATTGCTGCTGTTGGGATTGCTGCTGCTGGGATTGCTGCTGCAGGGATTGCAGCTGCTGGGATTGCTGCTGCAAGGATTGCTGCTGCTGGGATTGCTGCAACAGTAATTGCTGCTGCTGGGATTGCTGCTGCAGGGATTGCTGCTGCTGGGATTGCTGCTGCTGGGATTGCTGCTGCAGGGATTGCTGCTGCAGGGATTGCTGCTGCAGGGATTGCTGTTGCAGGGATTGCTGCTGCAGGGATTGCTGCTGCTTCTTCTGCTGCTGCTGCTGTGCGGCCAACTGCTGGAACTGCAGCTCTTGCAGCTGGTGCTGCGAATTGTAACCAAGCTAGTTGACATATTTCCTGAACACTATAGATGACGCCTCGACCAGAAAGGCAGAAACTAACTCATTGCGAGCTTTTTCGAGATGCTAGGCGACAAGCGTGAATTTTTAATTTTGAGTGACCTTTAATACAGCACGCGACGCCCGATATAGTTTCGATCCTTTGTCTAAAGAAAATTATGCATACAGTCATGGACTAGATTCGTACAGGTATGTTCGTTTGATCACCAATAATAGTCGGCCAACGCGCGTATATTCGCTCTTTTTGACAAGTTCCTAAGATCTTAGTAATAACGAGTAAATAATTGTTTATTATTTAGCGAAATATTTCATAAATCAATCAACAACTTAAGAGCCGTGCCCTTGGCGGCGTATCAACCTTTTCTTTTGTCTCTCAGCCTCTATTGTCGACGGTGATTAATCAGCTCTCCCAATGGGAAAGGCAAATATCATAAGTGGAATAGTATTTAACTACGGAAATATATAATACAATACACTATACAGATGATCAACTAACTCTGTACCTACATTATCTTATGAAAACTTTAAATTTCAATGTGTAACTAAATGCAAATGTGGGCTTTTCTACAATCGAACGATATTAAAATCTAGTTAATTTTATGATGGGATACTTAAATCATACTGGAAAAATTATGTTTTTTTCAAAATACGCGAAGAGGATTGGATACGAGGTTAGGGTGTAGCTAAGACACAGAAATTTAAATACTTTTGTTATTGTATTTGTTCTCGCCGCCGTCCCACGACTCCAGAGGGGGTTAACTCCGTTGGAAATTGAGACCATGAAATGGGATAGTCAATACTCAACCAATATTACCGAATATTATAACCAATTAATATACAATATGGGTATTGACCATCCCATTTCATGGTCTCAATTTCCAGTGGTGTATTTTAACATGGAATTAATTTAATTTTTTTTATTATATGTCAGTAATCAGTTGTGGTCTCAATCACACTAACATCACCCTAACCTCAAGAGTGCCAAAAAAGTGTGCATTTTTTAAAGTTATGCCCCACAACGATAGTCTGGCGACATCGTAACTAATTTATATAATAAATAAACTACAACACGATACCGCAACTCTACAATAACCTAGTGTACAGTACAAGCCCGCGCCGAGATTACCGCGACGGCACCCACTTTGCTGATATGCTGCCCAAGTCGCTGCAGCACTTCCAGGAGGAGGAACTTGCAGCCAAACTTGTTGCACTTGCGGGAAACCTTCGCACGAGGCCGCTCTTGTATTGGAACGCTCTACAACGTACGCTGACGTTACAGGAATATTCGTCGTACTGAAGATTGTCTGCCACTACTATATAGGCCTTGGCGATGCGGTGCCTACTGAAGGTGTACGATGAGCAAGTTTGTTTATTTATACTTCAAGACAATTTCATGAAATGGCAATGTATGACAAACTAGCACAAGTTCATCTGGTAGAAGGGAGCTTTTCCAGACGACAATAAAAAAATATATAGTGCCGACAGGGACGACAGATGGCGCTGTTTCAAAGTCATGTGTCAAAATCAAAGACAATAATCCGCTTATATACGTTATTTACTTAGTAGATCAAACAATATGAACCGTTTATTGCATGATTGATAAAATGACGAAGAAATCAGTCACAGCTTAAGAATGAATGCTGTTTTTTCGATGGAAAGTTGACTGTAGTACAACTCTTTATTTGCTATTGTGGAATACTTAGTTTCTTTTTTTAAAATTGTCGCCCGAAAGCAGAAATACTTCCTTCAGAATCATTAACTGTATCAAATTTTATTTATACAATTATTTAATACATATTCTTTAAAATTAACGAATTGCCACACATATTGGTACAAATAAAGATAAACCTCATGCGTGCATTCTCGTTAGACCGCAAAATTGCACTTATTACACTGGGATTTTACGAAGTAGCTAAGACTGAGTTTTATGAACTGTTTGACAATTCTTTAATATTAAAGATTATAAAAAATGATTATTTAATTGGGGTACATGAGCTTGGTAATCCTGTTACATGTTGCATAGAACAAAGGCTACCAGTTATTAGGCGCTCAAGTCAAGTATCTGTCGTAATTTAAATGGAACTCACCTGGTTGAGGTTGGTGGTGAGCTGCTGCACAGGGAACAGTTGCTGCGGAGGGGGGTACGGTGGTGTTGAGGGGGTGTGGACCGTCGTCACGCCTGCGCATACATGCGAAAATAACATTTATATTAGTACATATACGGGCTATCAAATAATAAGACTTGAATGGTAGAGATCTTAGGATTTGAGTTAATGACAGTGGGATTTTGTGTATGGGTGTTTAGTGACAAAAAATTGTAGATACCACAGATATTAGCGCAAATACAAACACATAGGCAAAACTGGTTTTAAACACGATTTTAGATTATAAAGATAAAATATAAAAATGAAAACAAGACAGTATGATAGTGAATGATAGAACTATGCAGTGAGTGGTGAAGTATATATCCGACAAAGACGGTAAATTATGGTAAAAATCGGACGAGGAAGCCTGATTGAAGTCAATACCTGCCGCGGTATTCTGTAACTTCATCGATAACGATGTCCAATGACAAAACGTCATACACCCGAGCGTGCGATTTGCCAACCAATCACACGTTAGAAAGTAAGGCTATCGATGTAATTACACAGTAGCCCCATTGGTTTATTCTATGAAGATATATCGGTATCAAATGTGGGAAAGTAGTTTCTTTTATCAAAGGTTGTATCAGCATTGTTTAACAGACTTGATGATATAAGTTCGATAACAAAGGGTTAAATAAACATCGCCTAATAAAATGACATGAGGGCATGACGTGTTAAGGGCGTGAAATGAAGTAAGGCCCTTCGCTACATACCGCGGGCTACTGCGTGTGTCAGAACGAGACGAGCGTATCGCGTGAGAATGTGTGTAATCAGACTTTTAATGTATAAACAGACACAGTTTAGTTTCGACTGTATTATACTGCGCGCTACTAGAGTGTGGAAGAAGTATAAGCTACAACTGCTTTGGGGTCTTGCTGATGCATGACTAAAGCAAATGCCGTCGTCGTCATAAGCCCGTCGAAGGCAAGACAGGTCAAGAACTGTCTACAAGAAGATTTTACGCTGACGCAGACGGCAAGTCTACTGCCACATTAATCACCACGCGCGCGTTATCGTTATATGATAGCCGTACGGTGACGTCACGGCGTCAAATACAAACAATACACTACTTTAGAACTAAGTATATGTAATATTATATAGGTTTAGCAAAAACCTGTGACGTTTGAATTAAACGGTTGGGTGTATACAGTCCCAATGGTCTGAGTGTCTCATTTATATACCTATTCCTTCTTCTGTCATAAGCTTTGGAGTCCGCAAAGACATGTGTTCTGTATATTTATGCTCTTGAAGACGTGTCATGCTCGGCCAAAAGAACCGCGCACTGAGCACAATTTAATGTACCGCATACTCAAACGGTACTTAACTTTAAGAGCGTCTCAAATATATTTTTTACCATATTCACAACGGATGTTAAGTGAAGATGAGACCGAAGGTAGTAGCGTGCTCACCCGGAAACTCCAACTTATTTCGATTGCGGGCTTTATTATTTCGATTAGTCGGAACACAACAACGCCATCAACATTGCTGTCTAGTAGCAAACTTGGATAAGACGGTGGTATTGGGCTAAGTGGATATTTAAAATTTACCACCATCCAAGCTAAGAAGCGTTTGAGTATTCGGAAGTTAAGTAACGACTCATTTTAGCTACTCATTCTCAAGCGAAACCCCTCCCTTGTGGCGACACATGCAGCAGACACCGCTATGATACGTCGCGGAGGGCTTAATGGCATGTGGACATGGCAAGACTTGCCTTCAGCGTAGAACTGCAGGTCGAGGGCGTGGAGCGCCGACGTGGCGAGCGTCGGTGGACCTTTACAATAATGTCAACTTTAGCTTTCACATACCATACAATATGTATTTCTTTCTATTGCTAGATATAACAGTAACGCAGCAGATATTGCGTGAGCGGTAAATATTGCCCATCTACGCCTCCAGTTTTGTTAGACTTGGTATTGTCTGGGCCGAGGTATCTCGAATAAAACCTCCTTCACAATGTACATAATTATGTCGGAATCCACTCGAACGTCAAATGTACCGTGTGTTTCATATGTAACTACCAGTATTCGGTACCAGTGTGCGAAGTGTAAGTTTTGTCTCGTTTTTAACTTTACCATCGCGTTCGCGTTTACGAAAAAAGTCCTTATGAAAAAAATAGTTTTGCAAACTATCCGCTAGAGGCGCTGCACATTTCTCCATACAAATCGTCACGTAAACGTGAACGCGGTAGTAAAGTTAAGTCGAAACAAAACTCACACTCCGCCCTCAGTTCGGTAGAACTATAAAACCATGTATTACTTTAACAGGTCAGTGAAGACACTGCATCTGCGTATTCCCTCTATCACACATAGTCATCAGAAGAAGTCAAGTCAATCGTAAGAGGGCAACGTTCGTACGGGCTGGCAACGTCGCAATTTCTGACAATTCACACAACTTTTCTAAAGAAATATCTAAATGAAAATAAAAAATAGGAATCAGGGAACAATAGTATTGTTCCGACAATTTCAGTATATACGAATATTAATTGTTTCATATGGATCTTTCATATGTAAAATTTATTATGTGAGTGTACATAGATGCAAATAAATGCTTATTTATGTATCTATATTGAAACAGGATGGATCCATTGCAAATCGGCAATAATTAAAAATCTGGATCAATTATCATAACTACAGTTTGATCGTGCCAATTCTTTAATACATATGTAGAATTTTCGAATAAGGTGGAAAAAAAATAAAATTGCGATATTTCCATCACGCAGGGTCGATGCAGTCTTAACAACATAAAAACCATAATATTTACTAACCGGTGACATCGGCTAATTCGAGAAGATTTCCTTCAGTCTCTGGCAGTGATTCGTTGCGTGGTTGGGCCGCGATTGGTTCGGCCCTCTGCAAACACACATAATATCTCTTTAATAACCGACGCTTATTGGCTGCTGAGCACAAACTACTTTACAATGATGCAGTGTAAAAAACCAGACTATTATCGAAACATTCATTCATTTTACCGTGGCATTTTTAACAGACTTCAATTAAATTGCATCTTTACATGATAACTACACTTATTTTACATGAAAACATTGAATTACTGATTAGCTTTGAAGGTCGTGTGTTGCCAGTTGAGGTAAAAATGACGCGCTCATTCTTAATTTTTTATCAATCTATATGTACCACGATATCTCCGCAAGTTGTAAACTGATTTCAGTGGTTATACATGGAGATTTTTTATTCACCATAAAAATTTTGTATGGTTGTTCAGACCATCAAACTAAACAACTTGGACAACGGGACCAACTCTGAAACTAACCAAAAAAATTCTTGCAAGTGTTTCTTATTAACACTTGCAGCTTATACATTTTGGAGGTGAATAAAAAATTATCAAATGTAAAGAGCGGTGAAGATTTGACGATGCACTTGGGAGTAAGATAAGAGAAAGCAAACATATTGAAGTCGGTTGTTTTACCAATTTTCGACGGTTCAATTATTAACAGAAAACATACACCGATACAAAAACCAATTTGAGCGTAAACACTAGCTAAAAATAAAAATGTCATGCTACTTGACAAATACAACAATGAAAGATATTTTATAGTGTTCAAGGTAGAGAAAGGATTTATAATACATTTTTATACCCGAGAAAAATACGGGCTGATGGCTAGTATAAAATATTAAATATAATTTACATACAAATTTATATTACGCACGAACTACAACTACTACAAAACTAAATAAAATAAAGAAAAATATAGTGTCCTCAACATAAAAATAATGAAGTATTAAACGCTTACCTACTCTCAATGGGGTTGAGGACTAGCGCTTGTCGTTAAAAAAATATTTTCTCGTTAAATAAACAAATTATGTATACTTATGTGTCAATCGAATATAGCACGATTCCTGTTAGATTACATACATACATAACGTCGCGCCTTTATCCCAAATGGGGTGGTCAGAGGTATCACATAATATTAGCGTTTGGATGTTCCAAACGTCCATTGTTTAGTGCTTAAAATAATAGTGTCTTTCGAAATATACACAGTGTTCCAGCGGCCCTTATAGATTCAATGAAAGATAATTACTACAGTTTTCGTTTTTGTTTTTTCTTTCACAAGGAACGATGTTTCATTGAATTTACTTATCTACAAGAATCGTGCATCAACCGTGTAAAACAAATGTTCGATTTTTATGAACAATGGCGCCAGTGATCAAGGTCGTTGAGAGTAGATAGGCCCTTAACTTCGAAAAGAAACAGTAATTAAGATGCAAGTCTACACAATACTCGCAAACACAAGGAACGTTACTAAGTTCTTCTATAATTTGCAACTCACACTGAACTCAAGGTCAATGTTCTCTTTGATTTTATATTTCTTGTTGACATCCTTCCAAGTGAAACCGGGCGGGAGTGTCAACTTAGTCATCGTCTCGCGGCACATCTATCGGGGAAGCGGGAAGAAACACGGGGTTGTATGGAAATAGCTTTTTCATTGAAGTTTTGCTCATGATTGTACACTGTTTCCAATATATTCGCACACATTGTTTCGAACGCGTTAAAATTGTTTTTTTTTTTTAAACTGATGCATACTTTAAGCCAATAAATGCAGAAAAATCGTTAAAACAAGGGGAGATATGCCAATGGAGGGTGCAACGTGCCTATCTATACAATGTGCATAAGGCGTAGCGTTACGCAAATACACAAGGGTTTAGCTTGTGTGAGTGCCGATCAAAGTGAGTGTAACAGTTGTGAAAGTGGCGACACTGAAACCCGTATTAAATTACAATGACAACATATCTCCCTTGTATTTCTGACCCGAGCGAGAGTCATTTCTATATGTTCTCACAAAAAGCGCAAAGAAGCAGGTCCGAAAAATGGTAGCAAGGAATTTCGGAATCCGAAAAACTAGGAAAATGAGATCTTATTGATTCTGATTGGATAATGTGACAAGACCTGGAAGACCGCGAGTCATGATTTCTGGTGTCAAGTTTTTGTTCAAGTTGAACATTTCAGGAGATCGACTGTATTCTGGAGGAAATGCTAATATTTATTATTTGAGAAGTTTCTGAAATGGGTTAAGAAAAGTATGTACCCTACACCTACGTCACCATAGTGATGTACAAGATACTAATTTGTTGTTATTAGTGAGGACCTGTAATTGGCTTACTGTTGTTAAACTTTGCTGTTCGTCTTCCAAATATATAAATATAAAATAGTAATTAATTATAGCGATTGGAACAAGTTCGACAATTTCTGCATTGTTTAATTGATTTTTATTGAAAGTGTACCGAATTTATTGGACACGATGTAATGTAATGACGAAATTATGTACTAATTATGATTTCTCATTCATTCTTATAAAAATATATAAGGTTTGCGCATTTGAAATGTAGTCACAAGCATGCTCTAGTACGATGCATTTACACCATTTATACAGATTGATCCATTGAGAAGAGTCGTACACAACGGGATATATCCTACACAACGAGATTGATGTTCATTTTAAGATATTTTGAGATCGTCTTTTAATTAAAAAAAAACACAAGGTTTATTGATTTTTGATCGTATTACTGACTCTATCGATAGGTGTAACAAATATAGAGAATGATTTTCTCGGAACTTTTTGTCGATTATCCCGCTCAAGCAATCTACTTTTCAAAATTACGTTAATGCAATAATTTGCGACTCTAAAATCGACGTCATGGTTACGACTTATTGTTTCAGTTAATACTGATGTATCTCACAATGGATCAGCCCATGTTTGAATTGCAGGACTGCTGAATTAAATTACTTCGGCTCGTGACTTATTCATTTGTATTTTGGAATTTGCAATCAGATCCAATGGCCCTAACTGCAAAAACATAATTTGCAAGTATTTAAAGATTAACTAAGTTCTTAAATGTTTTTACATGCAATAAATAAAGCCTAACTTAACGATAATTATTTAGTTATACTGGCACATGTAAATTTAAGCAACTCAGGGCTCAGACCTTTCTTTAAGGCTGGTAAATAATTCATTAAACATATCAATCTCTTACTTAGCAAGTTAAACACCTGCAACTTCAAATTGTGTTTGTTTATACGTGATACTTTCGTTATAGTAGGTGAACATATAAGTGCCCTCGAAGCGACACTAAATGGTGGTTTATTTTTCAGCGAAGAACAGTTGTATGCATTTTTTTAGAATTTTAAAACATGGGAATTTTCCTCTCCGACGTCCAAGAAAGCTAAGTTACTTTGTCAACTAGTCACTAAAATTTATTAGTACAATGGGATTGGCATGTCCCATAGGAAAGAATCCCTAAATAAGATATATATTTAAAAAGAAGTCAGCTCCAGCTGTTTTCACTTCTTGTGATTCGCTTGATATGATGCCTCGTTTATATCGAGTATACATTGCCACATTCGGTGAAAATAATATTTTACCACTTGCCCTGTCATGCGAACCGGTATGCTCTTGTTGACAGTAAGAGAAAGGTATATGAAATATTTTACCGGTTCGGCTCATGACTAATTACTGGAACGTCTAATCGATTCAGTTCCTTCGAATGTTCATATGTTATAGAGTTTAGAATTATTTATTATAGACAGGATGATATTATAATATAAAACAAGGTGGGCTACTGAATTTAGTTCGTCATGAGTTCGACTTCCTCCCTCCAATTTACAAGCTCCCATCAATTTTTTTTTTTATTTTTTTTTATGCACAACGGGTTGGTACTTGACCTCAATCACACCTGATGTTAAGTGAAGATGAGGTCGAAGGTGGAAGCGTACTGACCCGGAAACCCCAACACATTTGGGGGACTGGCTATCTTATCTCTGACAACCGGAACACAACAATGCTATTAACATTGCTGCTTGGCGGCAGATTTAGATAAGATGGTGGTAGCTAGCCAGGCGGACATTTAAAATGCCCTACCACCAACCAAACAGAGTACTTAAAGATGTACCCCGCTGGGGATCGAACCCGCGACCTCCGAAACGTAAACCCAATGTTGTTTACATTGAGCCACGGAGGCGGATCAATTGTAGTGTGACACCAACGCCAAGAGAATAGTTTGGCTTTGGAATGTACGTACCTGATCGTCGAGTATGTCTGGCGGCGGGGGTAGATGGTGGTCGGAGTTGGGAGCGACGGCGCGCTGTTTGCGGGGACACTTGTGCTTGCCCGCCGCCGCAATCATCCCCACTGCACCCATCGTCCCCACTGCACCCATCGTCCCCACTGCACCCATCGTCCCCACCGCCCCCACCGTCCCCAGCCCCATGGCCGCGGGGGCCGCGGGCGCTACACACGGCACTGTCACCACGCCCACGGTGGTGGTGCCCGGCTTCTTGCGCCCTGGTAACAACACGTTATACTACAGATTAAAATTTGTGGGACCATATGTAGTCGACGTTATTCATATAGCACAAAAAAAAGATACATTTTACAAAACAATACAATGAAAAGAGTACCAATTGGGCGGTTTTATCACTAAAAGTTGCTTCGTTATATTGGATGCTTGAACAAAATGTTTCGTGCAAAATTAGAGACAACCATAATAATATATGAAAAACGTAGGAAGTAGCTGGATAAAAATCTGCTTCCTTTCTACAAAAAGCGTTACGAGTTTTAAATTTAAGGCGAAACCGTAACATTTTATTGTTTTATTTGGAAATTTCGAAATTAGATTACCCATTGATTCTATCTAGCCAAAAATTTAATTATGATCTCATAAAAAGATGAAATTACGATGTATTAAATTTGGCGAGCGTCACAAAAATGTCATGTGCCCCGACTGATCTATCTTTATATGTTATTTATTTTGACCAATTACAGGCCATCCACCGTCCGTGTTCATACTCAACAATTTCGTTTTGGTAGGGTGAATTTATAAACATGAAGCCCCCACAAAATATATAATATTCATTAAAAAAAGACAAAGAACAAACATTGATCGTGTGGGTTTCGTTTTTTTTTTTTTTTTTTTTTTTTTTTTTTTTTTAAATATTTCGGACACTTACACCAATCATCTAGTCCCAAACTAAGCAAAGCTTGTGCTATGGATACTATGGATATTATGTCCAATAGACCAAGCCACTATAATTAAAAATACGTAGTACTCATCCATACCTTGTACTTTAATTACGGATTTCCGCAAAATAACGCCTAATTCGTCTAGTCATTTTCACGGTGATTTTAGACTGCGGGACAAGCGACTAAGAAGCGGTAGATTGTAGTAAGTTGACAACCTTACCACATTTCGGTGTTTAACAGTAGCGCAATTGTTTACTACAACGTAGAGCGTGCGATACGGATATTATAAATGTGCTCGTAAATGATTAAAGGGCCTTGTTCGTGCAACATCATAGATGAGTCTCAATTTATGGAACCCCCGTCCTCAATATTGCTAGATTAAACTCAGCTCAGGGATTAAGACGCGATCTCCCAATTTGGAAGGTCCGGGTTCGAGTGCCAAGCAGGCCATGTACCAATTAGTTCTTAAATTTAACGGTGACGGAAAAATACTTATATGCATTTATCCAACTGCTCTTAAACGGTGAAGGAAAACATCGTGAGCAAACCTGCATTCCTGAGACATAAAATTCTACGGCATGTGAAGCCTCCAACCCGCATTGGGCCAGAGTGATGGACTACGGCCCATACTCCCTCATTATGCGAGGGAACGCCTATATCCGTGCTGTGGGACGTTTACATGATGAGATGATGATGATGAAACTCGGCTTGTGAGTACGTTTGTACGTTTGGCGTACTGACCGTCCATGTAGACCTTGGCGAAGGGCAGGTCGGAGGGCGGGTGCGCGGGGAGCAGGGCGCGGGCCGAGGGCGCCCCGGGAGCCGCCGCGTGGGCCAGCCCCAGCGCCGCCGCCTGCGCCGCCGACAGCCCGCTGCCGTCGTCCCCCGCCGCCGCCCCGCCCGCCGCCGCCCCGCCCGCCGCAGCCGCAGCCACCGTGCTGCCAGCGGCACACGGGGCACCTAGAAGGTCACACAACTTTTTAAAGCTTTCAGAATAGATCTAGCTTTCCGCCCGCGGCTTCGCCTGCGTAGTATAACTTTATCGCGGAGGTTTGTTTATCCCGCGGGAACTACTCACTTTATCGGGACAAAAAATATCGTATGTCTACATCAGGGTATGATTTACCTATGTAACAAATTTCATTCAAATCCGTTCGCCCGTTTCGCCAATTTAATTTTTATTTTTAGTTTTTTGCGTTATTTATACGACATCTAAACCGAATCTACTGAATCGATTGGGATGAGACATGTTTTCCTGTGTAATATAGGCTGTTTTATGATGTTACATTAAACAGGGGCTTAGCAATGGTAGAAAAACTTTGTCATGTCAGTGGCATCGGTAATCTAATCACTTTAAGAAAGAGGGACTGAGGAATATCTTTTATTTATATTATATGCAGCCTGAGTAACACCAGGAACAGGTCAGCTAGTATAAAATATATATATATATATATACAATATCGATACAATATAGATATTTCTATCATAACATCACTATTCATATTGCCATAGAAAGTAACTTTATTAAAATGTTGGTTATTTATCGTACTTTAAAAAAAAATACTGCATTTATGGACTCAATTTTGTCTTGGATAAATATTATATGGGATAAAGGAATAAAATTAGGCAGTTGTCGTATTTTTTATACCTCGCATTTAAAAGTTATATTTTGCGTAAAATGCGCGGTTACATTCTACAGGAGCTGTCATCGAGAAAATAAAGAAATGGAAATAGTTATAGATAATTCGTTGTCAGAATCAGCTTTGAATAATTATTTGAAAACCGAAAAACCCGACAACAAATCTTGTATTTTGCGGACGCCATGTTGGATTTTCTACCATAAAATGTGTATAATAAAATATAAATAAGGGGAATGAACCAAAAGAGGTGTGTCAGGATCGTAGGCAAGTGGAAGTCTGTGGTCTCTGCCTATCCCTACGGGAAACAGGCGTGACATTATGTATGTATGTATGTCATTTCCACTTTTACAACCACAGTAAATAAACAAATAATTCCCAAACCAAGCAGACTGCCGGCAAAGATCTTTGACGCCAGGGTTTGAGAGGTGTATCAGTCGTTTATAAATTCTTCCATTGTCTTTCCCGATGGCTTCATTGCCGCGCAAGTCTTGAAATACATACCTCTGACACCATATTTTATTATTTGTTTTACCGTTCGACTATCGGTCTTTAATTAAAATGGCAGATGGCTTGAAAATCATAGGATAGAATTTATTCGTATTCCACAGGACAGGACTCAACCCATTCCACAGGAAATAACAGGTCACCTGATATAATTTTTCTTATGATTTAAAAAAATCTAAAACCACCAAACCGTACTGACCCTTATGCTCCAGTGAAAG
The DNA here is from genome assembly GCA_949316235.1 of Oegoconia quadripuncta. Lineage (NCBI taxonomy): Eukaryota > Metazoa > Arthropoda > Insecta > Lepidoptera > Autostichidae > Oegoconia > Oegoconia quadripuncta. The sequence goes on along the minus strand of OX438754.1, from coordinate 18,307,153 downwards.
GAGGCTGTACCCTAACAGTGGGCATGTGTAATGCTGATGATGACAATATCACGTGAGACTTACCTCGAGGCAACATAACCGAGTGCGGATAGTCGAGCAGCAGCTGCACGACGGCAGTGTGGCCACCCTTGGCAGCCTCGATGAGAGTGCTGGAGTTGTCCTTCAGCTTGCGGAAGGGGTCCGCGTCGCAGGCCAGCAGGAACTTCACCACGTCCGCGTGACCGCCTGCGCACGCCAGCGACAAGGGAGTGTGGTCCCCGTTCGTCGTCATGCGGTTCACGTCCGCACCCTGTTAAACATTACAAGACAATCACAATCGAGTATATTTTGATGTAACTTGGATATTGCAAATTGTTTTTGTTCATTTTTGACTAAACTGTATTTCATAGATAAACATTTATTTGCATCTTTTTATTTTTTATGAACAACGGGTTAGCACTTGACCTCAATCACACCTGATGTTAAGTGAAGATGAGGCCGAAGGTGGAAGCGCACTGACCCAGACACCTCATTTTATTTGGGGAAATGGCTATCCAACAATGCTAACATTGCTGCTTGGCGGCAGATTTAGATAAGACCAACCATCAACAAAACCGAGTACTAAAATGTACCCCGCTGGGGATTGAGCCCGCGACCTCCAAATCGTAAATCCCATGTTATTTACATTGAGCCTTGGCGGCTGTCAAAGATCTCAATCGCACCAGCTTATAAGTGAAAATGAGCACGAATGTGGAAGCGTACTGACCCGGAAACCTAATCTTATTTGAGGGACTGGCTATCTTATCTCTGACAACCGGTACACAACAATGCGTTACCTTAAACCGTCATCTTCATTTAACATCGGGTGTGATTGAGGTCAAGTGCTAACCCGTTGTTTATAAAACGTTTACATATGTGACGGTCTGAGGTTGTACCGCCTAAATTATAGCGATAGCAAAGCACTGTTCGTCCTTGACATTGTGTTACGATATGACGAGGAGGGATGGTGCATTGACGTCATGAACGATAATAATTTCCAAAGCAATTGAGTTAGGCAGTCTGACTGCGCGCCTCATGTCGCTGATCGCGGTGTGAGACTCGACAGCGCCTTCCGTGGAGGGCGCGCTAGTTTGTGATGGGGGGGGGGGGGGGGGGGGGCGATTATGCGGTCCCAGGTCCTCCCTAATGCTGAAGAAGGTCGCCGCGGGATTTTAGGGTAGTCCCACATAACCGTCTGGCCGTCCCCCAGGCGAGCGGTATGCGTCATGCGTTTCCCCACCAAAAAAAAAGCAGTCTGAATGCAGGTAGTGTGTAGGAGTGACATACCTTCCCGACGAGGAACTGCACAGTGCAGAGGTGTCCGGCGCGACAGGCCTTCATGAGCGGCGTGCGGCCGCCCTCGCTCTCGTGCTCGAGGCTGACGCCGGCCCGCAGCAGCAGGTCGGCGACGTCGGTGTGCCCGTTCTCGCATGCGTACGTCAGCGCCGTGTCGCCAGTCTGCGTCTGCGCGTGCCCGTCCGCGCCCGCGTTCACCAGGTACCTGAGGTCGCGCCCGCCGGTTTATACGGGGGTTCATTGGCCGTGTGGTATCCGGAAGAGTAGCATAGGACCAAAAGGCGAACCGTGCTTCTCGAGAATAACAGTATATTATAAATATCCTTATAACAGCGCCATTTAGTTCCACACTAAGCAACTTCTATTATGGATACCAGATGGTTGGTGTATATACATATATATAAATGAAAAACATCCATAACTCGGGAACACACGTCCGTATTCATAAACATATGCCCGCAGCGGGATTCGAACCCGCGACCTTTTGGTATAGCAGTCAGTGTTTCTAACCACTACACTAAACAGGTCGTCACCATAATGAACCAGGGATGAAGAAAAAAAAAATGCAATCGCTAAATTCTTCCATGGAAAGCGATGAAAATCTCTTTATGGTAGACGCTTGTCCAGTTGTGGACTTTTATAGGCTGTTCAGTTCATGTTCATAAGATTAGACAACTCTTATGATAGTTATATGACAGGATATAGTGATGGGTTTACAACAATAGGCTATCGTCGACTGTACCTCACAATAACCAATGTTGTTTGTTACTGTTTTTTTTTGGCTTACCACTGCACTTTATAAATTGTAATACTTATATTTCTTAAATTATAAGTTTATAAAAACTATAGGTCTAAATTTAGATCTTTTTAAGTTTTGAATTTGTTTATAAACGACTGTTTGTTTCATAATAAACAAAATAAAAAAAACAACTTACTGAAATATAGACAGGGAGCTACTTTCACAGTATTATGTCATTATGTTATATATTCTTCTAAGGGCACTGCCATAGATATACAAACAATATTTGTTCTACCAAAAAGGTGCAACCTAAGAAATACATAATTAAGACTCCCTAATAATCTGTTAGAATAAATGAATCATAATACATGTATGTACTCCCTAGTACTTTAGCACGCTACAGTTAGCCTACTACCCTGTGCGAACCGCGCGGACTTTCATGCTTGGTGTATATTATTCCTCTGTACGTTTCTATGCCCCTAGTACGTTACCTGCAACTGAAGAGCCTCTGAATCCGATTCATCTCATGGTACATTCATACATATCGCTATGATCTTTATGACTGATCATCTGGACATCTTCACAAAGGAGGACTTCTGCCCGAAAGGAGTCGTGTTCCGACGGTTTCGTGGAAGCCAGCGAAACAGGACGCCAGACCGAACAACGACCGTACATAGAAATTATTGTTTTATTTTTCATTATTACGTATGTTAGTCTGTAGGGTATTTATTTATGGGCCCTAGTGACGTGATAATAAATGATTTACTATTATTATATTATTTATCTCAAATAGGTGGTCAGAGATAGGTATCCCAAACGTAAACATTGTTCAAAACACATCCACGGTTCGCCTTTATAAATATAAAGGAAAAAATGTAAATATGATAGATGGTGACCTCATCGCCATTAAAACGTGCAAGTCTATGTATTATTGGAAACTTTAACGACATCTACAGGTGAGACGGGTTGGCTCAAGCTCAAGTAAACACTGACCGAACGAGCTCGAGGTGTCCTTCTTGCGAGGCCTCCATGAGGGGTGTGGAGGCGCCAAGTTCGGCGTCCGCGCCGGCCTTGATGAGGAAGTCGGCCACCTCTAGGAAGCCACCGCAGCAGGCCAGGGTCAGCGCCGTCTCCTGCGTCTCGTCGGTCTGCGCGTTGATCGAGGCGCCCTGGCCGAGCAGCAGCGCCACCATCTCCTCGTGACCTGGGGGTATTCAGGTAATGTATGAGCGTGACGATACATATACAATGTGAATTAGAATTCGTGTAATTCCCATTAAATTGTTATAACCCATATGAAGGAACCCTAGTCGAATTCGCTCAAAAAATTTTCGATTACCCATACAAAGTAAACCATTCTGAAACCACTTTTAGTATGGAAGTCCAATAATTTTCAGTTGAATTCGGCTGTGGTTTCTAGTGGAAAGTTGTTAAAAATCAGGAGTGGAGTCATCAGAAAAAAATATTGACTTCCATACTAAAGATGATTTCAGAATGGTTTACTTTGTATGGTTAATTGAAAAATTTTTGAACGAATTCGACCATAGTTCCGTGGGGAAAGTTGTTCGTAATCAAGAGTGGAGTCACCGGTTAATGGGAATTACACGAATTCAAATTCACCCGGTATAGATACGAGAGAAACTGACATAAATAAATTCGTAAAACATATTTTCATACAAACTGTAATCGACAATGAAAAAAATTACGCGATACTTTCTGTATTTTAGTGATAAAAATTAAAAATGGTAAGGAAAATGTAGTGCTGTGTTAAAAAAAATCATTACTATGATTGCTTGATGACCGTGTAGTGGATAGCGAACCTGTCTGCGAAACCAACGGTTGCGGGTTCGATCCCGCGAGGGGTAAATGTTTGTGTGATGAATACGAATATTTATTCCTGTTTATATAAATATTTAGGTATGTTTATCCGTTATCTAGTATCCATAGTACAAGTTTTGCTTAGTTTAGGACTAGATGATTGGTGTAAGTGTTCGAAATATTTTCTTTCGGCATTTTTACTTTTTGTTGATCAAAAGTGACGAAATAATAACTTATAAATTTAAACACATTTCATTTACGCAAACTAGCCTCACCAACTATTACTTTTATTACTAAAATATCGTAAAAATCGCTTAATTTTTTACAAGTAGTCAATTATAGTTTACATGAAAGCTGGTCACTATCGCTTAGCCTTACAATCAGGTGTGATTGATATCAAACGCTAACCCGTGCATAAAAGAAATGTGTTAGTGGTGGAACTGTGACACTCACCCTCCCTAGCGGCCTCCATGAGCGGCGTGTAGCCCTCGTCGTTGACCTCCTCGATGTTGGCGCCTCTCTCCAGCAGAAGCATCGCCAGTTCAACGTGGCCGCCGCAAGCCGCCAGCGTCAGCGGCGACTCGAAGCTGTCCGTCGGCATGTTCACCTGGATGTTATACATGCGTATTAGATATAATCAAGACATAATAATGCTTATAACGTAAATTAGATATGAAAATTGTAAGCGAATTCAAATTGATATGTATCAAATATTATTATTAGAACAGGCAATTATTATTATTTACAGCGAGGCAACGCGGCCAGCCTTCTGGGTACCATTCCACCAACCAGAGACTTGGGGCTAGTTTTTTAATTGTGTTTTTTTTAATAATAATTTGCATAATTATTGTTTATAAATATTGTACAAATGTTATAAATAAATAATATTCTTTATTATTAGAGTTGACATGGATATGATGTTTCATAAGTTTAGTCATTTAAAATTGTGTATGTGTGACTAAATGTGTTATACAAATTATTCACTTATACAATCTGTATTTGACCATATTGAGAGCAAATAAAATATATTTCATTTTCTCTTAGTATGCGCTCACTTCGGCAAATTCACTCACGAAAGCATTATGACGTCACGTGTGACGCCACTTTTGCGTTGACACATTACTCACAAACAATTAGGAGTGCAGTATTTAATTGATATATTATCTATCATCTATGTCATGCATAATTTATGGTTTCAACATAACAATCACAGGACGTCTGCTGAATGGTCCAGAGTGACCAGTTGGAAGCGGCCTGCATACAGCTACTTCCTGCAACCTTCATTAGGTCTACTACTCTAACTTACTAATATGCTGGGCTATTAGAAGAATATATCAGGAATTTTGAGTAATAACACAGAATAACTAAATCACTAACGTGTAATATTGAAATACTATGTTACCATTCTCTATAAATTAAATATTAGTAGATTTTAAGTTTTCACAATGATTACTTTCAATGAAGGCCAAGTCTTCTGTGAAGACAATGAGGAAACCTAAATTCTTTCTGGTAGTGACATAAGTGGGGTACCTTACCTACTCGTACGCACCTACAACAGGTACTCGTACAGTAATCAAGTAATGTGAAATTGGACAATGACAACCCTACATCCGTCTGACAGCGATCCGAAACTCATATATGTCTTTCCACTGCAAGAATTGGACAATGACAACCCTATATCCGTCTGAGAGCTGCCAGTGATCAGAAACTATTTATGTCTTCCCACTGCAAGAATAATTGTTGCGCTGTGTCTATCGACCATGGCCTGGACTTATAATCCCCAATTCCGATGGTAGGGTCAAGGTTGTTGTTTACGCGTCCATGACAGAGCCAATCAGAGTTAAGCTAACAGAACTAGACCAATAACAAATTCGAAGACTTCGTGTATCAGTTGTTTTATTATCCTGATGTGTTGTAATGACTGGTGACTGTGCCGATAGTCTCACCTGCGCGCCAGAGTCCAGTAGCAGCCTTGCGACCTCGACATGGCCATCCATGCTGGCCTCCATGAGCGCCGTATGCATTTCGTCGGTTTTGTGCTCCCGATCGGCGCCTGCAGCGAGGAGGAACCGCACCATGTCCAAGTGGCCCTTGTAGCAGGCGAGCGTCAGCGCGGACTCCTTGAACTCGTTCGAGTGGGTGTTGATGCCGGCTCCGTGCTCGAGGAGGATCTTGGCGACGCCCACGTGGCCGGCCGACGCCGCCTACGGGAAAGGGTTATTGAGTGAATAAGACATTACAGTCAGGAAAAGTACTTTGAACAACATAACTTCATAAAATATACTTAAAAAAAGAGTTAGGATAAGTACGATAGGCCGCGAGGACACGAGCGGTAACATTTCCAGTATTCGCCGATCGCGAGACGCTATAATGAAACGTAAACGCTGCAAAACTAGTTTACACCGGTTGAATATACTTTTTATTATTGCGTCTCGCGGGCAGCTGATAATGGAAATGTTTCACTCGTCGTGCGGCCAACCATACTTTCTTTTCCTGACACCTTGCACAGACAATAGAGTCTGCATGGAAAGAGAACTGTCGTGGGTTTGAGGGCGCTGCATAGCTGAATTATCTTTTAAGTAACTTTATTTTCCCGGGGAAATGTAGCATATGTCCTTCTCTGACTATTCAACTATCCTTGTGCAAAAATATTATTTTAAAATGCGGATAACATTGTTACTGCCTGCGTCACCTAGGGGGAGAGCCTAGCAATCTGAAAAACAGGTGTATTTTTCCTAGTTCAGATGTCAGTCTCTCACAAGTGAAATAGTATATTTGGGCCTGAATTTTGTAATAATGCTGTTATTTAGATATTTTCTTACTATTTATCTTGTGTGTGAAACAATAAAGATTATTATTATTATTATTATTTCGAAAATGTCTAAAATGACGGAGCCATTTTCATGAAAAAGGCCGAAATGGGGTATTTTATGTGCAATCTAAATAGTTGTGGCTTTTTCGCTTTTTTTCTTTTATCAAAACCAATCCAATGGGCTACGATAGTTGCGGGAAGCGCGAAGTCTGTGAACATTTTAATCACATGTTTGGAATACAATAAAAGCAATACTTTGATCCTATAGATTTCTTTGACCGCGCATATCAAAGTTTCAATAAAGAGACGACAGGGAGCCCGAGCGTCCTGTCAATTCTAATTAATTTGAATCGCTTCCAACGCACTAAGTTAATGATGGATGACCTACATTTCTGACCACTAGCTTTTAGGACTTGAAATGGAGCTAATGTAGAGTTGTATTTAGATACATATCGAAAACATTGTTCTAATGCAGACTAAAGAGGTCGCCGTTTCATTTTGAATGACACATTAATATGTGATAGATAGTGATAAATTAGCGACGGAATTTATAACTTGGACGGTCATAACACGCGGTTTGCTACAAGAAATGAACCTGGTGGCGCTGGTATCGCCAAAACGGCACGGTGAAGTTTGCCGTGATGTTAGGTGTGCATCTCAGGTTGCATGATCATAATCGAGTCACATGATTTGTCTGGGTAAGTGAAGGGATGGAAAACAGGGTCACAAAGAATTTGGCAGAATGTAAGTATGAAATTTCGCGTAATCCTACTAATTAGATTTTTGTATATTATTGGAGAAATCTTAGGACTTCCATCGTGACAATGTTGCCGCGCTCATACTCTACAATTCCAACTATTTTGGTATATCTCGTGCCAATTTTATGATAGTGAATGAAGCAAAAGAGGTATCGTACCAAGTGGAAGTCAGTGGTCACTACCCACCCCTACGGAAACAGGGAATGACTCAATGTTTGTGTGCACCTAGTCCCAAACTAAGGAAGCCAATTCTATGGTTACTTTACTAGACAGCGGATAAACATATAAACATCTATGCCTCGAGACTTCACCATTCAAACTGTTGCTTGGCGGCAGATTTAGAAAAAATGGTGGTAGCTAGCCAGGCGGACATTTAAAATGCCCTACCACCAAGCAAACCGAGTACTCAAATATGTACCCCGCTGGGGATCGAATCCGCGACCTCCGAATCGTAAACCCAATGTTGTTTACATTGAGTCATGGAGGCGCTTGAAACTCCACTAAAGGCAGTTTTAAAGTAGTACTCTTTCTCCCTGCGTTACGGCGATGCTATTTCGGAGGACAACAGGGAGCATGTCCTATGTGCATGCCCCTGTATGAAGAGGAGTTTCTAAAACTGTTGGCAGAAGTTCAGTCAAAAACTCTTGGCCCTTTTGACCACGGGGATCTCGTTGTCGACGGAGGGGAACTTCGCAAGTTTTACGAGATTTCGATTTCGCACATACGTGGCACGAAACAATTTGTCGAGAGTCAAGAAATGTGCGATCGGGAAAGAGCCCAGCGCAAGTACCGAGCACAGCTCTCAACGATTCAGCCCGTATAACCAAGACGGTTGATGGGGGCCATGGAAAGGTGGTGGGTTTGTCTCTTTCTCCATGGAACTATTCCAAAACTGGTTTTACAGAATCGACGCTATGACAACAGTACGCTTCCACCTTCGACCCTCATCTCCACTTAACATCAGTTGTGATTGAGGTCAAGTACCAACCGTACGAAACCGTCGTGCATAAAAAAAAAATCGTGTCGATAAAAGCGGCCCGTACCTCCATGAGCGGCGTGTGGCCGTTCTCGTTGTGGTCCTCGACGTTGGCTCCGCTGTCGAGCAGCGCTCGCACGCAGTCCTCGTGTCCGCCCGCGCAGGCGTACATGAGCGGCGTGTTGCCGGAGCCCGACACGGCGTTCACGTCGGCGCCGTGCGCTATCAGCAGCCGCACTATGTCCACGTGGCCCGCGCTCGCCGCCTCCATCAGCGGTGTGCAGTCGCCCTGGACAACAAACTAAACCGTCACTCGACACATATACACTTATTATTTATTACAATGGAATAATCTTTAAGAATGTGTAAATAACACAAAAAAAGGGAAAACACATCTTTTCAGTTTAAAAATACATACATAACGTCACGACCTTTATCCCAAATGGGGTGGTCAGAGATATCCCGTACAATAGGGTGGATGTTGTTTCAATCATTAAACCTTCAATGCTTGGAACACCCAAACCCCAGTTTAAAATAAAGATGTGTTAAAAGATCCCGCTCTTACATATTACAATAAAGTAAACCACAGATTTATAGAATTGACTGAAAATATTCTATAATGACAAATGTAACATCATCATCATATCAGCCGAAAGACGTCGACTGCTGGACAAAGGCCTCCCCCAAAGATATAACATAAATTGCTAAAATTTTAAAAACATAATATCACCCAGGTAAACTGTATTAAAAAATAAATATCTTCAAAACATTAGAACCGATTTTCATCACACATGACTAAGAACCTTTCCCGTGGTTTCAAATTAGACCACGTATTAGAGATACATCCGGACAAAGACTGGCCACACACACACACCGCCGTTCTGTTGTTTTTTTTTTGACTTTGACTTGAAGAATTACAAATAATATAACTTTGATTGTAGACAGGTACATTAATTTATAATAATAAAATTTCAGTTAAATCAGCATAACTAATAATAATTTCAAAATAAATAAAACTTATATTCAAAACCTCATGTTATTCAAGTAACATAATACAGTAATTATTATACACTAGCACCTTCAAGCTGATGCATGTAATATTACTGTATTTGAATTTTAACAAGTTACTTTTTTAAATTTTACTCAATTTTGTTTTACTATTTTTTTTTAATTTATCAGTTTTTTTAATTCTGAAAGAGTTTACTGAGAGTTAGCTGATCACTGAGTCCTAGCGCTCCTATACCCTGTTAGCCTTTGCTATGGGAATAATTTTAGTAGCATACAAGTTGGGGCTACAAGTCAACTGAAGGCACGGAAAGGGGGAACGCAAAGTTGCTAACTTGCATCTAATTCTAACATGTTTGTGATCTCACCAGACATTGCAGACTGAACAAGCATATTAACCGCATTCACTTGAGCAGTCTGAAGATTCTGTGGAAAGGGGGAGGAAAAATTCCATCTACATCCTTTGCAAGTGTTATATCCTTGTCCATCTGGGGAGAACCCGCCAGTCTGTACAAGAAGGGAACGAGCCAGAAGGCACAATAGAACGCAGTGCTTTTAGCGCGGCACAGTCAGAATATACTTAAATAGAAACATACAAGTAATTTACTGAACTATAAGGTCTGTAGCACTTTCGTTATTTTCAGCTTGATACGGGCTACGGGAGCCGTTCCTGAGAGAAAAAAAAACGCTCTGTCCCAGTGATCCTGACGTGATTTAAGGATTACGTTTTACTATTTGAAATACGGAACCCTAAACAGATACAGACCTCTACCTGGTTCTTCTCTGGGGTATCAGTCTTAAGAATGGAATATTATGCCACAAAATAAAGCAACACCGAATTTAAATTAGAATCGAATATCTCAAAACAAAAGACAAAGATTAGGTCAACGACCAATCCTAACGCACACAATATAATTATACAATCACTGTTACAAATGTGAAGATACAGCCGTATTCAAACAAATAGTAATTCATTCTTACACCTTAGTGATAAACGTATTCCTTCCGCGAACGTCACTCATTATGATTACTTTCGTGCGGTCAGTGACCTCGGCTTTATCAAAGTCGCAGCCGCCCGTGTAAAATAGTGCATCTTTATAGATTGCGCGACAGCACAGTGAAGGTACTAAGTAGTGATGGATGTACAGCATTGCAGAGTCTGATAAGCTAATTTGAATTCAAAATTATTACTATAAAAAATGGCTTTACTTTTAGGTGAACATTCGCACTAAGCGTATTAGGACTTCATTCATAACGCGAACTTCATGGAATTCCGTTCCGACGTCAGTTTTACCGGATCTTTAACAGCAGGGTGAATAGGCATTTACTAAGAGTGGGTGCTTCAACTTCGACCGCATCATCACATTCCATAAGTCATTGTGGTCAAACGTATATCCAGTACGAGTATAATACATTTCATGTTATGAAAACCTGCAGCCCTAACATGCTCCATAGTTTCGACAACAACACGACAGGTATTAGGTCCTTACCTATGAAATTGGTGTTTTGTATGAAGAATTTCATTAAGACTGTTTTCTCCATACAAATATTTTTGATTTTTTTTTGGGAACGCAACTCCAAATTTAAAACTTTGTGTGTATTATCGTTTAACATTAAGTTAAGTATATGTAGCGTTAATTTTTAAAAGTAACCGCTTTATAAAAGTTTCAGCGAATCTAAGAAATGATTATGGGAAGCACATTTATTTATTATGTGATTTAGCCCAGAAATTAAAAAAATATTTCATGTGAAACCTTGAAATAATATTCCATTTTCCAAATAAAAAACAAATTTGGATATAGCTTTGAAAATCGCAGAAATTGGTACATATTATTAACGAAGAAAAAAAACTCAAATTTCATAGGTAAAGACCCAATATATTGCTATTTATCGCTCATGGTTTTTCCGAGTAAGAGAGATAGCAAGCGTCCATCCCGTCATTGACTAAGGGCCATAATAGCAGCTGTTTACAAGCAACCCACCTTGATGCCTCTGTCCTCAACGCTCGCGTGCATCGCTAGCAGCACCTGCGCCAGCTCGTAGTAGCCGGCGGAGCAGGCGAGCGACAGCAGCGACTCGCCCTCCTCCGTCGTTTCATGCACGGACCGTCCCTCCGTCAACAGTTTGCGCACAGTGCCAACGTCGCCGTCGGAGCACGCCTCCGCCAGCGACGGCGCACCGTCAGCGCCAACCGACGACGCTACTGTCGGCGTTGTGCCAGTCGCGGTAGAGCCGCACTGCGTCCTACAACACAAATAATCTTACAATGAGCTTCAAATGAGTAAGAAGCTTACGGTAAAAGTGATCGACGTGATGTCCTACCATTGCAACTTCCCTAAGAAGGAATTCGGACAGACAAACGGCAGAATATTGCTCGAGCGCAGTGGGAACGATGAATATTGTCACCGACATGCATGCTACCGATGCTGTCGAACTTACTGCACGACAACAAGCTATTTTTTACTGGAAGAGATACTCTTTCATATATTTATGAGGCCGTGTGTCTCCACTGAAATATCATGCAACCGTTCGGCGACGACGGCAGCGTTCCAACCGCGCTCGGGTATAATAGAACCATACACACGTCATCGTAATGGAATGCCGCTCATCTGTTCAAACCCTAAGGTCAATACTTTCGACCTGAAATATAGGAGTTACAGACGCATTGTTACCCTAACGCCTTAAATCCGTTATGTCTCTCTCTCATCAGATAAGATCAAAGCTTCACGAATCACGGTCGCGCGCCGCGCCTCACCGCGCTGATCGGAGGGTCGTCCCGATCACGACCAGCGCGGGAGGCTCGATGCGCATTGCGACTCAATCTCGGATTGTCATCACGCGAGAGGAGCAACGGTACAAATATATAGTCTGACGAGAAGGAAGCATCGCTTTCAGTGAGCATCATCATCATGATCACTCCCGAGCAAAAATACATATAAATGTGACGAGTAAAAATATTAGGATTAGAACATGACATTTATAATTCGGAAATTCAATATTGACATTTATAATTTATACTTCCAATGACATACATTTTAAACCTATTGCCAAACACATTTGCAAATCAACATTATTAATTAGAATCAATTATATTTGAAATTATGACATTGCCTTAAGTACTAAATATTAATAACTAATGTTTATTTTGAGGTAGTATGTGTAATTTAATTTTCATTATAATTATAATGTATTATGTTTGAAATTAGGACTGAAAACTAAAATGTATTGAGAGTAAGGCCCGTATTAATAAACCGTTCTCAAGATTGAGATGACCTTAAGTTGACGCTTGAGAATCTGTTGCATATTAAACAGTATAAAAAAAATTGTATTGACACTGAGACGCGATCTCGATCTCAATCTCAAGATCGATTTTTTAATACGGCCCTAAGTGTATGTAATCGAAAATGTAACGTAATGTTATTCATTTATTGATCAAGTGTTACTTGGTCAATAAATGAATATGAACATATGCAGTTTTTATTTTTGTATACATTAGGTGAAATTTGACAAATTAGTCAAATTTAACCTATTGTACTATGCGTTTAATCAGAGCGTTTCTCTCAAATATACATTATAAGAATGCATTCCTGCATGCATTTTATATTTTGAGACCAGAACTTGTTAGAATCAAGTATAGTAAATTTCTATTTAACAGAGATTAACACTGGCAGACAGGCAAGTCATGGAGATTTTAAAAAAAGTTCAGATCTACATGAATGTATACATTATGTAGAACTGCCAAAAAGCGGAAAGTTTTAAACATAAATCGGAACGTAATTTAACATTTAACATACCAACCAATGTCAATCAACTCACAACTGTCAAACTTGTGATTTGAAATGCGAACGATATGAATTTTCATAAATGCGAACTTTTCAAATGCAAACAAACACACATACATAATGCCACGACCTTTATCCGTGGGTTGGTCAGAGATACCCCAAAAAACATCGACGGTAAACCATCTATATTTCTAAAGGTGAAACTTTGGAAATATAGAGAAATGCACACGTGACATGGGGTGAGCCCATCGCCGTCCAAACTTGCAAATCTATAATTTTGGTGGAACGACTCTCGGTCGCCATTGACTACACCCACGGGAAGAGACGGGTTGGCTCTATTATTTTTAAAGTCGAAACCACACGAATTTTCACGTGCGCATTCAAAAGCAACATACACCCTAAATCGTACTCCAGGTCAGAACACAGACGACGGTGTCAAAACACACAACTCTAATGCATAGACAATCAACTTTAAGCGGTGTTAAAAAGTAAATCCTATACTAGTAAAGAGTGAATAAGACATGAATGTTTCATCGTGAAACTAGACATAACATTTGTTACATTCATTCGCATTCGGCAAGAAATCATGAATGGATGGAAGGAATCATGAGTGAACTCACAGCGACAGCACTCGCACTAATAAATAAAATGGAAACCAAAACAATGATAACCAGTGACGATATCAAAACCAAAACACAAAAATATGCGACGCGAATGAGGAAATAACTATCGTTAAAGAAATCTAGGTTAACTTGTAATCCAGATTAAGCATATTCTTTTCATTTAGTACGAAATAATAATTCTTTTGTCAATGACAACCGTTTCAGTAAGCAAACCTTTTACAATGCGAGTATTAATAGAAACTTTTTTCCTTGTGAATTTCAGTCATTCATTCTCAACATTGAGATGCAATGTCACTCTCAAATGGAAGAAGAAAATTATAAAGTATTTGCCACATTGTAAGCAGTGCGGTGGCGCCATACAAATTTACGTTGAAGGTGTTCTATGGAACTGTCTTAGGGTATTACGTCGATCGCGTACAGTGATCAATCGGTTAGGTCTTGCGATGTGCAATGTCTTTCGGTAATACTCAACCGAAATTGGTGTTATTGTAGTGCAGCTTATTTGTTGTTCATGGTATATCGTCGTTGACCATATCACAGGCGACTGTGAATATGGAGATTTTACGAAACGAAAGCCTCGGCACCAACAGTTTATGGTTAGTCAACGATCGATGCGAGAGTGGCGTGACGTATCGGCTTGTAATATGTACCAAAGAACGATCGATCGGTCTATTATTGATGTTGATCAATACTAACGATCAATGTAGATCGAACCCCGGTGACGAAAACGGCCGAAAGGGACACCCTTAGCGCCACGTGACGCTGAATGCGGTGTGTGAGTGGGGCGAGGTTTTAGACATTGAAGCAATGATGAAACCTAGATGCTATGCCGATGGATAACAAGAACTGAATGTGATGTTTGGATTAACACCAATTATTTTTATGCTCTCCACGATCGACTCAACTTATTGTCGATGGTGTATTGTCCTTATAGCGTTTTGTGTTGAATTGAGTACGGACGTATTTTCAACCGACAAGGGTGTCTGCTCGCTTTTGACTTACCCTTTGGCACAGAATAGGTAATAGTGCCTTTGGGTAAGTAGTAAATGGATGGTTAGGCCGTATTCCCAAACAAATCAATAACTTTTAAAATGATTATGATTTCAAAAACAAATTTCCCAATGCCTACCTATTCTCAGACAATCTTGGTGACGTAAATGTATTTGTAAACAAACACGTCAAAATAGATTACTTGACGAATAATGTAATATGGGGGTGACCTTGGTATCAAAGTCTAGCATACTTTAACTGCACTATGGTCAGAGGACACATACTGTAGTTGGCAATAGTGATCTGCGAAAAACGAGTTCGATACGATTAAAAAAAAAGTATACTACTATTACTACTATATTGATTCGGAACACGTGCCTACCTTCATATGATACTACATTGGTTTAAAGAGAACGTATGTATGTATAGTAGTTAACATGTCGTTGTGTTGGTATCAGATTGAATTTTTTATTACAAGTTAAATTCAGTCGTATTGTTGTGTGTTAAAGATCAAAGTTAACCAACATTTTTACGCGACTTACGTTCATTTCGAACTGAAAAAGAGGACACCATGCAGCATTTACAATGGACAGTCCTATCTATGGATATTACATTATCTCATGTTCGTTTAATGTAGTCAATATATTGGGAGGGTTCAGAATCGCATCCCATATAACGAGCGGCAGCGCCGAGTGATGCAGTAGAGTGTTCTAAAATTAACACCGAATTAGGAAGGTAGGTAGCGAGCGAGTGACAATTCATTATACAGGCTTATTGTCTATCTTCAACACCTATATACAGTTAAATGTGATATTTGAACGAATTTCTGACTGCAATAACAAGTCTTTGAAAGCTGTTATAAGTGTTGAAGGGATAGTCCCAGGTTTTAGAGAGTTGAAGCTGTAAAATCTATTCCTTTTACCACAAAACTGTAGTCTTTTCATGTGAAGAGTGTCAAAGATGCAATCTTAAAATGTCATAATTTGTTCCCTTGATTCTTTGGCAAATTTGTAAATCTTGCGAAATAACTACTCGTAATTGTAATACTTTTGTACGTGGCTAATTTAGTAAGTGAATTAAAGAATCGAAATCTGAATCTGCGTCGTCGGAGCGGCCGTCCGCTTGCCGAAGCATGAACTAACTTAATGCCCGATTTACACGCGGACAGTTTTAGTACAGTGAACTGTGACATTGGTGTAATGCGATCGACAAGTGATTAGTGCGACTTACGTTTCAATTTACTACAAAATAAAATCCGTTAATATTTTCCTAACAAGTAACACTCCCCGCGTGCTCTCATCCGGCGCAGCACTTGCCTTGCAAATTGCCTGTGAGTAAATTAGTCAAGTGCATAAGTGAATGACGTCAAGACGCGCACGTGGCAATTTGCTCGATATTGGTGAAATGATCAGAAGACACGACAGTTAAGTTTGATGGGTGAATGAATTAGTTACGAAAGTATGTGGAATACTACATATAATACACTAAGATAATCGAATAATCTATTTGCATTACCACATTCCCTTTGGTTTATTTAATTGATATAAAACTATTTTTTTCCATAATAATTGTTAGCATCCTACGGCCTTCGTGACGTTGCTTGTCTATCTTAGCGATGAACAAACATAGCATGGCGCTAGCCACTGTACTTGCACTCGCCACTGTACAAAATACTGTCCTCGTGTAAATCGGACATAATTGATAGTACTCACGGTTTGTCTTGGTGGTGGTGTCGGTGGTGGGGCGGCGGCTGGTCGCTGCGCATGCGCGTGAGCGCCGCGGCGGCTTCGTCCAGCGCGCAGGACACTGACGACGTCAACCGCCGGAGCACCTCCGGGTCGGCCAGGTGCTTGCCCTCGCCGGACAGTTTGCCGATGCCTGCTGGCAAACGGGGAACGGTTAGTCTTCTATAATATGTTCTATATAGTTTTTTTTATGATGGATTGGAGGCACGTTTGACCACAGTCACACCAGCGGGGCTAACATGACTCCTAGTCTCTCTGCAACGAAAAGCTGTCACGTTCAGGTTTTAAGCAAATAAGAGAGTAGCCCTACTGGTGGACAATGACGAAGTAGCCGAAAATGAAGCACGGGATCTCAGTTATTGTCACGGTAGACTTGAAGATCCCCAAAATTATGAGATTTTTTTTTTTTTTTTTTTTTTATGCACGACGGGTTCGTACTTGACCTCAATCACACCTGATGTTAAGTGAAGATGAGGTCGAAGGTGGAAGCGTACTAACCCGGAAACCCCAACACATTTGGGGGACTGGCTATCTTATCTCTGACAACCGGATTCCAGGAACAGCGACGCCAGCATGAAATTCATATACATTAGCAGTATGTAGACAACAAATAGGTGGAACCCCACCCAGCGCCTAATAATCCGAAGATGAAAATGCGATACAGGTACATATCAGATACAGAAGTCAAAGTCACAAATGCTTTATTTTGTAGGTACACAGGGTACACTTAAAATACTGAGATTTTCCGACCATGAAGCGTTCTCTCGCGAAGAAATTCTTTGGAGATAAAGACATTGCTTCTATTAAAACTTTGCTAAATAAGGAATGTGGTTATTCACATGTGGAGATTTGCAATGGCTTTTATTATGTATGTTTTTCTGTTAACGAATTGGCTGTAAACCTAAATAAATATATTTTTATTTTCACTACACCCAAATTGAAATTCCACCTCCAACTAATATTATAAATGCGGAAGTTTGGATGTTTGTTGCTCAATCACGGCGAATCGTTTGCCGCTCTCTCATATAAAAAAAAAACGGATTTGGATGAATTTTGGTATATATGTAGGTAGAACATACTCTGGATTAACACATAGGGCGATAAAGCGAGTAGTTCATACTCCTAACTTACGGAACTATTTAAATTATATTGATATCAACAGATTGTACTGCAAGTTTTTTTTTACAATCGCACATAATTGGATTTTAAAACAACTTTTCCATTTTTTGTGTAATAGTTTAGTAATTAGTACCTATAATAGTATGTGGAAAACTGTTTTGTATGCCAATTGGCAGATCATAGTGCTACTTCTGTCTGTAACATCACTCTATTTCACTTGTACATCACGAATAAATATTGATTGATCGGTGAAAGATGAGATCTTGAGAGAAAACTCCACGGATTTTATATAGTCATAAGAAATTAAATAGATTTTAGGTCCGTATTAATATACCGTCCTCAAGATTGAGAAGAACTTAAGTTGACGCTGGAGAATCTGTTGCATATGAAAACAGTATCAAAAAAAAATGTATCAAAACTGAGACGCGATCTCAAGATTGATTTATTAATTCGAACCTTAATTTTAAGCTGTACCTTCAAAAAAAATACTTTCCACAGCACGAATCTCCATGACGAAGTTACGCAATTGATTGTCGCTAAAAATGTATAGCTGATTAAATCCAATTCTAGGCTGGTAGAGCAACTTTAAAGTATCGATACTTTAGAGTAGATACGTTTCGGGTATCGATACTTTGTATTCGATATCGCATCCCTATCCGAAATCTCGGAACGCTAGTTCCGATATTACAATACCGATACTAAGGCCCGTATTACAGAATGTTACTCAAGCAGAAAGCTCCGCTCAGTTCAAAAGGGACAGCTTTATGTGACCTGTCAAAGTCAAAGTCAAAGTCAAAAAATATTTATTTCGTAGGATAAAGATTATCACTTGAAAACGTCACATTTTTTATCTTAATATTAAAAATATTGACATTTTTGCTCATTCGCAAAGCAGATTCCCCAGAGAAGAACGAGCAAGAAACTCAAGGGTTGCTCTTTTAAATAAGTTTGGGTTACAATTATATTATATTGTATAATTAGGCTGAATATCGCCGAGCGGTCTATGTCCATGCTTGCTTATCATCCAGATAGTCAGAAATTTTATAATAGCCTTTGGTAAATAATGTCTGTTTTATGATGGTTTTGAATTTATTTAAAGGTAAATTTTGAATGTCCACTGGAACCTTATTATAAAAGCGTATACATTGCCCCTTAAATGACTTAGTGACTTTGTGTAAACGGCTGGCATGAACAGCAAGTTTATTTTTATATCTGGTATTAACATTATGTATATCACTATTTTTCTTAAACGATTCTATATTTTTTCTTACATACATTAAGTTTTCGTAAATATATTGCGATGCTAATGTTAATATATTAATTTCTTTAAATTTATTCCTAAGAGACACTCTGGGGCCCAGTTTGTAAATCGCGCGAACCGCTCGTTTCTGCAGAACAAAGATACAATTTATGTCCGCGGCATTTCCCCACAACAGAATGCCGTAGGTCAGTATACTATGGAAATAACTGAAATAGACCAACCTCGCGGTATCCACATCGGTTAAATAACGTATTTTTTTAATCGCAAACACTGCAGAACTGAGGCGCTTCGCTAACTTATCGATGTGTGGACCCCACTGCAGTCCTTTATCCAATGTAATACCTAGGAATAAAGTAGTGTCCACAAGCTCCAACTCTTCGTTTTTTACTAACACTTTAGTGGCTACCTGTTTGACATTTGGTAGTGAAAACTTTATACATTTGGTTTTTTTCTCATTAAGGAGTAGATTATTTGTTGTGAACCACTCAACCACCTTAGAGATAGCATTATTTACGTCGTCAAGAGATGTCTGTTTTCTTTTAACTTTGAATAGTAAAGAAGTGTCATCAGCAAATATTGTTATCTCATGGTTGCCGTCTATGCAATTTGGTAAGTCATTAATATAAACAAGAAACAGGAACGGCCCGAGAATTGAGCCCTGTGGAACACCTATGCAAACGGCAGACCCTGACGATCTCTCACCATTCACATCCACCCTCTGAACTCGATTACACAAGTACGATTCTAAGAGTTCGAGGGCACGGCCCGCAATACCATAATGGCGTAATTTCCTGACCAGACCATCATGATGTACACAATCAAAAGCCTTTGACAGGTCACAGAAAATACCAATCGCATCTTGAGAATCTTCCCATGCTTCAAAGATATGCTCAATAAGCTCAACACCAGCATCGGTTGTTGAGAGACCCCGTGTGAATCCAAATTGCTTTGAAGTCATTAAGTTATTGATATTGAAATAAGACAGCAATTGATTTAGAATTAGTTTTTCGAAAATTTTACTAAAAGTCGGTAGGATTGATATGGGTCTAAAATTAGTGGGGTCTGATATACTACCGGCTACTGTATAGCGGCATCTCTTTCTAACTATGATCAAGCGCATATCTACGCTTAAGCAACATTCTGAAATACGGGCCTAAGTATTGAGTCTTTACCTATGAATTTGGCGTTTTTTTTTTCTTCGTTAATCATTATGTACCAATTCCCGCGATTTTCAAAGCTATAACCAAATTTGTTTTTTATTTGGAAAATGGAACATTACTTCAGGGTTTCACATGAAATATTTTTTAATTTCGGGGCTAAATCACATAATAAAAAAAAATTGAAACTGAGCTCTTTTCATGTGCTTCCCATAATCATTTCTTAGATTCGCTGAAACTTTTATAAAGCGGTTACTTTTAAAAATTAACGCTGCCTAAACTTAACTTAATGTTATCCGATAATACACACAAAGTTTAGCTAAAATTGGATTTCGCCGTTCCCAAAAAAAAATCAAACATGTTTGTATGGAGAAAACAGTCTTAATGAAATTCTTCATATAAAACGCCAATTTCATAGGTAAGGACCTAATATTTCAATATCGTAACATCGGTATCAGTCACATTTTCTATTTTATTAAGGGATAAACCGTCTCCTCCGCCGTTGCCATGCACTGTTGCTTGTCAGTATGCGTGCGCACATTCGCGCTAAGCGAAAACACTATATTACCAATCAATCAGTCGTCAACCAAGTGTATTAGAGTGCTTGTGTTTGTACGAGTAATTAGTTTCAATATCTTGTTTCCAATTTTAATGAAGCTGTTTTATGTTTTTTTACTATAGGAGAACTTCTTCTTCAATTTAAGAGCTATGCTCTTGTCGGTGGAGTAATGACCACGTCTCTCTACTCTCCGCCCTCGTTTTAACTTCTTGGTACGACACGACATTCACCTTTTCTTTCACTTGGTCAAAGTAATTAAAGACCTAGTCTTCCTGTCTTTCCTTCAATCTATAGGAGGACACTCACTCGAAAAATATTCTACCCTCCTTCTGGCGCAATCACTTATAAAAGAGAGAAGGCAAAAGAACTATACCTTCTATCCTATATTGGGCGCGTCTAATATGTTAGTTCAAGGTATTGGTCGTTTCATAAGAGTTGGCACGTTTCATTTTCAAATTGTATATGCCTATCTGCACAGTAATAGTTTAGGAACAAACCAACCTATTATTAAATTTCAAACATTCTTTTATTCATGCTCTACTTCGATATGCTCTATGATAAACCAGCCACACAAAGAAAATGGAATGCGCCAGCAAGAGCGATTACTGGTCGTTTCATAACGATAAAACGACCAGTAATAATACCAATTTCATCACAATCTGTTCAGCGTCATTGATGAACAATTAAAAACTCAAATATCCACATTTTAAAAATATCAATAATATTAGATATTTCGGTGATTTTAAGGCCTAGCGCAAATGACCAGTTTTTACCGGTCGGACAATTGTCGCCAAGAACGTTAGGACATTGAAGAAGTAACGCAAACATCTCGCTGACCCGAACCGAGTTTTGACGGCGAATATATCGTAGAATATAACAGTGCGCTAACGCAGATGACAGACAACACAATCAGCAGCGCATACCTGTATAGTGCGGACATTCTCTCTCATATGGAAATAATGGCGCCACACAGACATCGGTCGCAGTCGGGCACAAATCAGTGGTCGTAAGTCGTCTGCGATACCTCTAAAATAAATGCGGTGTGTGGTCTCTACCGTTCCGTGTGCGTGCGAGATAGCTTACTTACTGACAATGCGTGACTAATATTATTTCATTGTGTAAGAAATTCCATTAATCAATTGGTTCACGAAAGGCCACGCTAGCTTTTCCCGAAGTTCACCAACCACCAATAGAGAGGCATTCTCTTTTTACCCGACTGCCCCGGAAGGAGGGTTATGTTTTTCGAGTGGTATGTATGTAGATTTCTATGTTATTTCTTGCAGCCTAAACCGGCTTGACCGATTTTGAAGTGTAAGGTGTTAGATTCGTCTTCATCTCTAGTATCATAGGGTACAACTTATAATAAAAAAATTAACATGACGCCCGCAAAACACAAAATATTGTCGGGTTTTTTAGTTTTCACCATATATTTTTATTAAACCACTTGAATACATTGTATGATTTTTGTCTCGATTTTACTCAGAACTTTATTGTCTTCGTCGAGCCAAAACAATACCTGATATAAAACAAGGTCAAGTGGATGTCTGACCACGACAAAGTAGGATTCCGTAGTCAGAATATACATCAACTAAATATATAAAAAAAAATAGTATAAAATGTGAAAGTTTATGAAGATGCTTGGATGTGTGTTACTCAATCACGCATGAACTGCACGGATTTGGACGAATTCTGGTATACAGATAGATTATGGCCCAAAGAAAATATATATGTATATTTTTTTTATATAATAATAACAGTGTTATAAACAACAATAAATATTTCAGATACGTACACCAATCATCTAGTCCCAAACTAAGCAAAGCTTGTACTATGGATACTGGATAACGGATAAACATACATAAATATTTATATAAACATCCATGACTCAGGAATAAATGTTCATATTCATCACATAAACATTTACCCGTCGCGAGATTCGAACCCGCAACCGTTGGTTTCGCTGACAGGGTCACTATTCACTACACCAATCGGTCGTCAATTAATAAATCGCAATTGTCGTCATCACAATTTTGTATATTTATATCTGTCAGGATCGTAGCAAGTGGAAGTCTATGGTTTCTGCCTACCCCTATGGGAAACAGGCGTGACATTATGTATGTATTTATTTCTATGCCCAATAAATTATTGACTGATAATAGATAAGGTAGCCACTATACTAATCCAAGACAAATCCACACTGGGTCAATGTGGTGTTTACGATCCATAACATTCCGCGGGAAGTTATGCCCCTGCAATTGCAATCAGAGTTCTGTCCTTTAAGCGATCTCATACACTGAACTGTGACCTATTTGTATTCTTATAGCACATATATGCTTTAGTTAGAAGTAAACACATTCAGTACATAGTACGTACCAAGTTTTATAGAAATTCTCTTGAAACTTTGTCTGTGTGTGTCTATGGAGAATCTAATATCATTATTGTTAATATAATTTTTGTTGTAGTTGACGAAGTTGTAGGACTTATAATTATAATTTTGGTAATATAGATATATTTAACAATTCATTGGGAAAATTCAAGAAACTTATATCGAGTAGCACTGAACATTAGTTTTCAATTTAACCTTTTTTATAATCATCTATTAACACATTTTCCAATTGTATTTAGCTTTGTGGACACATATTTAACTTTGTATACAAATAGGGAACTATAGGTCTGTTCAGGTGATACCACCTTATTACATATGTATTTTATATGCTATTGATTGTATAGTGACTGTTGGTTCCTAAATAAAAAAAAAAAATAATAATAATAATAATGATGCCTTGGCTTTATAACACAAACATTCTGCAAGTAAAAGAGACGTGACATACAGACGGGCGGACATAGTAACAATAAGGGTTGCTAATTTGATTTTGGTACCATAATAAAAAAACCGACAAAGCTTGTTTCCTTTGTTATTTAAAAGCGATGCAAAAATGGCGCAGTTATAAGCCAGCTATTTTTTCGCCGTATAGTTGAGGAGTTCAAATATTTATGATATATTGCAAATTTAAAAACACCCCGGTGATCAAACAAGTTTATATCATAAAAGCAATTGTCACATCATATTATAGAGCCTCATATTGAGGGAGTATGGACCATAGTTGACCATAGAGACGCCACGCTGGCGTGCGGGTTGGGGACTTCACATGCCTTCGATTTTTTATTTCTCAGTCAATTAGGTTTCCTCACTATGTTTTCCTTCACCGTTTAAGAGCAGTAGTTCAATATCTTCGATACGACAGAACAGAGTTTCATCAAACAGCTTAAGAACCATCCTGACACACCTCTTCTGCTTCATTCACTCTCATAAAGTTGTTCATACATGCTCGTCGGTTTAGGGTACCCTTGACTTGGCCTTTCTTTAAGACGTCCCCTAGTTTAATCTTAAAAATAAATAAAAGCTTGTAAAAACATGCATTCAAATCCAACCACCCATTATTGAGATATATCTGGACAAAGATTGGACACACAAACACAACGCCGTTAAACACCATAACCGTCGTTTTTCTTAGGTGTTAAAAAGAGTAAGCAATGCATTATAATAAGTTCTATCGTTAAAAATAATAAGCTTTTAATACTCCATCGTGATAATCATGTTTAACTATAGAAACTAATCCTGTATGCAAAATTTTGTATCCGTGCTATTAACAGAGTCAATCCTGGCTGCAGCATCAAGTCATCGTGAAAATCGTGAAAATGAAAACCGCCTCCGTGGTTCAATGTAAACAACATTGGGTTTACGATTCGGAGGTCGCGGGTTCGACCCCCAGCGGGGTATATGTTTTAAGTACTCGGTTTTGGTTGGTGGTAGGGCATTTTAAATGTCCGCCTGGCTAGCTACCACCGTCTTATCTAAATCTGCCGCCAAGCAGCAATGATAATAGCATTGTTGTGTTCCGGTTGTCAGAGATAAGATAACCAGTCTCCCAAATGAGATGGGGTTTCCGGGTCAGTACGCTACCACCTTCGACCTCATCTTCACTTAACATCAGGTGTGATTGAGGTCAAGTACCAACCAGTTGTGAATAACAAAAAACAATGTTTGGCTATCAAAACTAACCGCGTATGCAAAATTTCGTATTCGTGCTATTAACCGCTAGGTAGTTCCTCTCGTGAGAAGACGATCCTTGCTGCAGCATCAATAAGAATAAGAATCGTTTATTTGACCCAATTCATGTCTATTATACCGGATGAGTTTTTTTTTACCATAAGGAAAAATTAGGTAAGTGAAATAGAAGTTATTGGCATAGGTAGTTTTAATTTTTTTTTTCAAAACCATCATCGACCTACGCTCCTGCCGGAGATCGATATTCGACTGGCGGGATTCGTAGGGTTCCTATCACGCGATATTTATTTGGCACTCATATTTTCTACAAGTTTATTTATTTAATTAAATAATGTATTTATGTGGAATACGCTACAAACACGACCGTCAAATGACACAACGTTTTATTATATTTTATGGTTTTAAAAAAATAAACTACCTACGCCAATTTCACTTACGTAATATACCCTATTTTTTTACTTACGGTAAAAAAAAACACACCGGTATAAATGTATTGTCATCGGAGCTGAACGCGACTGCATAATTTCAGCACCTTAGATAAACAGGAAATAGTTCTAATTTGACTTGCAATTTTTGAACGGACATACATACATACGAAGTAAGTTAAATGAATAAAAGCTTGTAAAAAGAGCGAATTGTGCCATTAAACAAAAGCAGAAACAAACATGTCAATATATTAACCAGTCGTGTCGACGAACCCACTTGCAGCGAGATTCCCTCGTACGGAGCGTCAAATAAGGTGCATTTCATGTAAATAGGTCGCTCTTGCTGTAAATACCTAAGTACGACCTCGTCCCTCGGGTACCAAGCTCCGAAACTCAAACCTTCATTACAACTGATGTGAAACAACATAGCTACTAGAGTATATTCGTGTCTCAATTTGAACAACATAAGGTTTTCGTAACGGAGGTTGCGGATTCGATTCCCGGCGGGGTACATGTTTAGTACTCATTTGGTTGTTTTTAAAGTCAGCCTGGCCGTATCCTACAAGTCTGCTGCTATCCTACTTAACATCAGGTGTGATTGAGGTCCAAGCGATGACCCGTCCTGAATATAATACATCAATTAGGTAAAGCAAAGTTTTCAGTGGGACTCCGTTCGTTATTTCTGAAGTGCATCATCGGACTTTATAAGCAAACACCCTAAAGGTTTATACAAAAAAATAATTATCAAAATCGTCCCACAAAATGTCAAAGATAAAAATACATATTAATAAAAATAAAAACTAACAGTCGAATTGATAACCCCCTTTTTGAAGTATAATAGTTACAAAATGTCTGTACATTTGTAAGAGGAGATGTGGGAGACGCGCTAAGTGCTGCGGGGCATGAGGTGCGAAGACGTAGGATGGATCCAAAAACTGAAGAGTGAAAAACAAACTTTATAATCATTTCTTTTGTATATACTTCCTATAGAACCACTACATTTGGCTGACCCCACGCACATATTTTTATTTTATTTAAGCGAGTTTTCCATCTACAACAATAAGCGCCAAGGTATCTTCCATAATTGGCCATCAGTCGCCCGTGACGCATCTCAGTACTCTTGCGCATTATAGTACGCTATTGTTAGGGATCAATTTAGTTCGCAGCTCCTTGGCAAACTAGGTCGCTCTTTTAGTTCGTTAGATCGTTCGCGACTCGAAAACGAGAAAGAAAGGTCTTGATTTAATTTCTGTATGTAACTTATAAAGAGATTCGGACAGATTGAGACAATTGAAAAACTGTAAGATATTTTTATAAATGCTTATCATGAAGGAAACGCAAATGCCTTTTTGATAATAATCAGCCTTTAATTGTTTTTAAAGTAAAAATAATAAAATTGTAAAAAAACACATTTTTCTTAATTAAAACGATAAGCTTATCGGTCGGTCAACGAACTAACAAAAAGACGGTTGGGATCTCAGAATAATTGTTCAGAAATTGGGGCCTACTTCGTCTAAATGAGCGCTCTTCCGAACTTGTTTGATCGGCTACACGGCATTCGATTTGGAGATATAAAAGAATTTAAATTTTGTTTTATTAGACCAGCACCGAGTTTGCTGAAGCTAGATCAGCATAGAGCTAAAGCCAATTTATGCACTAGAGCTAAAGACAGGAAGGGTGGCGAGTGACGTGCCAAGTGCTGCAAAGATAAGTATAGAGCTAAAGACAGGAAGGGTGGCGAGTGACGTGCCAAGTGCTGCAAAGATAAGTACAGAGCTAAAGACTATTTATGCACTAGATCTAAAGACAGGAAGGTTGGCGAGTGACGTGCCAGGTGCTGCAAAGATAAGCACAGAGCTAAAGACAATTTATGCACTAGAGCTAAAGACAGGAAGGGCGACGAGTGATGTGTCAAGTGCTTCAAAAATAAGCATAGAGGCTAAAGACAATTTATGCAATAGAGCTAAAGACAGGGAGGGCGGTGAGCGATGTGTCAAGTGCTCCAAAGATATACATAGAGCTAAAGACAGGAAGGGAGGGTGGCGAGTGACGGGACAAGTGCTCCAAAGATATATTATGAGCGTTACCTAATTGGCCCATCGCCATAATCACATCAAAAGCCTATGTCAGTCCACTGTCCTTCAGCCTCTAACCGCAGATTTTTTGGAACTTCGCACCTATGACGCAGCTGCTTGTTACTGGTCAATGCTGCTATGCTAACCGTTTCTTAGTCGCCTTTTACGACAGTCACGGGGAGAGACGGTTGGTTCTTTCTACTCTGCCGGGAACCACACGGCTATCGATCCAATGTGTTTAAATTTTTTACGCTTTCCTATAACGTTCAAGGAGACTTTGTAAGTTGTTGTTGTTTTAAGTTCATTGAAGGACATGGGTGACGGGTGCACGTGGATTACATTACACGAAATGAACCTTCATTTTTCTAAACTTAGATGTTCTAGTTTTATACATAGCCGGGGTCAAACAAAACTCACCTATAACCTATTTTGGCAGTGAACTATAACGGGTTCTGTTATGCTAATATACTATTGGTAAGTTTTATATAAGGTTGGTAGGAAACCTCTTTTCCTGTATGTAAGTATCATTGGTTTGTAAGTAGGTATTTGAGATTTTTTATTTGTTTTAATTTTCAATAGGTACCTACAATGGGCCGCACAACACAACAGCGAAACACTTCCAGTAAAAGCGTGTCTCACTGAGTTTACAGTTCCGATAGTGTCACTACTGGTGGTTTTACGGTCGTACATTATTTATTTATAAACTAGCTTTAGAATAATTTGGGTAATTTGTTTATCCCGCGCTAACTACTCACTTTATCGGGATAATAAATATTCTATGTTTTAATCCAGGGTATATTCTACCTATATACAAAATATCATTCAAATCTGTTCATCCGTTTCACCGTGTTCGAGCAACAAACAAACATCCAAACTTTCGCATTTATAATATTAATTAGATAGTTTACTGTGTAATTTTATAACTAAGATGTATTTCTGTATTCTAGTTGTGTATGTATGTAAATAACATATAATATTATATACCTATATGTATAGTGTATTTGTCATTCCATAACTGCACTTTTTGTTCACCGTCCCGCACAATGCTCTAACCACCACTGAGTTGACTGGAAGAGATCTCTATTAGAGATAAGCTCACCTTTGTACAATATTTCCGACTGATTGTCAACATGTTTTTTATGTGCTAAGAATAACAATATAAAAAATAATAAAAAAATAAAAAAGTGTTTATTTCTTAAATAACTTTTGCATAGTTTTGCAGGGGCCTTCCAGAAAGTAGTCTTTCGACACTTGTGTTGGAAGTGCACCGCGTCTTCCAGACGGATCCACAGAGTATTATTTAAGGAAAATACTTATTCATTATGTTAGTAAAAATTAACCTATTTTAAATGTTTTTGCAATGCTCATGTGTGTTTGTGTGTGTGTGTGTGTGTGTGTGTGTGTGTGTGTGTGTGTGTGTGTGTGTGTGTGTGTGTGTGTGTGTGTGTGTGTGTGTGTGTGTGTGTGTGTGTGTGTGTGTGTGTGTGTGTGTGTGTGTGTGTGTGTGTGTGTGTGTGTGTGTGTGTGTGTGTGTGTGTGTGTGTGTGTGTGACAATAGATTAGATATTATAGAAATGGCAGCGACGAGAACTATACCTATAATATTCTACCAAAACACTCCCACAATGAAGCCGAATCTAACCTACTCTAATCTAAAGCCACGCTTTTGCGTCGGGGATTAAAAATGAAATACCATTTTATGTAACAGTAAGGTATATCAGAGAGCGGAGTGTGAGTTTTGTTTCGACTTAACTTTACTACCGCGTTCACGTTTACGTGACGATTTGTATGGAGAAATGTGCAGCGCCTCTAGCGGATAGTTTGCAAAATGATTTTTTTCATAGGGACT
The DNA here is from genome assembly GCA_949316235.1 of Oegoconia quadripuncta. Lineage (NCBI taxonomy): Eukaryota > Metazoa > Arthropoda > Insecta > Lepidoptera > Autostichidae > Oegoconia > Oegoconia quadripuncta. The sequence goes on along the minus strand of OX438754.1, from coordinate 18,278,077 downwards.
TTTACATAAACGCGAACGCGATGGTAAAGTTAAAAACGAGACAAAACTCACACTTCGCACACAGCACCATACTGTCAGCGACATTTCAGTACGACTGTGAAAGCAGACTCGGCACCGTAAAACCTCACCGAAAGTCCACGATTTCAGTCATTTCCCAACTGTGTGGAGATAAGAACATTTTTAGCCGTTAAAACGCAAATTTATCCAATACACGATAGGGCCCACACGCCCGCAGGGATTTATTAAATTATTCATTTTTAATTAGCAAGTTATTAGAGTCCATTGTGTCGATCAATCGGAGTACATTCACGCGCCAACGTCCGGGGGAGGGTAAATGTGTTGGATTATAGATAAACGATAATAATCCTGGGAACACTGCCCACTTATTAGGCAACCATTTTACAAGACATGTATGAATGCCAGAAAATATTGTATTTGACCGACTCCCCAGAAAGGAGGGTAATGTTTGTTGATTTCTATGTTGACTTGACTGATTTTGAATCGTTCGATTAATCTTGATGCACAGAGTCACAGAGTGTCATAGGATACAATCTATGATAAAAAAATCTAACATGGCGCCCGCATAATACACGGTATTCTGTCGGTTTTTTGGTTTTTAAATATTTATTTATACATAGTAAATGACTAAGAATAATATGAGAGTAAAAACATTCCACATTTATTTTAACGTAAGATATATGATATAATTTGTTGAATGTCAAATATTTTGGAAATAATAATAGGGTTTATTCAACGAATAAGAGGTTTATTGCATTTTTATTTCAGTCAGTATGTCTGAGCTACGAACGCTTCGGGAAAGGAAAACCATCCGTGGATAGAGATAAGTATAAACCAATATAGTTTTTTTTTTTTAGTCTATCGTGTCCCACTGCTGGGCAAAGGCCTCCCCCAAACTCTTCCACTCATTTAGTACAAGGCATAAATAATATTATGGTATTTTGCCGCTCTATAAAATCGATGTGCACCGATTGGATCCTACAGGACAGCAGGCGCGGTAGAGGTAGGTCCAAAAAGCGATAATGTGAAGAACTGGATACTGAAGTGGAGAGATATTGCACTGGACATAGACGTGAGGCAAACAATAGGGGAGGCTTTTGCCCAGCAGTGGGACTACCCAGGCTAGTGAAAAAAAATCTTTACATCTATAAAGATTATTTTCAATTACCTAGGGCTAGTCTCAGTGTATTTTAATTTTACGTAACATAAACGTGTATTACACAAGTTCATAAAGATTGCTGGATATTAGAATTTGCATTTATTTACGATATTTCAATATAGTACAAATTGAAAGCTCTCTTGGTGGTTGGAATGTAAGGATTTGTGTAAAGCTTTGCGCTTGTACAGAGAAACTGAATACTGTGCTTCAGTCATGGACATTTATTGGACTATATAACGCAAGTAACCTACTTTGTGTTCCACTTTTCGTGCCCTTAGTTGCAAACTTGTATGCTGCTACATTCACTCCCACTGCAAAGGCTAACGGCGCGGGACAGGGAGGAAGGCGGGGCGGCGCAGCTTAGAATCGGCTTGGGGTGAGGTGAGCACGAGATGTATTTTCATCACTAAATTGATCTCGTGACCTAGTGGATAGGTACAAAAATGTAGCACGTTTGGTTTTATACAAATTTACGCACTTCATTGTCTACTTCAATATTATGTTTATCGTTCGACTAACAGATTGGCACCTACTTTATCCTGTTATTTTGATTAATTTAATTGGAGTAGGTATTCGTAGGTGGGCAGAGGATCCAAAGCAGTCTGTTCAGAAAAGGGCCGTAAAAGCGCGATGCGTTGGGAGGCACTGATGGAGCAGGTCCAGCTGATCGATGAGTCAGAATCGTTTGGTCGTCTTCTGTTGGAATATACCGGATGAGTTTTTTGTCGTAAATGAAGTAGAAGTTATTGACATAGGTAGTTGTTTTTTCAAAAACATCATCAACGAACGCCCCATCTGGAGATGGATATGCGACTGACGGAATTCGTAGGGTTCCTATCATGCGAAATTTATTTTAAACTCATATTTTCTCATTTTATTTCATGATGTAATTATGTGGAATAGGCTATAAACGCGACCGTCAAACGATACAACGCTTTATTCGATGATGGTTTAAAAAAATATATTAACATACATAATGCTGATACCTTCTATTTCACTTACCTAATATGCTCTAATTTTTTCCTTACGCCAAAAAAGCTCATCCGTATATTGTGTATCATACAGTTAGAGGTACCTACAGTCATTCAATCTAACGATTTGTAATCACTTTGACAGTGTTAACAATTATTGCGCAAAGTTTGCGTAACATATCTAGCGCTAGTTAACAAAACCGATGAAATATTGGTTTTACAAAGACACAGAGGCAGCAATTTGAATTATCGGATAACACTCGGAAAGAAGCACTCGTGGCGCATTCGCTATTCATTTTCGATTAGCGAATTTAAGCAACGCGGTCAATCCTTGGTTGTGTGATCACCAGTGGCATGCGTGTGTTTCCCTGCTTCAGAGGGCGAGTTAAATAGTCGGTCCCGGTGGTTTTCAATTGAAGGCAATCGTTAAGCCAAGTCGGTGACCTATAGGGGTAGGTTAAAAACACTGACAGTCAGGTGCCCACTAATCTGACACACACCAATCCGCACTGGGCCCGGGTGGTGGTATGGCCCAAACCTTTCACAGCGAGAGGAAACTAACAATGGGGACGTATAAGGCTGATGATGAACGGATTTCTACCAAAGCTTGGTAGGGGAATCAGTTTTGCGAAATTTCTCTGACATTTACTGGCATATTACTGGCAAATACCCGTAAATAGATGAACTTCAACTTTTTATGTTCATCTTCATTAATGAACGCAGCTTTTCTATGACAAATCTGTAAGTGATTTTTAAAAGTAAATTATAAATTACGTATTGATTGGAGATATACACTCAATAATTTAATCGGTTAGCCGACAGTGGCTATGAGTAGAGTAATAAAAGTAGGTACAAGTTATGCAATACCTACCTACCCACCTATAAACGAGATAGAGCTCTCAATTGAAAAATAAGTGAGTAGCAAAATGGACTCGAGCCGATAATCGCATTTATCAATTCGCCCTTTTTATTGGAATCAGAAAAAGTAGTTCAAGAGTTCACGATCGATGTTACGTCACCTACAGTTGATACTTAAGCATGAGCCCTTTGCGATTTGCATAGATTCATTACGGTTGAGGTGAGACAGATAGGTAGGTACATACACTTTTGTTAAAACTATTAGTAAATTTTAATCCTGTACAAAAAAGAGGGGTGTTATGTGTATGTATGTGTTTAGAGGGTTTTCTAAATTGTAATATTTTTTAACACGCTTTTATTAGAGTATATTGAAGATTAATGTTGTACAGATCTTTGGTGGAGGTTTTTGTCCAGCAGTGGACGTCTGTCGGTTGATATGATGATGATCAAAGATTTTTTCGGAATCCGTTACACCGTTACGGAGATATTTAGTTTTTAACACTATATTTTGGTCTACTCTACCAGGACGATATAATCATTCATCAACTACCTGTTTGGTGTAGTGGTTATAAACTGCTATACCGAAAAGGGTCTCGGGTTCGAATCCCGCTAGCGGCATATGTTTGTATGATGAATATTAGACATGTGTTAAACATGTGACGAGTAATGGATGTTTTTCATGTAGATACGTAGATACGAGGTCTTCGAAGCCTGTGGCAACGGAATTCGTGAAAATAATGGTATACCTAGCCTCACTAAATCGTATCGTTTGTGCTCCCAGATAATATCATCATTGGTTTTCTTAGTTTTGGTGTTATCATCGGAAATTACGCCAAGATATGGCGTGAAACGTGAGCTAATATCTTGACATCGGCACACTGGGTGGTAAGCAACTGTCGCGTAATTGGATGCGAAAGCAATGCCTTAACTTTGTAACTGACCGACTCCATCGGCTGCGAGTTCGAGTATCAAAAGTTGTTTTTAGAAATCCACGTCTCACTATACAGGGTGAATTTGAATTCGTGTAATTCCCGTTAACTGATGACGCCACTCTTGATGACTAACAATCCCCACGGTACCATAGTCGAATTCGATCAAAAAATTTTCGATTAAAGTAAAAAAAAAAAAAGTAAACCATTCTGAAACCACCTTTAGTATGGAAGTTCACCAATTTTTTGGCTGGTGACTCCACTCCTGATTACGAACAACTAGGAATCATAGCCGAATTAAGTTGAAAATTATTGGACTTCCATACTTAAAGGTGGTTTCAGTCATAATGGTTTACTTTATATGGGCAATCGATTTTTTTTTTGACCGAATTCGGCAATCTTCTTAGTGGAAAGTTGTTCGTAATCAGTAGTGGACTCACCAGTAAACAAGAATTACACGAATTTAATTTCACCCTGTAGACTCTGGAGATACGTATCAGGAAGTCAAAGAAACGGCGGAATGTAGAGAAGTTTGGAAAGAACTCCACCGACAAGAGCCTAGCTCTTAAATGTAAGAGAGAAATACGAACATCCATTTTTATTCAATATCAACTGCCTTACTGGCCTATTGTTGGGGCACAGCCTCCTCTTCGACGACCGATTGGTGTAGTGGGCAGTGACCCTCAATGGCTGTGCGATGAATATGAACATTTACCCGAGTCATGAATGATTATACAAATATTTATGTATGTTTTTTTATCCGTTAGTATCCATAGCAAAGGTTTGCTCAGTTTGGGACTAGTTGATTGGTGTAGGTTTCCGAATTTATTTCCTCTCTCTGGGAGAGGGTATGGGCCAGAATCCACCACGTGGGCCCCGTGCGGATTGGTGAATCTGTGTCTGTGTCTAACGGTCAGTGTTTTAAGCCGCCCCTGTAGGCCACCGACTTGGCTTAACGACTGCCTTCAATTGAAAACAACCAGGACAAACTAACGTGCTCTCCGATGCACGGAATCGTGCGTATTAAATAACCACTGTGATCACGGCTTGACCGCGACAGGTATTGCTTAACTTCGCTAATCGAGAACGAATATGACTGCGCCACGAATGTTTCCCACTTATATTATCAACAACTAAAGTCCTCAATGTATCTGACACGGTCACATTTTAACGAATAGCTATGGGTTAGTTCCATTGCAGGTAGGTAGCAGTATTAGATAGGACAAACAATAGACAACTCATCTTAGCTTAAACTAAATAGACTGTACAGCGATAGAATGCTCGAATTGGTGTCTAAATCCAGTCTTGGAAAGTTTCTGTCTGCAGTGTCCGATAAGGATTTAAATCCAAAACTACAAACAATATCCTAGGGATAGGGAAATAATAATTAATTATTTTATAATATAAAAACCTTTTTTTTTAAAGAGCAACCTCTCGAGTTTCTTGCTTGTTCTTCTCAGGGTAAAATTCCCTTTTGAACAAGCAGTAGCTTTAAAAATGTAAAATCTGACTATTTTAAGTGTACCCTGTGTACCTACAAAATAAAGCATTTTTGATTGGATTTGATTTCGACCAAGTCAACGCGAAAATCATGTTTAACTATCAAAACATCAAAACATACGGAATTTTGTATACACGATCAGTGTATACAAAATTCCGTATGCGTGCTTATTAACCGTTAAGTAGTTGCTCTCGTGCGGAGACGATCCTGACTGCTGCATCAGTTCATGTCTATCATATAAATGTACTGTCAACAAAACTGAACGAGTGTGAAAAATTTTAGCTCCTAGGTAAACACAAAATGGTTCCAATTTGAGTTGCGAATTTTTAACGGACATGCATACATACGAAATAAGTTGAAAAGCATACATTAGCTCCTCCAATTTGAAAGTCAGATAAAAATAGTAACAACATCCCTTCGTCGGTTTTAGCCAAAACATTAAAATCTGCGTAATAAATAACGCATATTTTTTATTAACTTTGATATTCAGTGACGTTGGTATTACCAACACGTTTGACGATCGACATTATTACGTGTTGTTCCGTGCACAAATCGCGTCACATTCAACACACGGCGACGTTACGTATCGGGGAACCCGTAATGTACGATAAAACGTTACTTGACTTGCGCGCGTGTCATAGATAATTAGTATGTGTCGATACAATGAAAGATATTGATTTATAAAAGGAAGTGAATGCAGTTCTATGAAAAGTTCAAGGATTAATGACGGCAGGTCATGTATTGCTTTAAATCAGTGGGCCGACGTTATCTAACTAATCAGGCGTGTTGAAAATTACCACCCATTGTCATTGAGTTCCATTTTTCAAAACATATTAAGCCTGCGCCGAGGGAAATGTGTTAAAACAGCAGTTACTGTTAAGTTGATAAATTCAACAATACTTGATATACACATTTAAAAAAAATACTTTTACCATGACGAAGAATGTCTTAATATTTACTCCGTGGAAAAATTTTAAAATTATTTATACATTACTCTACAAAATTACGGAAAGTTAGACAAAAATGCAAAAAACGTATGGTGGCGTTAAGTATTTTTTTAGTTTATAACATTAGAAATCTACGCTTATTTTTAGTTCAACCGAAACAGGAGTGTTTATACTACAAATTTACCGTCTCCAATATAAAAAATTGTATTAGGCAATTAAGATATGAATTTATCAAAATGCGCTTCAAATCCGCCATACATTTTTACTATGGCGGCCGCGCGGCGATATAAAATAATGTCGCGCATCGCTGTGATTCAGTCGCCCACAAGTGTTCAGAGCGAGCGCACGTCACTTTGTTGAGCGCCACTATACACACCGATCGCGTCATTTCGTGTACCGGCGACGGCCGAAAACGGTGTAAGTATATTTTTCGGAGTTTTAAATAGACTGCTAACTTTTTCTTGCATACAAAAAATACCAAGAGACGTTACATTAGTTAAGTATATGTGATGTATGTACATATTACATTTAGGTTATTGTTCTGTACTTTCATTAAGACATTGGTCAGTTGCGTAGCAACTTTATTCTGGTTTTGTCTGTCATGTTATATTATCATATATTTTTTGTAAAGCTGTCCTTTCTAATAACCTCTTTTTTTTTTTTAATTTTAATTTTCTTTTAACCACCGGTTGTCCGGAAGAGGTCACCGAAGTTGTACAATGTAGTTTATCATAACTGTAGTACCTATATTACTGTTGTTTCATTTCTTGTGCAATAAAGAGTATTCTTTCACTTATTTAATCATTCATTATTTTTTCGAAATAAAATTTCGGATTGACAATATATTGGTCTAGTTGGGTGGAGTTCGACAAGATGAGCCAAGTTAAGAAAACTGCAATGGCGTCATTCATTACAGTAATAAACTATTATTTGTTTCAGTAAAATGGGAAACCGTAAAAAAAGATATTATAAATTAATAAGCAAGACGAGATTCAAGAAAAAAAATAAAACTACAACGCAAATTGATAATGAACAGGTCAGTTCTTGTAATTGTAGCAAATATAAGGTCCAATTTGTACGGTGAATGTAGGTATGTAACATAACAAACGACTTTCACTGTGGCGACATGGTTGAAAAAAAATAACAAAAAATTTATTTCCCATCCTAATTTCGATCAGCTGATTGCCGATTTGTTTGGGGATTGGGGAGTGAATTTTTTTTTCGACAAAGTCGCCATAGTGTAAGTTCTTTGTTATGTTACATAGATACATTCACCGTACACAAGGAACGCACTTAATTCAATTGGACATTTGATAAGAGTTTTCATAATTGACTGAATAATTTATTTTGGACAACTACTAGTAATGCTGTTTTTTTTAGGAATCTCCGCAAGAAACGTCTGATTTTGAATTAAATATAGATATTGAAAATGAAAAGCAAGAAGAAATTACAATAAACGGAAACAGACTTATAAATTTTACTTACATTTATCAACAACTACAAGAAATTTCAAGTCATAACTCAACACTTGGTTGTATACATACATACAATCCTATACATCTGGAACTAGACATGTGCACTACGGTGTACCTCAAGGCCAGTGTATTAGGCCCACTCCTTTTTCTAATATATATAAATGACATTCCGAAATCTACAAATAATCCTATGGTGTTATTTGCCGATGATAGCACTGTGGTATATGAGGATGAAGAGGATATCAACAGCAGTCTTTCATCTATCATTGACTGGTTGGAATGTAATAACCTTAAGATTAACCTAGACAAAACGAAAATAATGAACTTTAAACAAAGAAACCATTTAAATATGACAACAAATGTACAATATAATAGTAAAAGGGTGGATGAAGCATCAGTAACTCAATTCTTGGGTATTAATATTGACAGTAACATGGAATGGACGACACAAATAAATGAAGTATGCAAAAAAGTAACAAAGTTCTCATATGCATTACATATCTTAAGCAAAACTGTTAACCGCGGAGCTGTACTTACGGCCTATCATGGCTACGTAGCTTCTACTCTGAGATATAGTATAATTTTCTGGGGGAATGCCACAGACAATGAACAAGTGTTTATAGCCCAGAAGCGATGTATAAGAGTTATTTGTAATTTGCGACGCACAGATTCTTGCAAACCCTTCTATAAGCAGCTGAATTTACTCACGGTTCCTTCTATTTATATTTACAAGACTGCAATTTTTGTTCGGTCTAATCCTGAGCATTTTGAACATGTTAAACGAGCACGGCGACGTGATCAGTTACGTTTAGTATCCTGTAAAACTACACTTTTTAGAAATAGCATCTTTGCAATGGCACCAATAATATACAATAAGATACCTAAATTCATTCGAGAATTTCATGATCTAAGTACATTCAAGAGTTCGTTGTTTAAATATTTAATAGAACACATTATTCCATTAAAGATTTCTTGAATGACAAATCTGCTTGATTGTTTCTGAGCGGGAAAACAGCACCTAATTTAAATTTGCAGTTGTTAATTTGCATTGAGTTACTGTTTGACTTGTTATATTATTATTGACTCTATATGTTGAATAATGTATAAATGACTGAATATAATTCATGTTAAATATTCCATGACTATGTAATTTTAATCTAATTTCATTTCAATTTGACATTTTTATTTACCAATTTCAATCGTATTTTACAATTTTAACATTGTCCTTAATAATTGACATGGAATTATAATATTAATTTTCGAAACTAAACTAATGGGTATCTACTGTAATATATTTGTTTTTTTTTTTTGCAAAAAAATCCTACCATCTTAGATAAGCCTATGTACCTACCTTAGATAAATAACTAACCATTTTTTTTGTATGCCAAAATGGATCACAATCATCAAAATGGAGTAGATCACAGTGTTACTTATACCATAATATTTACTAACATCTTTTATACCTGTGTTTCACATTAATAAATTGAATTGAATTGAACTTTTGCGTTTTATAATCTGTAGATTTTGCACCATCACCAATAGTTTTACATTATTGATAAACTTTCCTAAAAGATCAATAAAAATTAAATTTAACAAGGATTTTGTTTTAATTTTTAGCACATTTGGTCAATATTAAAAAGGAGTAGACAAAGTAAAAATAATTGATACTAAATAGCCCTGAAAATTATTGCGAGAAGAAATCCAATACAACCCCCAATAAAGAAAATGTGAGTTATATATGTTTACGCTCGGACGGTGTTCGGTCTGCCATACGCACATTCGCATCAAGCGAAATACCTAAACAGCGCGCGCGTCTTTCGCTCGGCGCAGCCTTAAGCTGCGATTGTGTACGCTGCTGTTATATAAAATAGACGAATGTCTTCCTGTGGGTATGACAATAGACACAGGAGTTCTTAGCAATAAAAATTTTGTTGTGTGCGTTATTTAAAGAGAGTAAAGCCCATAGAAATCTACAACCTATTGCCCGCCCGCCTCGATTACGGTAGATAAGGGCGTGTCCGAGAGTTTGCCTCAACTGCATCAGAGTCCACTTTGAATATCGGCGCGACGTCTGACACAATTTGAAAACGTTTTAAATAGATGTGCCGATCGATACAACTCGCGAATCTTGTGGTATAATATGCCCTAGTGGAGACATAATAAAGATCTGTATGTGAGCCGTGGATGTGAACGATTGTGCTACTGATGATTGGATAAGTAAGATCGAGACTTAGTTCATTATACACCTAGAGTGACGAACGACACTATTATAGTTTGATAAAGAAGATGTTGAAGCAAAAAAAACCAAAGAAAAAAGCACAAAATCGATGTTTACGTAAGAAGCTCATCATAGGTCATCACAACGCATAACACTTACGGCTATGAGCAAACATTGGAACCATAACTTTCATTCTAAATCGAAACTAATAAAATAAACGTCTATAAAGAACGATTGGTTGTAAAAACTAATGAAGAGTGAGTTGGTCTTTGTTTACCGTGAGAAAGAGACAAAGCACGGTGAGCGCATCGTTGGAACATGTGGTTGGCGCGGGCGCGGGCGCCGCCACCGGGCCGGGCCACGGGTCCGAGAGTGCGGACGAGCGGCGCGGCCAAGCGGAGAGCCCGCGGTTATCAATGGCTGCGGTATGGGCCAGTTAAGATGTTTGGTCTACGTGTAAGGAGAATGCAGCCAGGTGTAGTTGAACTGGTACGAGTATGTCCACTGTCGAGCGACGTTCCTATGTGGAGTTCAATCTACATTTATTATATTACTAGCAGCTACCCGCGACTTCGTCCGCGTAGACTACATGAATCAACACTTTATTACTTTCCCACGGAATACTTTCAGCAGAAAAATTACCATGTAGAGTTTATCTCAAACAGGAAAAGACCCTGGGCAGATAACGGGTATGTGGAACCATGTTGATGTTTTGCCAGGTAAATGAATTAAGACAGGGATCCATTAGAAGACCTTTCTGAAAAATTCTGGTTTATATTTATTAAAGTACTTCCTTATAAACAACATTCTTTGCCATGTTTGAAGGTGGTAGCAATGGAACCAAACTTTGAGGTGAACTTACACGGGAGCATGCCACATAGAACTGACCGTGAGAGAAACAGTCCTGTCGTAGGTCTACTCCGGCGAATTTGAGAGTTTGCCCCTGCGACTTATTTATTGTCATGGCAAAACAGACCTTTAGTGGAAACTGAAGCCTTTTGAATTCAAAGGGAAGATCATTTGGTATTAATGGAATACGCGATAAAAACACTGTTTCTCCCTGAGCAGGTCCTGTTAAAATAGTGGACTCTACTACGTTCCGGTGCAAAGCCTTGACTTGCAACCTAGTACCGTTACAAAGTTTGGGTGGCTTTAAATTTCTCAATAACATAACAGGTGCACCCACACGTAGTAAAAGTGACTTTGACTCTTCGACTTCGACACCAATTTGAATTTGTGATTTCAACCCCTACCACTATCGCAACCCGTAAGGGGTTAGCTTCAAAATAAATGTCATTTTCGCAATCAACGTCCCAAAAAACCTAAATAACGACACCAATATAGACTTTTTTGGTATCATCCCCCACCCCTATCTCACCCCTAGAGGGTTGGCTTAAAATAAATGTCATTTTCATAATCAACATCCCAAAAAACCTAAGTAACGACACCAATATCGATTTTATGGTTTCAACCCCCATTTCACACCTCAGGGGGCTGTTTTTCGAAAAATCTCAACTCACCCTTATCTCATTCTCTAACCCCAAAGGGTTAGCTTCAAAACAAATGGCATTTTCGTAATCAACGTCCCAAAAAACCTAAATAATGACACCAATATTGACTTTTTTGGTATCAACCCCCACCCCTATCTCAACCCTAGAGGGTTAACTTAAAATAAATGTCATATTCATAATCAACATCCAATAAAATCTAAATAACGACACCATTATCGATTATATGGTTTTAACCCCCATTTCACACCCCAGGGGGTTGTCCAATATAGACTTTTTTGGTAGCAACCCCCACCCCTATCTCAACCCTAGAGGGTTAACTTAAAATAAATGTCATTTTCATAATCAACATCCCATAAAACCTAAATAACGACACCAATATCGATTTTATGGTTTTAACGCCCATTTCACAACCCAGGGGTTGTTTTTCGAAAAATCTCAAAACACGTATTAGCTTATTTGTTCCTAGGAGTACTCTTGCGAAGTTTCGAGTCGAAAATAGTCGAAATGTTCAAGTTATACTGTTTCTTCATACAAACTTCTCACCCCTGTTTCAACCCCTTACAGGGTGAATTTTGAAAAATCCTTTCTTAGTGCTCCCCTAGACCTCGTAAGGAACCTACGTGCCAAATTTGGAAACTCTAGACCCAGCGGTTTGGCCTGTGCGTTGATATGTCAGTCAGTCAGTCAGTCAGTCAGTCAGTTTCTTCCTTTATATATTTAGATAGAACCCCAACGGGCAACTGCTGCAAACTACCACTATACTGGTAATCTAGTAATGGTATCTGGCTTACAAGAATAACATTGAAACTGTTGTCCATATATATGTCAGATTTTCATTAATGTCTTACAAATGTATTCATTAGAACCGCCCCACCGTCAATCAGGACTTGAACTTCTATGAAAATGGTGAGGACAATTTATTACAGCGATTTAAATCGCTTATCGCTTGGACTACAGTCGAGTGCTTGATCGCCGACTGCCGCGTCTGCTTAGAAATGACGTCGCACGCCTCGACGTCAGCGGTTGGAACATCACCCGTCGCGCCTGCGCGTACGGTCTATTATCACGCGTGCGCACGCCGTGGCATGGTATGCGATGTGCCGTGAGAGAGTGTTTATTTATGCCTATGTAGTTTTTAACATTTCCATCAATTTATGAAAACCGAGATGGATTATGATTTCCAGTGCTTTATAAAGATCTGATGACGTAATGTCGATTCATTCATGATCCATCAGTCATTACTTTCCGTTTTCTTTCCTCGCACCTGGGTTCATCCGGATTAAATGAAAAAGAGACAGAAAAATATAATGGTAGATGGTACAAATGATCAACCTCCACATCCGGAGATCAGTGACGAAACAACTAGACCAAGCAACCGATGGAGATGTGTGCGCTCGGGATATAATACGAGACGTTTAGATACAAGCAACTGTGTGGGTGGAACCGGGATGAGACAAAGTTTGCCAATTACTCTCATTATCCTCGCGTTAAGCGAAGTTGAACAAAGTACACGAAGGAGATCGCTATTGACATAGCTTTTTGTTTGCGCCTTCACATAATCTGTCAAGACATACAGTTTTATTAAGGGTCGATTAGACTCCACTTGGCTTAGAACCAGCCCAGTTTTATCCAGAATGCGTTAAGCATTCACTTTGTATTTTTTTTTTGTTTAATTAGCCTATCCTATCGTGTCCCACTGCTGGGCAAAGGCCTCCACTTTGTATTAAGTAATAAAAAAAGACATGTTCTAGTGATCACGTGTTTCGAAAACACGATTCCAAGAAATTTTCTCGATAGAAAAGAAATTACGTCAGAAAGTACAAATCAACAGCTGACATTATTAGGTAGAATCACGAAGCTTTGAGTACTAATTGATCCAAATGTGATATAGTGTTTATATGTTTTACATTTTCGAAATATACATTATTTTCGGAATGAACGGTATAGACTTATGCAGACATGCACGTGATGGAGCAGGATGGAGCTCTGATGGCCTATCGCCGCTTAACATAAAACGTAGATGAATTGCCAGATAAAAAGGAAATATTTTACATTTATATGTGTAATTGTGATTTTAGTTCCCGAATCGGGATGGCTAATTGCTCCTCTAGCGATTGCATGTGCCCTGACAGTCGCTTCTAAAGAATATCCCATCCCGATATCATTAAGATCTCCCTCATATCATTTCGATAGTCACGTCACATGCCGCAAGAGCGGGAATGGTCCCGCCCCTAAAACAGAAAAGAACTGTAAAGCTAAGATAACCTTGTGTCCAACATTGGACTAACAAAATCAGAGTTTTACGTAGATCTCAAGTTTGACGTGGTGGAAGGTAATGGATTAACACCGTAACGACTCGGTTGTGAAATTCCTTACATAAAGTGGTTCATGGCTCGGTTCACATAGTCGTCGTATAGAATGCTTCCATTTCTAGGAAAACGCAAAGCCTAAGTTCTTAAGCAGTTCTATAAGCCATACAATTTACAGGCGGGTAAACTTAAAATGTCAATGAGTTATGGAACTTATGAATCGAATTTACTTAAGTGCAACTGCAAGACGTAATATGACTAATGAAATTGCTTTTGTCAAACATCCTACATAAAGGCATAGTTTTACAGGTGGGTTTGAATTTTGAACTTAAAGTTGCGCTGCAATCGATCGAGCTAGGTTCACTAGGCATGCAATTATAACAATTATACAACCCTGGTAAAGTTTTACCTAGTTCCACTGAATGCTAATTACTAGAAGCGTACTGATACCCTCAGCATCTTATATTAAGAACCAAGGTTTCAAATGGCGACTGTTAAGGAAAAGTCTATGAGTAATTTGAAACTCTGATTTTGTCCAAGTAGGGCTACTCGGGCGACAACCAGTGCTTGTGCGGTTTCTATACTGTCCTGCGTGTCCCGACACTTGTACGATACAGGACCTCTTAAAATGCCACAGAGAACGCGTGGCCGCATTCTGGTCCTCAAGAATTTGATGTTTTTGTTATCGACTCTCTAAGAAGAGAAAAAGTCAAACAGTGAAATAAATGTATCTTCACTACAGGACACATTTCACATATTTAAAGTCGGCTGAATTTACATGGATCTAACATTAGTCACGTTCGATATAGGTATAATACTTTACTTTTTCATCAAATCAATGTCCACACATTTTTCAAAGATAATCGCCTGAAGTTTCTGGCCTCGTATAACGTAATCAATGATAAACTATTTTGACCGCAAAGGACCCGTATGTCGGTGACATACCGAACATTAGCACTAAGCGGTTTGACTCTTCATTCATAATGCAAACAGCCATGACAATTATCACAGTCTAGTAACACGATGTCCGCTTACGGTGGTGATGACGACGTTAGTGGTGGTGGTTGCAGTACCTTTTTAACCGAGGTCTACTTCAAAAGTCTTTAAAATTTTCTGTCACGGGTGCCACTTTTAAACTCCCTCTTACATACTTATTTTATTCATCCGCGTCACTCCACTCATCCATCTCAACATGATCATATCTGCTGCATGCAATTTTCTTCCATCCATTTTCTTTCTTCATACACGCGATATCTCCGAAGTTATCCAAGATTATAGACTGTTGCCTCTTCTACTATACAGGGTGTAACGGTTAAGTGTAGTCATATTTTAAGGGCTTGTTCTACCCATCAATACGAACAACTTTTACTATGGGGGCAACTTCGAAATCGCGAAAAAAAAATCAGCTGTTTCATACATTGCATCGGGAGGTTATTGAAATTTTCTATGGAACAGCTAATTTTTTTTTCGCGATTTCGAAGTTGCCCCCATAGTAAAAGTTGTTCGTATTGATGGGTAGAACAAGCCCTTAAAATATGACTACACTTAACCGTTACACGGTGTAGAATGAGGTAAGGTATTAAAGTTTTGTTTTACAATAATTTACAATCTAACTTATAATATAAATGCGAAAGTTTGTGTGTGTGTGTGTGTGTGTGTGTATGCATGTATGTTTGTTGCCTCTTCGTGGAGAAACGGCCGAACGGATTGAGTTGAAACTTGGTTGGCAGACAGATTGGGACCTGGATCAACATATAGGCAATTTTTTTTTTCTCGACCGATTTTATGATGTATTCCGCGATAACGATGCCGCGGGCATTAGCTAGTTTTACAATAAATTACATAAATGGAAGCAAGTTTATTTACATATTGAAAAAAAAAAACACTTGCCCTCACATTAGCATTTTGTATTAGGTAATTAAAATAAATTATTATAAAAACAAAAAAAAACAGTTCTTGAATACTGTTTGAGCAAAATTGAATGTACCTTAAAATGTTGTTAGGTACCCAAAATAAAATGTACTATCTAAATAAATATAACAGTAATAATATTATTTATTGTTGTTTATATAGTGGGGTTTCAAGTAAAGTACGGTATGACATCATGCCTTCAATTATTTTGCCAAAAAACAAGTTTGTAAAATTTCCTCGGAAAGGAAATTATTTGTATTCATTCTAGAGCATTGTGTTTAAGGTAATGAATCAATAATGATCTACGACAGTAGACTGCAGAAACCACAATAGGTGATTGATTATTCATAAAAGATCAAAAATAGTTACAAAATTAGCGACTTCTGCTTCTGATCGCACAGACAATTGATCAGCAGTTTCAGTTTGTAGGTAAATACTATGTCTTAATATGTACAAAAGTTACTGTCTGTCACCACAATATTTCATCAAATATAAACTCTATTATCTACATGGCAAGGTGTAACAGATAATGTGTTGCTTTTTATACAATTGACTTAAATCAATGATAATGTGAAAGAATCAGAAATTCCTAAGGTACATTAATTGCATGACGACATGAGCATTGTTAGCTATTGAAATGAGAAATCCATGAAAATGGAATAATTACAAGACAGTTAACTACAATGCATGATGATTGTGCATTACAATAATATTTGTGTCCTTTTCAGCACCACAGATAAGGTAAAGTATGATACAATTGGGGTTCTCAATACATCTGATTTTCCCCAGACTTTCAATTTAATTCGGGCAATTACGTAATAAAATATGATATTAAATAAATAGGTATGTAAAATCCATGTTATTGTTTATATATAGTTGTGCGATTAAATGCATTTTGAGTTATATAAATTCCTGTACAAAGCATAAACAGAAAAAAATACATATGTTAAAATAAATATTTGAAAATGTACTTTGAAAATAGCCCAAGTACTATACACAACGGACCTATGCAGTGCAAAGCTCTGTTTTTCACATCTCTGGGTCAGAGCTCATGCTCACCAGCTCAACCTACCCAGGGCAACGGCACCCAAGTCGAATAGACGACTCCCCTGATCTTTCAAGTGGTTTGGAACCATTAGTAAGAAAAATTGGCCCAAATAATAATAAATAAATAACGATCCGATACTATGCAGTTCACGCTCTTTTTTGGTATGTACTATTGTAGATTCGCTCCCCATATTTAGTCAAAAGATAATGCAGATTCTATCGACTGACGATTGATTTCACCTACTGTATCTGCTTTTTGTTATTTTATTTAAGTGTTCAGTGTAAATATACCTATCACCTTTACACATAATTAGTTATAAGTAGTTAGTAGTAAAATTTTGAAAATATTTTATTTAACCTACCCAAAGTTATTTAAGATACTTTCAAAATTCTTATTTATAGCTTAAAATTCTATGCCTACAGTTTTATAGTGTTATCGTACCACTTGCATTTGAGTGTTGTGCTCGTCTGTAATTGGAGATCATACCAGAAAATTTTAGTTTAAATGATTTTGTAAGATGCAATGTATGTACTCTGTTGGTGAGCCTAAATAAATAAATTAATCAGATTACTCCCATATTATCATAACATGGGGTTCATCGAATAAGGAGCTCAAGGCAACAACGCACACGCGATTCTCCTGGAATTCGAATATAATTAGTAGCTTCTAGGAGTAAACTTATAAGCCCCTTTGTATCAGATATAAATTTTGAAATTTCAGTTGAATGTGGATACCAAATCTACAATTTCACTCTAAAACAACAAAATCGCATTGTTGATCACCCGGAAACTCATAGTGGTCTGAAGACAGTATCAACTGCTTTGCATTTTTGTTCCTGAATGCTTACACCTTGACCTTAATCACACCCAATGTAAATTTTACAGTCCAGTGGCTAACCAAAAAACGAAGGAAGTGGATCATTTATGAATGAGTTAAAAAATACGTGCGTGTAATGCTAGAATACAAAAAAGTGCTACTCAGCTATTTTGATAATGTCAAAAAACTCCGCTGAAATTTGTGCCACTTAAGTTTAAGAGTTATTCAATATTTTAATTGAGCATTCTGACGTCACATGTTGCTGGATTCCTCATTCTCCTACACAAAGATTGCTTTACTAATGATTATAATTAATATCTGAAAAAACTGTGCATAAATAATGACACTGAAATATATTAGTCCCATAAATAGTTCTTCAAAAATAACGAAGTTATTTAATGTCTTTGTGAAAAGGGGCAGCGCAGGTGATGGACTTTTTGTAGGCTGCATTTTTAAGCTGGACAGTCTAAACTGTTTCTTAAAAAAATAAGGAGGAGGAAAGATTAATTTAAATGTACAGCACATCAAGGTAACATTGTCAGTATAAGTTGAGCTGCCGTACGGTAGCCCACCCATACAACGCACAGACGCTCCAAAGGTTTAAATGTTACATTTGACTTCCAGTTGACTGTACAAAGCATTTATCATTTTAATTATACACATAATATAACATATTTTTCTCAATTTGCTATCTTTGGCGATGTCAGGTTTGGTTTAATGGTTAGAAACTCTTGACTGCTATACTAAAAGGTCGCAGGTTCGATTCCACTAGGGGCATATGTTTGTATGATGAATACCAACATGTGTACCCGAGTTATGGATTTCTGGGAAACAAACAGACTGATACAATATGTTTGTAACAAAAAAACAACACTTAAGCCAAAACAGTTTCGACTAATTACATTCTACTATTTATATAAAAGAAATGTATCTGGTAGCCATTATACAGGCCTAGTCGCTTAGTGTGGAGCTAGAACGGTGTGTGTATATCCATTGATATTTATATTCCAAACATGATTTGTAAACAAATACCCTGTAAAATCTGGTCACGCATATTAGTTGCAAATTTGATGATTCTTTCTACTCCTAAAGTTATCAATGTTTTGTTTATATGTAAATAGTCACAGGCTTTCTTTAGATAAACAACTTTTATCAGAGAAATGACTGTTGTTATGCAAAACAATAAACAAACCACCTAATCCCTTACTGGGATGATATCCATGTCTATGTAATTTTTCACATTGACAAATCTAAAATATGAGAAGTTGTTTCCATTGTTTTCACATACAACCATAGTGATTGACTGATTGCATAATTTAAGACTAACAGAAAATTTACTTAGCTTCATTTATATCACAGGCCAAGTACTAACCTGTTATGCATAAAAAAAAAATATAGCAACTATTATTATGAACAAAACATGTGTCATACAAATAATTTGTTCCAATACTGAAAACCAAATAGTCAATTAGGTACTGTTTTATTAAATTGAACAAAAATAGTACTAACCGGCTGCTTCGAGTAAGGCTTCAAGTCTCGCCTGCATCTCAGGGTCAACGGCCCTCTCGGGGTCGTCATGGGAGAGTAGGAACTTCGATGACTCCGCTCCAGCACCTTCTTCTTCCATCTCCGCCTGCCCAAATAAATGGGTCAGTGAACTTATCATGTTAACACTATGTTTATAGCACTTATGTAAAGTTATGCTTATCTTCAATGGCAGATTATATAAGGCCTTTAAAGACATGATGACATGTGGGTAATTAAACTGTGTTTGCAGTAACTACTTGTATTATCATATTTATAAAACAGTATTGAATGTCTGAAAGGTCACAATTACATTTGTACACTAATTTTTAGACTGGTTTGCTAAATAACATATTTTATACTACCATCCATAAGTTTGGAAGCAGTGGGTAGTTTGTAATTTCTGTGCATCTGAGCTTAGAATATGGCTGAGGAAAATGTTGTTGTATAAAACTCAAGCCCCCTTTTGACAATTAAGATCAGGTACTTTAAAATAAGCACTTATTTAAACATTTCCTATTGCAAAAGTCTATTTGTTTGCATATTGTTTATTTGCAGTAATGACAATAAATATGGCTATGCTTACTTATCCCAAAGCCATCAAGCACAAGGATTCTGGCTTATATTTTAGTTATTTATTACAAGAATTTGTTGTTTAAATGCATATTAAATATTTATACAAGATGAAAATTCAGAGCGATTTTTTACTCTCACTTAGTCACCAATTTCACCATTGCTTCCAAACTTATGAACGGTAGCGTAAATAATACATACTGCACTCGGAAGAATATAAGAAAGCATTTTACATACAATAAATTGTGTAAATCAAACAAGGAGCAATATTTTATTTCATGAAGTCAACCTTGGGTAAACACTAGAAAATATTGGAAACTAAAGGTAACATTCCTTTGTTGGTAATGCTATGTTATCATTATTTTTGTAATGTAAATGTTCACTTAGAGACACTGATAATTTTTCTATGTGAGTATAGTCTGTTATTATAATCATACAACATAACTCATACAAATACACTCATTGTTTATAATTGCACAAAGCAATTAATTTTAGGTTAGTCTAATATTTAACTTCAGCTGCATCACTAATGGGCTGCTGAGTACTGGCCTTACCAAATTTAGCACAGACAGAGGAACTTGACACACTCTCATTAAGGGTTAGTAATGTTAACATAGGCACAGCCAGAGCTTCCAAATTAATGCAGAGGCAGTGTTAGAATCACAAGGACCATTCAACATCAAGAAAAACAAAACCATGTAACTGTCCATTGCACACACATTATGCAGGTTAACGGTAAGAATCACTCAAACTGCAACAGCGATTGGTGTCGGTGAAGCTTGCTGCACTCAGTAAGGTTGTCTTCGACTTACCAACAGGTCTGGCCTGCTAAGGCACAAACAAGCCAGCAAGATCTATAACACCAATGAGAAACATGTGAGATGTACTGACAATGTGGTGCTTGAGGACGAGCTTACAGCTTCCAGTTACTGTCAATGGTCCTTGCAATTCACTGATAACCATCTTTTTTGCGCGAATATCAGTAGGCGATGAGCACAGCCCGAGGGCGCGTGGCGGCGCGCCACACATAATGGCTCACGATGCTTGTGACCACAACACTTCTTCATTACATAATTTGCCAGTTCGCATCAAAATAATGTCACAAAAACACACTAATCAGCGATTTACAATGAGTAAACGCATGTGACTGCAGAAACATGGCCACCGTACTTTCGAACATTTATCCAAAACAAAAATACGCAATGAAAAGCACCTTGCTTAGGGCGATTAGCCTGTTCCTATCGTGGAATTACAAAGAATCAATTGAATGGTGTCTAGGAGCGGCTGGCATAAATAATTTCATGCATTACTCAGTAGTACGTACGTACTTAGGACTTTCTGACGTTTTACGGAATATTTGGCAAGCAACTTGCACTGTATTGAGAATGGAAAATAGATTGTCCCTTTGCAACGTGCTGCGCAAGACTTCGATCAGGTGATTCTGATAGAGGTAATTACGGTAAAAGAAGATATTGTATGGTGAGACAAGTACAAGATGTCCCTTGCAGTGCAATATTTGGAGCGGTACAGATAATCACATTCTCTGCCACCGCCTCTTCCGAAAACAAAACACGTTTTACCTCGGATACAGAGTCATCCTCGCTTTCCGAAGTGTCCGTCATGTATTTGGCAGGCGCTCCTGAATATGTTTCGGTTTCAGATTTGGCCGGACTCGAAGCCGAACTCTGAGGAGTGGACGATTTTACCACATCAAGTTGCACATTCACCTTATCGATATTTCGGTTTTCAGACTGTCCAACATTCTGCATTTTTGTCCTAATCCAATATAACCTAATTAGTCTCTCAGTATCAACACTCTTTCTATGAAATTAACACGTTCTTATATTAGCAAACAAAATTTATTTCGTCATTTAGCCAGGTTGATACCCGCCATGTCTACTACTATGGCGAGGTTCCCGGATGCTTCAAGTAGGCTAACCAATTATCTCCCTCTGGCGATGAAAATAAGAACTATTTTGTGCTGCCCTCTAACCGAAACTATGTATAATTATAGCTATAGACAATTTTTTATTTTGTCAAGGTACTAAGCAAAGACAGTTATTTTTCTTGACAAATTATTATTTTTGGTGATTAGCTATTTCAGAAAATACAATAATTACTATTGTAATTGTAATCTTGAATCACTGTCACCTATCAATTTCGATGGGATTCGTATTGAATACATGCAATCTGTGAAAAACCTTGGCATATGTTTTGACAGTACTTTGTCCTGGATACCTCAGATTGCTGAAGTCAGCCGGAAGGTATTTGCTGCAGCTGGCTCTCTTTGACGTCTGAGTACTTTTCTCCCCACCGCCACCAAAGTTGCGCTGGCACAATCCCTCCTTTTCTTATCCTTGATTATGCTGACACTTGCTATCCAGAGTTAACGCTTGAACTGCATGGCTGTAGCACACACATACTCTAGTGTATCCTGATGTTACTTTTATAGATTGTTATAAAATATATTTATCCATTTTTTTTGGAACTTATGGTATGTGTGTGACTGGAGATACAAATAAACGATTTATCTATCTATCTTGACAAAGGCGAACGCCTGTAGGAGAGGAGTTGTACCCCTCCGGATCTGGTCCGCTCCGCAACCGGTGGCCGTGTTGCTCTATGAACGATGCGATCGATCCTTAGAGCAGCACTTATGGTATGTGTGTGACTGGAGATACAAATAAACGATTTATCTATCTATCTTGACAAAGGCGAACACCTGTAGGAGAGGAGTTGTACCCCTCCGGATCTGGTCTGCTCCGCACCCGGTGGCCGTGTTGCTTCTCGGTAATTAGTTTTGGTGTTGCTCTATGAACGATCCTTAGAGCACTAATTGATCGCTAAAGGAATAGCGTTGACTGTATGGGCTTAGTACTCTTTGCCAGTCCAAATTCACAAACTACCAAAAAAATATGTGTTCAAGGAGAAATCGGAAACGGAAAAATCCATCCGGCAAGTTCACTCTACCTGTATTACTAATCTGTGGGTGGAAATAGTGTGTACGGGAAAAAAACGGAAGTTAAGGCTGTATGGTCTCTGATCTTTGCGTGTCATCAAGTGGAGAATTTTACAACAATAACAACAGAAGGAAGAGCATAGAGTAATATAATAGGTGCAGCTTTCTTACATCATAATGCAGGTTATTTCAAACTTTTTAAATATTCTCCTAGTACTTCCAGTTACTCAGGTGAATGCATGGGTATCCTCGAATGTTTAATACATTTTATCAAAAAGTTTTAAAAGATCAATCATTTTTACAGATTCACTTAGTTGCCTGCAGTCTTTGCTCTCAAACCCTTTTAATAAGAATTCCTTTTATCCGTTATCCTTGGAGATTAAAAGCATTTTGTTGCAATGTTCGAACAACAATCTAGACATTACTCTGGCATGGATCCCTAGTCATGTGGGAATCCAAGGTAACGAAGCTGTTGATAAATTGGCTAAACTAGCTGCTCTTCAAGGTGTTTACAATAAATCGGTTTACAGCCAAGATTTGTCTAGTGTTCCTCGCTCATTACTCGAGGAACATTGGAATAAAGACTGGTCCAATTCAACAAAAGCCAAATTTTATCGCCAATCTCAACCTTGTGTGTCTTTGCGTCCATGGTTCTCTAAATTAAAAATCGACAAAAAGTTCTCTTCCACTATTTCCCGTTTGAGATTTGGTCATTGTTGTTCTCCATCTCACTTGGCTAAACTTAGGGTTCGTGACTCATCAATTTGCGAGTGTGGTTTGGAAGATGGGAACATTATCCATATTTTATTTGACTGTCCTTTATATCAGTCATTGCCGTTTTATAATTTATTGGTGTTTTATAAAGCGCCTCTCACTGTTAACTTGTCCTCTATTTTGTCACTGACCAATAAAATATATGTAAAATGTATGCTAAAATATTTATCTCATCATAAAATTCTTCTATAGCTTTTTATTTATATATATTTTTTAACTTTTGGTATTATATTTATATCATCTACATATTATGTATATTATTAATTTGTATCGGGGCAATTTTTCACTCGAAACTGGCAGTAATGTCCCTCGACAGTGAGGTTGACTGGTTGCCATCCTCAAAAATAAGAAGAAGAAGAAGAGTAATATAACTATAACATACGGAAGAAGAGTAATAATTTATCAGACATATCTGAGTAATCTGTGGTAATAATATTCCTTGGAACTGGAAGTACGTGTTCTGTGGAAAAGTCGTGAAAAATGGTTGAAAACAGAGAATTTGCTAGTTTTTCGTAAAATACAATCAACTACAGATACGTTTAATACAAAAATTTGTGTAATATTATTACATTTTCCATTTACAAAACAATGTTAATAAAAAATAAAAATCAGCTGACATTTTTATTGTGTTTGCAGATTTTAAATGCCATCATAATATTCAAAATATGAGTATGGATCTCTAAACGTCTGAGGAAAGTGTTTACACGGGGGTGATATTTTACTACTACTTACAATGTGTACGTGAGGTTTGTTACCAGGCAACATGGCGAGGGATGGTGATTTGCCAACTATATTCAATCCGAAGCGTGTTCGCGCGCCGTCCGTGATCATAACGAGTGAGGAGGTGGTGGAGAGTGAGCGCGGCGGCGGAGAGGAGCGCCCGAACGGGCCGCCACCGACGCCACTTAGCCCACGCGCGCCGCTCACGCCGCAGACATCAGTGTCTTCGGCTCCGCCACTCACAAGCCAACCCTCGCTGCAGCAGGCGTACAGCGAGTCCGCGGCCAGCAGTCAGGATGAAGAGCGACAGCTGCGCGACAAGAAATGTCCTCGCTCGTGCTGCTCCAAGTTTGCTAAAAAGGTATACTTGCAGATGTTTCTGGACACAAGAGTATTAAGTCACTATTGTAACAAAATAAAACCTAATGCTTTTGAGGGAGCTTTGCTCTTTTATCCCTCAGTTTTCTAAGTAGCACGCTAGCTATACACTATGGGTGATTAACCACCAAAGTGGAATGTAGAGGTGTCTTGTCATAAAATAGGATTAGTTTTAAACATCTGACAAAGGATGAATTCAATGAAAACATTTTCTATGGCTGATAATTCTCCATTTAGATGAATACATGCCTTGTTTTTTGTTCTGAGGAGTTGTCACCTCTATATTGCAATTTTTTCTATTAACTATATAAAATATAACAGTGTTGAGATTCAAGGTTTACTTGATTCTATAATCTTGTTATGCAGCTTATTGATTGGTCCTAGTTCAATAGTACTATTGAAGGGAATACTTATCAATTGGCCATGAACTGGCCATTCTATATACAATTATGAATATCTAAAACTACAATAAATAAATATCCTTGGACACACATACAGCGCAAACTAGTTCCACACTAAGCAATTAGGCTTGTGCAGTGGATACCAGAGGGTTGATATACTACACAAGTACATTTTTTTGCAAATATAATACTTATTATAAATGAAAAACATCCATACTCGGGTACCCATGTCCGTATTCATCATACAAACGTACGCCCCTTGCTAATGGGATGCGATTCCTTTGATATAGTAGTCTATATCTAACAGCTACACCAAACAGGTCTTGAAATTATATCTTAAATGTGTGCATAAAAAAATCAACCGCCAAATCTCGGCGATATCGGTGTACATACATAAAAAAAAAAATACGCCCCGCATACAGAACCTCCTCCTTTTTTGAAGTCGTTTAATGAAGTTGGTTAATAAGTAATGAAAAATGAATATCTATTTACTTTTTGGAATACATTTTTTTAGCAGGAGCAGTCAGGGTGAATTGCATTGCCTGTGTATTCGAGTAGGATAGTATTTTTTTATGATGCACTGGTTTTACATTTGGCCAAATTCCCATCCGGTGGAAATGAGGTAATGATCTTAGTAATTGAAGATCCCAAAATTGTAGGGTTTACGGCACCTGCAGGGTAGACATGATACCAACAAGACTGCATTCTTGGTTGGATGTTTCAATACAATTTCATATATTGTACCCCTTGCTGGACACCATTCCAAGTCACCTGTATACCTTGTTGATGCGTGTCTGCCTGCATTAATCTCTCTACCATATTTTAGATCTACTATGGCCTTTGTGTGATGCTCATCATCACTGCCTCTTGGGTGACAGCCACCCATTGTATAAAACACATGTACTTGCAAGAGTACGCTCCGAGCAGCCATGGATTGATCTACAGCACGGAGTCATCATCTATAGCTTATAGCAACTACACTTCTAAAGTTCATACACATGTAAGTTACTTAAAAATATTAAGTAGTATGTCAATGTGTCTGAATACACATACCATTTTAAAGCTTTGTTGTTTGAAACTGTGAAATGAATAAAGACAACAATGCGGATTGTTAATTTATTCAGACATGCAAAGGAAAATCTATGATTTTTTTGAAATGTCATTAGAGCTATATTGCCAATTTCATGATAATTATTTTTTCAGAATCTCTACAACGCACCATTCTTCACGGCATGGTTTTGCACCAATTGGCTCATTCTCTTCTACCCTCTCTATATTATAGTGATGCTCATTCATAATAAATGTAAAGCGGCTAATGAAATTATATACGACGCTTTTAGTGATTTTAGAGAGAAAGGGTTCACTTTTGGTAAGTGAGATAATCTAACTAATATAACTATTAATTGAAAATTTAGCAAACCCCTAGAAAACAAATGATTATACCATCTAACTAGACAGACCAAACAAACTGTTAAAAGCTAAATATCTTCCAAACGGCCTAACCGATTGCTATTGTTTAACTAATACTAATACTATAACTACTAATTTTAAGTTATAAACGAATTGAAAACTTAGAAAACCCCCAAAAGGCTATTAAACCGATGAACACCGAAAATCTGTATTAAAATCTGGATATCTTCGAAACGGCTTAACCCATTTTCATCAAACCTAACTAAGAACCATTCTCCTAGTTTAATGTTTAATATATAAAAAAAATGGCACTCAAATCGGATCACACATTACTGAGATATGTCCAGACAAAGACTGAAAACACACAGAACACTGTCAAATACAACACCCATCGTTTTCGTTGGGGGTTAATAAAGCTTTATCTCCTTACATCGTGTGTGTTAGTGTCTATTTATTTATCTATGAGTGTAAGTACTAACATAACTTAACACGGAGTAAGCCTCTGAAGAGAAAAGAATCTGGACTTAAATTTTAGTGGAATTAGGTCTCAGGATAATCGAACAGTTATTGGCTAGTCCTGTCAGCTAATCAGCTTATTGCACTCTTATTGGCTGTATCAAAGTCACGTAATAACGACATTGGTAGGGGCAAACGGAATTCGGTACCTCGTCCCTCTCATACGACAGTACATAATTCGATACAGTAAATCAAACTATTCATAGTTCAAGGACCGTGTGGTCGCCTAACTCAGCCTATAGGCTAGATAACTCTATACACGTCTAAGTTATGTTAGCGCTCCGTCTAAGTAAAAAATTTTTATTTTGTAGGTATAAAGGGTACACTTAAAAATAGTCAGTTTTTACATTTTTTAAGCTACTGCTTTCTTTTGTTTTTGGTTTGAGGATACATATTCGTCAATATTAATTAGGCTCTCTGCATTATGTAACTTTACTTTCATCAATACCAAATAATTCTAATTCTATTTGTTTACTTTTTAGCACGATTTATAAGCCGCTGCGGCCTCTTCTGCTTACTATGGGTGGTCACCATCTACATGTATATTTCCTCGTTGAAGATTTTACTCTCCACCGACGTGGTAGCGTTGTTTGCTACCAACGTATCGTGTGTTTATCTGCTGTCGTGGGTTATACTACATGAGCAGTTTGTTGGCGTCAGGGTAAGATAATCGCAAATGAAAATGAAGATATGTCTTACAATAATAATGAGTTTTAATGCAACTGTCTATCTATGCCCATTCAATAGATCGAAATTGTGTTTTACGTTGTTAAAAATTAATTCAGAACCGACTTATATAATTGCTATCTTATAAGTAGAGGTATATTAGAGATGTAATTTTGAATAATTAAGACGCGCTTAGTCTAGATTTTTTTAGAAAACCCTATTTTTATTTCTCGGGCATGCAGGTTATCGTCATGATGTTTTCCTTCACCATTGAAGAGTCGGATAACTGCACATAAGTAATTAAATTAAAAAACTCATTGGTACATGGCCTGACTTGGAATCGAACCCGGACCTCCCAAATTGGGAGACGCTGGGCCACCGACGCTCATTGTGTTATTAGCCTATATTATCTAAAAATGAAGGAGCATTTCCAATTACTATAACAAATGATTAAATTGTAGATCGTGGCAGCAATACTATGCGACACAGGCATCGCTTTGCTGGCCTATATGGACGGCATCACCGGCAGCTCCACACTGGGCGGGGTGGTGTTAGCTGCTTGCGCGGCAGCTGGTTTCGCTATATTTAAGGTATGCATTTCATTTCCTACTCATGGAAATCGTCAGTCCTTTTTAATCGACACAACTGCCTGTGCAATAACTTCAGTTATGTATCTGTCGTTTGTATACATGGGGACACCCCACGAAATGACAATCGACGGTGTTGCCACTGAAGTAAATAATTATATGTCTCAAACAAACCCTTAACAGCGAAAAACAAGACAGTCAACCCGTAGTTGATTTAGATTACGAAATTTTAAAGTATTGCAAGCTCACAACCCCATGCAGGCGAATCGTGTAATGCTGTTCCAACATGCTTACATTGTTCTGGCAACCATTCGGCGGTTGATAATATCTGTCCCGAGTTCTCCCGACAAAAAACGATTAAAATTATTATGTCGCAAGAAAATGTTTCTTATACTGAGGCATCTGCTAGGACGCGTCCAGTAAGAAAACCATATGCTGAAGCTGTAAGTGGCAGCTCTCAGGCCATGACCCCCCAGAGCTCTGCCAATGCTAATGCAAACCCTACAACTTCTTATAAAAAAACTGTTTTCATAGCCCGCAAAACTCCCCACCCGGCTGCTAGTAAAGGATATGACCGTCAGGCTCATGAAGACATTGTACAGACTCCCTCTTCGTCTCTCTCAAATGGCTGTGCACTTCAAAGGGAAGGTCCCTCTAACTCTACCCAAAATGAAAACTTAATCGATCTTTTAGTCTCCACCTTGATCTCCATAATATCTAAGTTTGATGATGTAGCCCTACCGTCCAACGTGATAAATAAACTATCGGAACTTTTTAATGTCATTAAAAATGGCGACTCTACTTCAATGGAACTGTCGTAGCATCACCCACAAAAAAGGTGATTTAATACATTTAATTAATAAACATAAACCATCAATTTTTGCCCTCTCGGAGATGTGGCTGAAGCCAGGCTCCCACTTTCGGGTCTCTGGTTATTCCTGTCTCCGGGAGGACAGAAGTGATGGATATGGTGGTGCTGTCATTTTAGTAAAACAATCAGTCCCCTATACTAGATTGCCTATCCCACCTCATAATGATGGTATAAATTCTGTAGCAGTTCGAGCTGCAGGTATTTCTTTCCTCTCTATATATATCCCTCATCCACATTATTCTCTTATCCCTGATTTAAATTTGATTCTTTCAGCACTTCCTCCTCCCTTTATTATATTAGGCGACTTTAATTGTCATCACATCATGTGGGGCTCCCACGATTGCGACTCATTTTCCTATCTTCTCTTGGAGGTGATAGATGAGTTCAATTTATGTGTCCTGAATGATGGCTCCCCTACAAGGAGGGTTCCCCCTTCACAAAACCCTAAGAGTGTTGTAGACCTTACTTTATCATCACCATGCTTAGCCTCCAGGGTTACATGGACCGTACTAACGCAGTGCTATGGAAGTGACCACTACCCTATTCTAATACAGCTACCAGGGCAAAGTGTACCAGTTAGAGAATATAATCCCCTTTTGAAATACAAGGTTGCAAAAGCGGATTGGGAAAAGTTTTCGACCATTACTGATACTTATGTTGAAGAACTAGCCCCAGTTAATATTGAAAACATCCAAACCTCTTACACTCAATTTGTAACTATCTTAAAGACTTCTGCAGATTCCTCTATTCCACTTAAAAACTCAGCCAAAAATCTAGTCTCTTCTCCACCCTGGTGGGATTCAGAATGTACCCTAGCAGTTCAGACCCGCAAAGCTGCAGAAACCCAATATTCTCTTTCAATGACAGAAACCAACTACATCAACTATCAAAAAGTAGCTGCACAAACGCGCAGGTTGCTTTCTGAAAAGAAAAAATCAGGATGGACTAACTTCTGCGAGAGTCTGTCCCCTCTCTCTCCTCCCTCTCTAATTTGGAAAAAAATTAAAAGATTTCGAGCTGCCCTTGTAGATTCCAACATTTCTTCTAATAACCCTTCCCAGTGGTCCAATGAATTTGCTCAAAAATTGGCCCCTCCCTGGGTCCCCACTCAGGAAGAGGTCCTCCAGGGCCCCCCTCCAGATCTCTCCCCTTTACTCCCAGACAGAATGAACAATCCATTTTCTGAGGAGGAATTTGCAACAGTTCTTGGACAACTCAAGGATTCATCCCCTGGGGCTGATGGTGTCCCCTACTCTTTTATTAGCAAAGCCGGTACTGCTCCTAAGAAATATTTTCTGGACATTATTAACTCGGTCTTTGCATCTGGTAATGTCCCTGAAGAGTGGAGAACACAGATAATTATGCCAGTCTTGAAGCCAGGCAAAGATCCTAGTGATGCAAATAGTTACCGACCCATTGCACTTTCTTCAACCCTCTCCAAGATAATGGAACACCTTGTGAAAAATCGTCTGGAGTGGATACTGGAGAGCAGGCGGTTGCTGCCTGCCAGCCAGTTTGGCTTCAGAAAAGGACTCGGTACCATCGACAGTATTTCAACATTTGTGTCAGACATAAGATTGGCCTTCTCGAGACAGGAATCGGTGGTGGGGGTTTTCCTGGATATATCATCGGCTTATGATAATGTCCTTCTTCCGCTGCTCAGACAGAAGTTGCTACAGCTGAGCATTCCCGCGAGGATCGTATATTTCGTTATGAACTTAATGATGTCTAGAACTATTCTGATCCGTATCCAAGGAGAACTGCTACCGCCGAGACTTGTCTGGAAGGGTCTCCCGCAGGGTTCCGTATTAAGTCCTCTTCTCTATAGCCTCTATACTTATGATTTGGAAAGATCAGTTAATTGCTTCTGCAATATCCTTCAATATGCAGATGACCTCGTTCTCTACACACTCACTAGTGTTTTTACGGATGAAGTCGATCGTCTGAGGGCAGCTTTGAACTACCTAGCCATTTGGCTCTCAGATCATGGTCTTTCGCTGTCTATTCCTAAAAGTAGCCTGGTCATATTTACCAGAAAAAGGTATCCGCCTAACATAGTGATTTCAATTAATGAGGAAGCCATACAGGTTAAAGATCAAGCAAAATTTTTAGGGGTCATCCTAGACTCCAAAATGAATTGTATCCCTCATCTATCCCATGTAGCGAAAAAGTGCGAAAAGAACATTAATATTCTTCGCGCTCTCTCTGGAGCATGGTGGGGTTCCCATCCATACACTCAAAAACTTTTGTACAATGCTCTGATTCGCAGCCACTTTGACTATGGCTCTTTCATTCTCGAACCCTGCAATAAACAGGCACTTCATACTCTGGACAGGCTGCAATATAAATCCCTCCGCATCATTACGGGCGCAATGAAGTCTTCCCCAACAAACGCCCTACAGATAGAATGCGCTGAGCCTCCACTAGGGCTGCGTAGGCAGTACCTTGCAGACCGATTTCTTTATAGGGCCGCACAACTCTCTTCTCATCCCTTACTTCCCAAACTCCATTTACTGTCTCAACTGGATACCTCTCAAGGGTACTGGGCCCATAAGGACCTTCCCTGCCTGCTCAAAAGCTACAAAAAATTTATTGGAATACGCTCCCCTGTCTACCAAACACCTGTGAACCCTCTCTTTGATTGTCCTTACGACGCACTTCTACACCAGCCAGAGATAATTATTGATTTTGGTATTGAAAAAGGGTCTCCCTGTGCCAATGCCAAATTTAAGAAAAAGCTAGCAGAGGGCTACAGCGACTGGTTAACTATTTACACTGATGCCTCAAAACTATCAGACAGTGGCTTTGTGGGGTCAGCGGTGTGGATCCCTCGTTATAATATCATCTTAAATTATAAATGCCCATCAGCCTCTTCGGTTTTCACAGGAGAGGCTATAGCATTACTTGAAGCTATTAAATATGTGGAATCCCATAAGCTCAATAATTCTATTATTTTTACGGATTCTCAGAGCTGCATACGGGCATTAAAATCTAACCTGTTTCATTGCAAGAATAGATACCCTGTAATTCTCAATATTAAAAAAGCTCTACATAAATGCTTTACCCAGAGCTTAAACATTAAACTTGCCTGGATCCCCGGACATAGTGGCATTCAAGGCAATGAAGCTGCAGATATTCTGGCTAAAGATGCTATCAAAAATGGGACACTAACACACTTTAAAACTTTTACCCATGACCTATGCTCTGCTGCGAAAACCGATTTGGAAACTGCATGGAATGTCCTTTGGGATAAGTCGAAGCATATTAAGGGTAAATATTACGGGGATATCCAACCGTCAATTCCTACCAGGCCCTGGTTTTTTAAGTTCCGGGATATCAACAAACAAGTCACGTCTACGATATGCCGTTTACGTCTTGGACATGTCTGCTCGCCAGTATTCCTGGCTAAACTCCGAATACGGGATTCGTCTCTATGTGAATGTGGACTAGATGAAGGCTCTCCGGATCATATTATCTTCAATTGCCCTAAATTGACCTCTTCCCTATTTGATATCCTCCCCACTGACATTCCGCGTCCCGTTAATCTCAAGTATTTATTATCCATGGCGTTTTCCCCCATTGTCCAAATTTTAGCATCCCATATTAGAATTAACAAGATTAAACTGTAGATAGTAATCCGCTGGTGTTGGGCTAACTTGTGTTGTGTTGTCTTTTGTTTTAGACTGCTCAGCTGGAAGTAACATCGCGGCTTTCATTTGGACCAAATTTATATACTGTGTCACCTTCATGACTCACTTGACACTGGCAAAATTCATAAGAGTTGCCACTAATCAAACTGGAACTGGAACTGAAGTATTGCAAACACTTTTGTGCTACTCAGATAACCTACAATCGTTAAAACGATTTTCGGTGTCCCCCGTGATTCGTTTTAATGATTTTTTTTTATGCACGACGGGTTCGTACTTGGCCTCAATCACACCTGATGTTAAGTGAAGATGAGGTCGAAGGTGGAAGCGTACTGACCCGGAAACCCTAACACATATGGGGGACTGGCTATTTTATCTCTGACAACGGAACACAACAATGCTATTAACATTGCTGCTTGGCGGTAGATTTAGATAAGATGGTAGTAGCTAGCCTGGCGGACATTTTAAAATGACCTGCCACCAACCAAATCGAGTACTTAAACATGTACCCCGCTCGGGATCGAACCAGCGACCTCCTAAACGTAAACCCAATGTTGTTGTTTAATCTGTTGGATAATCTGAGCAATACAAAATTATTTTCAGTACTTTAAAGCACCCGAATCTAAATTAACTACGGCTTGACATTCTTGTTTGTTAACTGGATGCGCGTTTGACCACAATCTCACCTGATGAAAAGTGACGATGTGGCCGAAGATGCAGCACGCGATCTCAGTAGATGCCTATTCACCCTGCTCTTGAAGATCCCAAGATTGTAGGATTCAGGAAAGACTGACGCCGGAAGGGAGTTCCATGCCTTGGCTGTTAGCATTATGAATGAATAGTCGAACCGCTTAGTGCGAATATTCGGTATGTTAACTACATACGGGTGGAATCCCTTCCCGCGCCTAGTAGTCCGAAGATGAAATGGCGATGGTGGAATAAGATTGTGTAATTCCAACGCACACTCACCGAAGTGCATCCTGTAAAAGACTGAGAGACAGGCGACCTTGCGATTATTTAACGCCGCCGGCGCGCCCCGCCAGACTCGGCGCGCATGTCTATTTCCGAAACAATATTCCATCTCCTATGAAATATCTAAATGAAATTTAAATTGATCTTCTTCCTTCGTCATTTTCATTCCTTAAATTGTCACTGTATTGTCAGGTGCTATTCAGAAAAGTGATGGGCGAAGTGAACTCGGGTCAGCGAGCGTTATTTTTCTCTATCTTGGGCATAGTGAACGCTTCTCTACTATGGCCGGTGTGCCTCGCGCTATACCTTAGTGGAACTGAGCTGGTGCCGTCTCATCGGATGCCGTGGACACATCTGCTGCCCGCCAGTGTTGCCTTGTTGAGTGAGTAGAATACAGTTTAATTTAATTCGTTTATGGAACGCCCTTCCCGAGTCTATACGTTGTGCACAATCATCATTTACAATCATCATTTACTTTTAGAGCATAAGTCAAGGCACATTTTCTAGCGTCTTGACTGTTGCCATATTCGTGGTTCTGAGATTTCATAATTATAGTATCCAATATTTTCTTTATTTGTTGTCACATATATTGTATATGTATATATAACAATTTATCACTATATATGTAGGTATATTTTACACTATCACTGCATGTAAGTTGATGTTCATATCTAACGTATGTATGTTTATATCTATTGTTTGGTATCTATTATTTTAAATATTTTTAAAGTCATTGCTGCACAACCTACTTGCTTTTATCCCGTTCTACTTTTTCTCTACCCAAAGGTTGTCTGGTAGAAATCGCTTAATAGCGATAAGACCGCCTGGTTGTACAATTTTTTTTTTTGAAGCTTTATTTATGAAGTGCATTGTAGAATTTTTTGGCAATAAAATGTACTTGATTGATTTAAAGTATAATCTATTGGTCTATTGATCTTACATACACGCATACACATGCACACACACGCACTACTTACACACACTTTCGCATATTAGATTTGGATCATCATCATTTTTTAAAAATAACATTTCCTAAATTGTGAACCTACCATAAACAATTCCTAATTAAATCACCTATACAATCCTGTAGGACTGTCAGGGGGTTTAGTACGCTAGAATTGTTTCTCGGGAATTCTATTTGCGTGCATTTCAAAAAGTATTGAAAATGTTTGAATCATTACATGATAAAATATTGTAGTGCAGTGTTTTCACACATATTCCAAAATGTTGCGCCGTGACCAGGATTTTTTTTGCACTTTATTGCATATAAATATAGGTACATATTAAACACAAAGCTGTATGTAGCTGCTAGTATGTAGCACCTGTAGCATGACATCGTTTGTCGCGCGTGTCGACGGAATGAGATAGTTGTATACTGTGTGAATGAGCAAGTGTGTGAGCAGGGCAAGTGTTATCTCCCGCGACATAAACAATTATCGCGCCTGTCATGCTACTAGTGCTGGACTATATTATAAATATACAAAAAGCGAGCTTATACTCTGTAAGAGAACTCTTCCAGCAGCAAACCTCAGTAAGAAATATTTTTTGGTTTATAATAAAAACGTTTAGTAGGTATATGTTTCAGAGTAAAACTTGTAAGTTTGCTAATTTTTTTTTCAGTATTCCATCTGGTATTCCAATTCGGCAACGTCGTAACTTACAACATATTCGTCTCCCTTGGCCTTATTACCGCAGTACCTGTATCTGCAGGTAATTGTGTTAACATTATTATTTGTTTATTATTTTGTGTACTTTAGGGAATTATTAGCTAGCTATCATATCAGCTACAGGACGTCCACTGCTGAACATAGGCCTCCCCTGTAGAATTCCAGAGTGACTGGTTGAAAACGGCCTGCATCCAATGGCCTGCATCCTCGCGTGGATAAAAATACTTGGCTGTATGGACTCAGTAACTTTAGCCTGTCCAAAAGGACAAACTTACGACTAAAATATATTATTTACTACGGTCGTATTCCACAGAGTACATTAAGGGGCTTTTTGGCGGGAACTCGGCGAGTGAAGTAGCATTTTTCTTTATAATTCTTATAATTTGTGCATTCTGACTTTTGAAGCTTAATAATGGCAGAATATTGTGTGGCAAACGTTAGTGATGGTGTACAAGTGAAGGGAAGTGTAAATTAAAGTGCGTAACGGAGCTTTCGGGTTCCCACAAGAAGCCGCCAAAATCTTTTGTAAAGCATTCTGCCACTTTACTGAAGAATGACTTGACCGCGACTAGACTCTGTATACGCCAAGTATACGACGAATTACTTGTTTTGACTGAGATTGACTTACAAACTGAAGAAATAAGATAAGACATGGCTGTTATGGGCTAGATCCCTTTGCCTTCTCCTAGAGGAGAATATAAAACTAAAAAAAAAAAAGTACATTAAGGTAAATATTAAAGTTCTATAAATGATATAAAAAAATTATTACATTAAAATATTGTCTAAAATATATCTATGAAAACTAAAAAATCCGTTCAGTATATTTCGTGCAAGT
This sequence comes from Oegoconia quadripuncta, assembly GCA_949316235.1. NCBI lineage: Eukaryota > Metazoa > Arthropoda > Insecta > Lepidoptera > Autostichidae > Oegoconia > Oegoconia quadripuncta. The sequence continues at coordinate 18,241,906 of OX438754.1, read as the reverse complement.
GAATGAGCAGGACAAATATTATTTCGCGCGACATAATCGTTTATCGCGCCTGTCATTCTATTTTTTCATATTTTTCTGGATAGTTTCAATGTACATATTTTTTGCTATTACGGTTTCTTTTAATGCCTAGATATATATAATTTGTTAACCTGTCAAATAAACAAATATTAGGTGGTTGCCTTTGAAATTGGCGTTTTGTATGAAGAATTTCATTAAGACTATTTTCTCCATACATTTTTGAATTTTTTTTTGGGAACGGCAATCCCAAATATAACTAAACTTTGTGTGTATATCGGATAACATTAAGTTAGGCAGTGTTAATTTTTAAAAGATAACGCTTTATAAAAGTTTCAGCGAATCTAAGCAATAATATGGGAAGCACATGAAAAGAGCTGTGTTCAAGTTTTTTTTATTATGCGATTTAGCCTAGACATTAAAATATATTCCATTTTCCAAATAAAAAACAAATGTGGAAATAGCTATAGAGTCGTAGGAGTTGGTATATATGATTAACGAAGAAAAAAATCTCCAATTTCATAGGTAAATAAATACCTTATAATTCAGGTAATATAATATTTACATTTGTTTTAGCACTGGATGTGGTGCTATATGAAGTGCAGTTCGAAGGAATGAAACTGTCGGGTATAGTACTGATCGTTGTGGGTTTCCTCCTCGTCATGTTTCCTGACAACTGGCCAGACTATATCATGAGGCTTTTGAGGTTCGTGATCATTGTCTATGAAAGTACATACAGCGCGTGTCTGAAACGTGTCGTAATAAATGAAAGCAGTTAGTGAAAATCAAAGCACGTACAGGTTCACTCACTATGGCGAAACTAACACATATTAACCTAAGTGTCCGATAAATGACAACAAGCCTCCGTGGCTCAATGTAAACGGGTTTACGATTCGGAGGTCGCGGGTTCGATCCCCAGCGGAGTACATGTTTAAGTACTCGATTTGGTTGGTGGTGGGGCATTTTAAATGTCCGCCTGGCTAGCTACCACCATCTTATCTAAATCTGCCGCCAAGCAGCAATGTTAATAGCATTGTTGTGTTCCGGTTGTCAGAGGTAAGATAGCCCGTCCCCCAAATGTGTTGGGGTTTCCGGGTTCGCTTCGCTTCCACCTTCGACCTCATCTTCACTTAACATCAGGTGTGATTTAGGTCAAGTACGAACCCGTCGTGCATAAAAAAAAGAGTGCTGACTTCATCATCATCATATCCACTGCCGAACATAGACCTCCCCTACAGGATTCCAGAGTGACCGGTTAGAAGCGGCCTGCATCCAGCGATTTCTCGCGACCTTTACCAGGTCGTCTGTCTACCTTGTGAGTGGACGTCCAACGATGCGCTTGCCAGTGTGTGGTCTCCACTCGAGAAACTTATAATGCCCGGCCATCAGTTCTTCAAGCTATGTGGCCTGCCCACTGCCACTTCAACTTGATAATCCGCTAGGGTATGTCTGTGACCTTCGTTCGCCTACGAAGTGCAACGCCTTTGCTAAACGAAAATATGAATTTTCTGTGTCACGTCGATGGTCGATTTTTAATGTATTTTTGTTTGAAAATTCGATGTATAATCAGTGAGATTGTTTATAATTTTGTTTGTGTTGATATATATTTATTAATTGTGTATGTAATGCGTTTGTAATTTTGACATTAATTTGAACATTTCACATTAATTTTGAAATGTTAACAGTTTCTCAACTTTGAACTTTCCTTGCAAGTTTGTTTGTGGCACACTTAAAATTATATAATTATTTAATAGTAAATAATCATATAGATTTGCGTAATTTTAAGAGATAAGGCAGAATCTAATTTGCCCTATTTTTAATATTGAATCACCATTGTGTACCTTCATTCTAGCAAAATAAATAATTAGAATTTTGAAACTTTCGCAGACTATTTTAACAGACGCTTACTGTAACTTTACTAACAAGGTTTGTCTTGTGTTGATATTCGGAACAAATAATAATAAATAAATATCCTTAGACATACACACAGCGCCATCTAGTTCCACAGTAAGCAACTATAGGCTTGTGTTGTGGATACCAGATGGTTGATATACTACATAAATACATTTTTTTTTTGGTAAATAAATATTTATATATGAAAACATCCATAACTCGGGTACACATGTTCGTATTCATCATACAAACATAAGCCCCTAGCGGGATTCGAACCCGCAACCTTTTGGTATAGAAATGGGAAATGAAATGGTAGCTAACTTACAATATTTGTTAATACACTCTGTGGGATACATTTTCATTTTGTGTCCAGATGGAGCCGCAGCCGGCAGGGCAACAACGGTTCGGGACGCAACCGCGACGCCATGGACTTCCGCACTGGCTACATACGCTCCCACCTGCGGTCGCCTTCTGGCCGCGTCAGGTGACCGCCTCTCACCGCTCCAGAGTACTAGCCCGCAGCCCCCGGCCGCCCCACCTGTCAGCTGACCGACATAATCCCACCCACGACGGATTACCGCACGGGCTACATACGATCGCACTTACGGTCGCCGTCTGGCCGCGTCAGGTGACCTCTCACCGCGGTCGACTACAGCCCTACTCAGCTGACCGACCTGAGCTCAATGTAGTATATCCAGGTACGGAACCTGTTTCGCTGTCTGCTATCCCCGTCTCGGATCGCTTCAACTGTCAGCTGTGGGACAAAGGCCGATTAGCTAACGTATCTGGCTTATTTTACGCATTACAGCGATTGCAGTCTGTCTCTGTCACTGACGACCAGGTATCTTCGTCAGGTATACTCGCTACCTCTTGAGGTATATAAATTTAAACTCTTTCTGCTCTGTTTCCAAGAATCAATATTCGCGGAGACGTATTAGTATACCTTTAAGATTCTGTATTGAGTCCAGTGTCGCACTTATTTAATAAATTGAGATTTCTTTTCAAATAAAACATACAAAAAAATACTCACTGGGTGCACTCGTAAAGCAAAATAGCTTTGATTTTGACTATTTTCAAGAACTGTAAAATTATTGATGAAAAATACCGCTTTTATGTACATACATACATACATAACGTCACGCTCTTCATCTCAAATGGGGTATTGGGGTATATAAATCCCAAACATGAATGTTTAATGCTTGAACCAATATCCACGGGTCACCTTACAAAATATACAGAAATGCACACGTGCCCACCGTGAGCTCATCGCCGTTAAAACGTGCAAGTCAGATGTTTTTTTTCGTGGGAAGTCCCATAGTCGTCATTAACGACACCCACGGGAAGAGACGGGTTCTAATCTTTTTACGTGCCTAAACCACACACCACCGCTTTTATTTATGATGATGAAAAAAGTAGTATTATAATTAGCTTTAGGAGTGCACCCGGTGAGAGTATATTTTTGATTAATCTTATTGGACTGAATGCACAATCTTATGGACCTTTCGTATCTTTATCGATCTGCTATTTAACTGTAAGTTGATCTATCTCGGAACTATGATTGCTAATAGATTTTCTAATATGCCCTAGTCATATTTAGATGACACTAACTCCTTAGAGTAGGACAAGCTGTTGGCGAAATGAACAATGAAGAGAGCCTTACGTTAATAATGCTAGTGATACGAGCGTATTTGTAAATTTCGTCCATCGAAGGAATCAAAGGGATTCAAGATATAAATGGATTTGATTATTATTAATATAACAAAGGTTTAGTGGTCCCATTTTAACTACGTGCTCGATGTCTTGTCTATGGTAGCAAAATTAGAACAATTTGCTAGTCGCCAGTAAGTTAGTTTAGTTCCGTGAATGGAGACATTCCGTTAAAAGCTTTATCACTGTTTAGTGAAGTGCTACCTAGTTATATATATAATTAGTTCGTCATTTAGGATTCGACACGCGAAACGGTCTGCAAGACATTATAATCCTGTGCTTTCCAAATTAAGTAGGTGACGTAGTGAACAAGGGAAGATTATGAAATATAGCAAAGCACTAAATCTTGCTATTAGAGGACGTAATATGAATATTATGTTATTGATAATACTTCTGCCTGCGTACCATGACATCGTTTGTCGCGCGCGACGTAGGAGTGAGAGTGGGATAGTTGTATATTTCGTCCAAGTGAATGAGCAGGACAAATATTATCTCACGCGACATAAACGTTTATCGTGCCTGTCATGGTTCAGGGGGAGGACACGATTTTTAAAATCGAACCATTTGAATTGTTTCTCATTTGTGATATGCCGACCTTAATGCGCCTGATATTACCCACTGGTGAAAATATTGGAAAATATTTTACCGATAAATAGAATGAGAATGCTGTCTCGGGATGGCTATATCACGGCTTTTACTATCTTAGTGCGTCAATACATACAATTTTTCAAATAAGAGCGATAACGATAATTGTTTCTCACGATTTACACAGATTACATAACAAATTAGTAACTCGTGAAGTATATACAAAGAGGAAGGGATCTAAGACGTTTCACTATATCATGGAACACACAGTCATGCATGAATGACCGATGATGATTAGGTACGGTGTTCGGATAAATCTGTATAGGTTTTTGTGACACCTGTAAATATATCTTTGTAACTTTTTAAATACCCCGCAGGTGGGAAACCTAAGCTCCTCTGTAACCACGCTAAATAGAAAATTGGCTCTACCTTCTATGGATCTCAACAAACTATGACCACATCGCGGTAGATGGGGTGCAAATATGAACAAAATATTACTAGCTTGAGTAAAACACATTGTCCAGCTGTTTGTTGTCCCAAATAAAATAAAATCCCCGGTGCGGCTTGCGCATACACTAGTAGTAACAGATACTGACCGATAAAAATAATGACTGGTACTTGTGACTGTTGTGTTTCGTAAGGAGTGAAACAATTTGTATAGCACTGTAATGCACTGTTTATTTTGTATTTTACAATTATATTAACCGATTTAAGTATAAAGAATGCAAACACGTTTTCACCATTCTGACTGACATACAAGTCACGCATAGGCTTTTTTTTTTTTTTTTTTTTTGTTTCATTCTCTCCTTTAGGAGAAGGCAAAGGGATCTAGCCCATAACAGCCATGTCTTATTTCACTTATTTCTTCAGTTTGTAAGTCAGTCTCAGTCAAAACAAGTAATTCGTCGTATACTTGGCGTATACAGAGTCTAGTCACGGTCAGGTCATTCTTCAGTAAAGTGGCAGAATGCTTTACAAAAGATTTTGGCGGCTTCTTGTGGGAACCCGAAAGCTCCGTTACGCACTTTTATTTACACTTCCCTTCACTTGTACACTATTACTAACGTTTGCTGCACAATATTCTGCCATTATTAAGCTTCAAAAGTTAGAATGCACAAATTATAAGACTTATAAAGAAAAATGCTACTTCACTCGCCGAGTTCCCGCCAAAAAGCCTCACGCATAGACTATCTTCGTCCGCTAGTGATGTTCAGCGCTCCTAGGGATGTACCCATTAGATCGGTATGTAACAGTCACGGACCAATTTGTTATGTGGCGCGTATAAAAACTGTATTTTTAAAAAGATAATTATTTATTCTTAGAAGTTGGACTAAAAGTAACTACAAACTACGAGTGTTACAGCGTTGGAGGATGGAGAAGGACTGACATTGGATGGTCGGGATTCTGTTGTCTTGCATGGCGTGGGTTCAAAAGAAATGGCTGGTAGTGGCGTCGTCGGTCGCTTGATAACATGCTGGGGCAATAAACTAGAAAGTTTATTGGGGTGTTTCGGGAATTTGGCTAAATGGGATGTGTTACAGTGTTGGAGGATGGAGAAGGACTGACGTTGGATGGTCGGCATTCTGTTGTCTTGCATGGCGTGGGTTCAAAAGAAATGGCAGGTCGTGGCGTCGTCGGTCGGTTGGTAACATGCTGGGGCAATAAACTAGAAAGTTTATTGGGGTGTTTCGGGAATTTGGCGAAATGGGATGAGTTTCCAGTAAAGGTTGGACATTATTTAGTTGCTATGGGAGTTTTTATGTGGAACAATATTTTCTTATATACTAACTTATTCTATCGTGTCCATTTATCACTGTTCGCTTATATCTATTCACTTCTATATCTAAACACTAGCATGCGGCGACTTGCGTATATAACACCTCCCCCCTTAGAACAAAGATCGCGTCTGAAGACGTGATTTTTGAAGGGACGTCGGTGAAAGTTGGGGTGCTCCTGCTGCTTCGTCATCGTCGTACTTTGATATATTATGTTGGACGCGCCGTGTGTCTAATGGTATGGTAATACGCTCTTCTTGCCTTGTTCGAGCGAAGCAAATGTTAAAGATTTGTACGCATCCATCTCTGTGTTGTTTTACCCAAAAACGTTAGTTTGTTCTCCTCCAATTGCTTTGAGTGTTTTTTTAATTCTTCTTTGATTGTATTAAGGGAATCTAGAGGGACATCGTTCAGACTTAGTGGGATTATCTTTATATAACACCTCCCCCCTTAGAACAAAGATCGCGTCTGAAGACGTGATTTTTGAAGGGACGTCGGTGAAAGTTGGGGTGCTCCTGCTGCTTCGTCATCGTCGTACTTTGATATATTATGTTGGACGCGCCGTGTGTCTAATGGTATGGTAATACGCTCTTCTTGCCTTGTTCGAGCGAAGCAATTGTTAAAGATTTGTACGCATCCATCTCTGTGCTGTGATGCGTTGCGTCTTCTGTACCGTATGGGGCATCGGATGCATTTGTATGCGACCATTGTTATACCAGTGATGTAAGTGAATATTGAGAGTTTGCTGGAATGTTTTTCCAAAAACGTTTGTTTATTCTCCTCCAATTGCTTTATTTTTTAAATTCTTCTTTGATTGTATTGAGGGAATCTAGAGGGACGTCGTTCAGACTTAGTGATTATCTTTATATAACACCTCCCCCCTTAGAACAAAGATCGCGTCTGAAGACGTGATTTTTGAAGGGACGTCGGTGAAAGTTGGGGTGCTCCTGCTGCTTCGTCATCGTCGTACTCTTATATATTATGTTGGACGCGCCGTGTGTCTAATGGTATGGTAATACGCTCTTCTTGCCTTGTTCGAGCGAAGCAATTGTTAAAGATTTGTACGCATCCATCTCTGTGTTGTGATGCGTTGCGTCTTCTGTACCGTATGGGGCATCGGATGCATTTGTATGCGACCATTGTTATACCAGTGATGTAAGTGAATATTGAGAGTTTGCTGGAATGTTTTTCCAAAAACGTTTGTTTATTCTCCTCCAATTGCTTTGAGTATTCTTTTAATTCTTCTTTGATTGTATTGAGGGAATCTAGAGGGACGTCGTTCAGACTTAGTGGGATTATCTTTATATAACACCTCCCCCCTTAGAACAAAGATAGCGTCTGAAGACGTGATTTTTGAAGGGACGTCGGTGAAAGTTGGGGTGCTCCTGCTGCTTCGTCATCGTCGTACTCTTATATATTATGTTGGACGCGCCGTGTGTCTAATGGTATGGTAATACGCTCTTCTTGCCTTGTTCGAGCGAAGCAATTGTTAAAGATTTGTACGCATCCATCTCTGTGTTGTTTTTCCAAAAACGTTAGTTTGTTTTCCTCCAATTGCTTTGAGTGTTTTTTTAATTCTTCTTTGATTGTATTAAGGGAATCTAGAGGGACGTCGTTCAGACTTAGTGGGATTATCTTTATATAACACCTCCCCCCTTAGAACAAAGATCGCGTCTGAAGACGTGATTTTTGAAGGGACGTCGGTGAAAGTTGGGGTGCTCCTGCTGTTTCGTCATCGTCGTACTTTGATATATTATGTTGGACGCGCCGTGTGTCTAATGGTATGGTAATACGCTCTTCTTGCCTTGTTCGAGCGAAGCAATTGTTAAAGATTTGTACGCATCCATCTCTGTGCTGTGATGCGTTGCGTCTTCTGTACCGTATGGGGCATCGGATGCATTTGTATGCGACCATTGTTATACCAGTGATGTAAGTGAATATTGAGAGTTTGCTGGAATGTTTTTCCAAAAACGTTTGTTTATTCTCCTCCAATTGCTTTATTTTTTAAATTCTTCTTTGATTGTATTGAGGGAATCTAGAGGGACGTCGTTCAGACTTAGTGGGATTATCTTTATATAACACCTCCCCCCTTAGAACAAAGATCGCGTCTGAAGACGTGATTTTTGAAGGGACGTCGGTGAAAGTTGGGGTGCTCCTGCTGCTTCGTGATCGTCGTACTCTGATATATTATGTTGGACGCGCCGTGTGTCTAATGGTATGGTAATACGCTCTTCTTGCCTTGTTCGAGCGAAGCAATTGTTAAAGATTTGTACGCATCCATCTCTGTGTTGTGATGCGTTGCGTCTTCTGTACCGTATTGGGCATCGGATGCATTTGTATGCGACCATTGTTATACCAGTGATGTAAGTGAATATTGAGAGTTTGCTGGAATGTTTTTCCAAAAACGTTTGTTTATTCTCCTCCAATTGCTTTGAGTATTCTTTTAATTCTTCTTTGATTGTATTGAGGGAATCTAGAGGGACGTCGTTCAGACTTAGTGGGATTATCTTTATATAACACCTCCCCCCTTAGAACAAAGATCGCGTCTGAAGACGTGATTTTTGAAGGGACGTCGGTGAAAGTTGGGGTGCTCCTGCTGCTTCGTGATCGTCGTACTCTGATATATTATGTTGGACGCGCCGTGTGTCTAATGGTATGGTAATACGCTCTTCTTGCCTTGTTCGAGCGAAGCAATTGTTAAAGATTTGTACGCATCCATCTCTGTGTTGTGATGCGTTGCGTCTTCTGTACCGTATGGGGCATCGGATGCATTTGTATGCGAAGTATGCGACTATTGTTATACCAGTGATGTAAGTAAATATTGAGAGTTTGCTGGAATGTTTTTCCAAAAACGTTTGTTTGTTCTCCTCCAATTGCTTTGAGTATTTTTTTAATTCTTCTTTGATTGTATTGAGGGAATCTAGAGGGACGTCGTTCAGACTTAGTGGGATTATCTTTGGTGGGTTTGTTGAAATTTATTATACAATCATCGGTTATATCGACGGTGATTACAGGGTGGCTCACGTTACTGATACTCTCTTTTGTGACCGATAAGGTCACGAATCCCGTGAAAACTTTGCAACCGGGTTGGATGTTGAGTATCCCTGCTCCTTGGAGATCGTGGTGTGTAGTTGCTTCTTCGCATTGTCGGAGTCTTATGGCTTAATATATAAATCCATTTGTTGTTTTTAAGTGGTTGGAATGAATTAATGTGCGCAGAAAACGTAGTAGTTTCGCATTGTGTAGGTGTAGTTTTGTCGGTGCTTAGTAATACAGCCATCTCGCAGGTAGGGCGTGTATTGTAGTTGTAGACAGGTAGGCTGTAGCAGACTCTTCTCTCGGGTGCAAACATCTTGCAATTGTCCAGCTTGCTTAGTGGTAACATACTGTTGACGGGTAGTATGGCCGGCGGCGGCGGGTGTGGACGGCTAGATATGTTTGCTCGGGGAGTATGGTGGAGTAGATCGTGGAATCGGGGTGTCGGATGGGAATTGAGTATGGTATAATTTAAATTTATCGTTACGGATTAGGGGTAATTCTAATACATATATAAGTTTGTTTTTGAAGATATATGAAGTTACGGAGGCTGACTCTAATATTTGGTGTAGGTTATTCATGGTCACTGGGGCTACTAATGTTTTATCTGCTCTAGCGTGATTAGATGTTAAAAGTTCGGTGTAGAGTCTGGTCATCGAGATAACTGATGGGTGAATTGCGCCCGATTTTATGAATAAGATGCTTATTAAAATTTCGTCCAATTCATGTTCCAAAGACATAACGGATTCCAATAATTGAATAGAAATGGTGGAAATATCTTCGCTAGCTTTGAGATCGAAGATTATTTTATTGGTCGTATTTAAGTAGGTGTTGATTCTGTTTAAATTTTCATTCATTAAGAGTTCGTCATACGATATTTTAAGTAGTGTTTCGTTGAAATTAGTGATAGTGGACGATATGATTTGTAGCTGTTGCAGAATTTCGTTCATACCCAACTCTTGTTTTTGCAGGAGTTCGATGCATTGGTCCTTGTTTGCATACTAATTAAGTAATACACTTTAATAAGTTGGCGAAGACTCGTTTAAAAGCTTTCTGTGTAATATACAACTTATTTATTAATCTACGTATCATTTACTTGTTGCTATATATCCATAGATAAAATCATCATAGACATGACCACAAAATGCTAGACTGCCGATACGTTCTGAATATTATAACAGTCCTAGTGTTTTGCATCTTTCACATCTGGTGTGCCAATGAGCAATTTCAGGACGGAGCTGAGTCGGTCTAGGAGATCCCTCTTAACTCGCCTATTATTCGTGTATGAATTCAGTTCGTTGAGTCGTGAGTCTATCTTATCTATGTTAATGTTTAAAAAGGAATTCGTCGTTATTGTACTTGGTGCTTTGAAGTAGTTTGAAGTCAAAGTTTTATAGTTATTTGCTAAGCGTTTGATCGAGTCTCTAGATATAAATAGGGGTTCTAAATTTCTATATATCACTAGTTTCCATAAACCTTTCGATACTATTATTTCTCCATCTTCTTCAAAATACAATCCTGATTTCAACGGGAGTGGTTCGACTGTACCCTGCAACCACTGTTGCGGAGTACCTGGAATAGACAGATAACTATTTGTTTATGACCCGTGTGTGGTACAGTGGCACCACTCTGCCTTTCGGCTCCACAGAATACCAGCGTCGTGGTTGTTCCAACCCGACACATGCTGAGTGGAGACCTTTTTGGATTTAGGTATTGTAAACTTACGTATACATCTTTATAACAGAAATCCAAATAAATACTTTCTTTCTTTCTTAAATCTATTTAGGTAACATTTCTTAAGGAGTAAATAAATTTTGTATAATATGACGTAAAATATTAATTTTATAATGGAACAAATAACGAAACTTGCGTAAGGGTTGTTCATTATGTTGTAGATTTTTGTGAATAGGTTTATGGTTTGGCTTTCGTCGAGGGGTGGTGGGTTGTGCGATGTTTGAATGGGATGCCCTGTAAACATTTAATTAGATATCTCAGGTAAATTTTGAATCGGTCTCAGATGGTTCGCAGGCTCTAGTAGGTTTTTGCCGGATTTTCGGATTACATAATTTTCGTTGAATCCTTTCTGTGATGTATGTAGCAATGTTTCCTTTGCCGGGTGGATAAGCTCCGCTGTAAATTTACAATACTTAGCAAATCTCTTCTATTCCGCGACATAATCTGCTACCCCCTTGCCTTTCTTTTGTAAGCGCTGTCTAAATTTGAAACGCTCAGATAACACGCTTGGTTGGGGTTGTAAATGGGCTTCCATAATGGCTATCAGGTTTTCGAACGTTTTTGTAACCAGTTCATGTTTCACTGCCCACAACTGTGATCAATGTACTTTTACCGCTTCTTTGATGCCATTAACTATAAAATATTGTTCCAGACGTTTTATATACGCCACCCAATTATCCTTGTGAAGGTCAAACGAACCAATCTTTCCCACCGACATCTTACTTGTTGTGATCGCACGCTTGGGAACAGATATCTGCTGTCTATTTCTTTACTCACACGTGTGTATTCTTCCGCTCGTCGCCAATTTAGTGTTTGTACGTCTCCGCCACCATTTAATTCCGTCGAAGGAGAAGCTCTTAATAAAACACCGCCAGTCGCTAACACCAATTTAATCGGAAGGGTTTTTCTACAGCGGAGCTTATCCACCCGGCAAAGGAAACATTGCTACATACATCATACTTTCCTAACGATACTATAGAGGCCGTCCCATTTATAGTCAAGGTTATTTGGATTAGGCACTTTTAGCATAACTCTATCTCCTAGCTTAAATTTTGCTATATTTTTGATGTTATTCTTATTATCATAACGGATCTTTGCCTTCTCTTTCATTAGTTCTATGTCACGTTTAGCGACATCGCGTGAGATTTTTAATTTTTCGTTGAGATCGTTAAGGTATTCGTTAGTAGTATATACATGGATTTCTTTCAAGGAGTACAGTGAACGTGGTTTTATACCGAAGTACACTTCGGTATAAAACCACGTTCACTGTACTCCTTGAAAGAAATCCGTACGAACAAGTATGTATAGGAAATTTAACGCAGATGACTATCGCCTTGTATCGTCACTCACCAGATCGACAGGTCCTCGTCTTCTTGGGGTACCCCTGATGATGGACTCCACAAGGTGCTGGCAATTGGTGCGTCTAGGCACTGCACTAACACTTCGGTTTTGGATTTATAGCAATATTAGAATTTTTAGTAATTAATTTGGGGCGCAGATACAACGTGTGCGCGGGAGTAGTTGGAACAGAACGAATTACTATTCGTGGGGGGTAAATCCTGTAGATTGATTCAACGAGGTATTGTGGCACATTATGGCAAGGGGTACTATTTGATCCCAATTTGACTGGTTCCTCTTATGATACATGCGGATGTGGTCGCGTAGGACCGCATGGAATCTTTCCAGTGAACCGTTTGTTTGGGGGTGGTAGGCGGTGCTCAAGGTATGGTTTGATCCTAGTGTATGCGCAAGCCGCACCGGGAATTTTATTTTATTTGGGACAATACACAGCTGGACAATGTGTTTTACTCAAGCTAGTATTACAATGGGTTCGAGTAATCAATTATACAAACAGCAACGTTATCCATAAACTACTAACGAGTCTTACAATTACCTAGTGGCACTCAGAAAACGGAGAAAAAGTGGTGAAAGTGATAGGTATGTAGATAGCTACCTGTGTACAGCAAAATTATCATTTAGGATTTTAATAATACATAGGTACATCAGCAACAATTCACTACAATAATAATAAATAAATATCCTTAGACATACAATCAGCGTTCCACATTAAGCAACTATATGCTTGTGTTGTAGATACCAGATGGTTGATAAACTACATAAATACATTTTTTTTTGTAAATAAATACTTATTTATAAAGGTCAGAAACTCTGACCACTATACCAAAAGGTTGCGGGTTCGAATCCCGCTAAGGGATTATATGCCTATGATGAATACGGACATGTGTACCCGAGTCATGAAAGGGAAGAAACCAAACGAAGCTAAGTTTGTTTACCTACGCTCATGTCGCCCAACTAATGAGAGTTAAGGCCGCTAAAGTGTGTTCACACCGCAAATTCAGGTTAAAAGAACGATGTAGTGATCTGACGGGTTGCCATGCTAGTATCAAGTAGAGCAGTGTCGTATTTAAACGACTGCGTTACGGGTTACGGAAATTATCAATATTGATGAAGAAAGTTAAAAGAATACACGTGTGATAAGACCAATAACAACAACGGGGATCCCACTTCGCAGGGCTGGGATCAGCGGGTTCACCAGCTCGCATGGTATCGCTGACGTGTTAGTTCCATTATTCGTGGTTGAACCGAAGTATGATAAGACGCGGTAGCTATATGAGCGAAGCTAAACGAACTTCGCATCGTTCTGGGTGTGGCGATTCAGTCACTGGCTAAGCCATGCCCACTAGGATGACGTCAGGAGGTCACTACAGTCTTATAAATCATATCCTCTTTGTATTTGCTCCGTGGGTTAACTATACCTTTGCAGACATAATTTATCAATCAATCAAATCAAATACGCTTTATTGTTTAAATAAGGAAGGAAGGAATTTATATTTCTTAATAGTTATTTTCAGTTTGCCTATCTTCGAATACTATGCCTTGACAATACCATGTATACTGTACTTACTTTTCCTGCTCAAGTCGACTGATTCTGGGACCCATTGTCCAAGTATACAATTTAATTTATGATAGCTGTAATGAATGGACAATACAATCGAGATGATTTAATGATTTCCAACAGCGTGTTGGAAGCTATAAACTGCAAATGTGAAGTATGAACATTGATTCGAAAAAGACCGGTGACCACGATTCAGGCTACCGGTTACATTTTAACGTGTGATAAGGCTCGCTGTCATCATAAATATTTGACTGTTTCTAGTTAATCAGTGGAGTAAATATGCTACGCATGACGTCAATTGCGGGACATAAGTCTCTTACACGATACGCATTCCATTTGCGCTAATGGCTGGGCAGGCGGATTTTCGGAAGCTTACCACATTGGTGGGACGTGATGGTCGTTGGACAATGCTGCGCATCCATCCATCCATCTCTGATATCCACGGAAAGAAGTGGCTTGTAACAAAAATTGATGATAAATGATAAAGATAGATGTATATTTAGGTTGATATTGATCTGATTTTATGGAACCTTGTCGAATGTGATTGATTATCACATGTTACACGACAGATTAAGTTACCTACGTGATCTGCATACAAATTTTAATATTTGTATAATCAATTTTTAAAACTTACATAAAATATTATATGTACTAAAGTTTTAAAAATTATATATTGATATTTTAAATGATATGTCGGTAACGTGGTTAGCAAATCTTTTTAGATTGTTTTATTCTTACCTATTTAACAAATTTATAAACGAACAGTTTTTAACGTCGAGCCTCCCCGTGTTATATTTATAATCCTTCACATTTTATGTGACAAAACACACACACATTATTATAACGTCGCGTTGTGGAGCAGTGACCGACTGACTGAACCAATGAAAAGTGATAGTGCGCTAACTCATTCCGCCCCCCCTTGCGATCTCTTTACACCCCCCAGATGTAACTTGGTCCGTTAATTGGGGAACTACAACACGCCTCTCGACGTTGTAACAATAAAATTTATATTGTATGTGGCGCTGTGTTCCACAAAGGGTTAAGGAGACAGAGGATGTTCAGGTGAGCAGTGTTCATCGGTCCTCTGCAAATACCCTTTTTTTTGGCGCCGGGAAACGCCTTACGCGTACCGCTCGCCTGGGGGACGGCGAGACGGTTATGTGGGACTCCCCACTAAAACCCCGCGGTGACCTTCGGCAGTAGGGAGGACCTGGGAACGCATAAGCGGCTCCAGGCTCCCTCCCCCCCCCCCCCTCACCCTGGACCCCTCTGCAAATACCCTATTAGCCCTATATGCTATTTGAAGTAACTCCTTGTTTATAGCTCTAATTGAAGTTTAGTGAAGCGTATTTCATACAGATCGCCGCGGTTGCGTCGTGGGCAAGCCTATAGTGGTGTAGGGATACAGAGATATACAGCCTTCCCTCGTATAATGAGGGAGTATGGGCCTTAGTCCACCACGCTGGCCCAATGCGGGTTGTGGACTTCACATGTCTTTGGTACATAATTACATGCAGCCCTGAATTTGTCGAAACCTTTTCGCCGGGCTAGTTTTTTCGACGATGTGTGATGCCGATAGCTATGTTGTTTTTTAATGTATTAAAAAAATGTGCAAGAAGAGTTCGGATTGTTGCTATCCCCCGGCCACTGGTGCATAGGTCTTTCCGAATTCCTCTGGTTCTTTCAATTGAAAACCTTTGGCTACCAGCCGTGCCTTCTTAATTCCATTTTCTTTTGTCTTAAATACCCATTTTGCATCTATAACCTTTTTATTTCTTTCCAAATCAGTTTCTTCCCAGGTATTCATTTTATTCAATGCATCAAGTTCGCGATCAATCGCTTGTTCCCACCCACTGTCAACGCTAATAGCTTCATTGTAGTCTTGAGGGATCTTCAGCAATGTTAACCAGACAATAGGCTTCATGAAGCTGATATTCACTTAAATATTCTGGTTTATGTATGATTCTTCCACTCCTAGTATAAATATGTTTTTCTGGTTCTTCTTCAATACTATTTCTTTCATTTCTTAATACTATTTCCTTTTCTTTTTCTTCAGTTTCATTTTCTTCTGTAGACGCTTGTTCCTTTCTATCATTTCGAGTTGTAACTGTCTCATTTTCATCTATAACATAGTGATCATCCATCTGTTTTCCTTTATCTTCATATTTCACATTGGTTTCATCAAACCGTACATCTCTAGTCACTTTAATTCTGTCACTTTCAGGTGTCCATACTTTATAGCCATTCTTTGCATATCCAATCATTCGAACTTCTAGAGCTCTTTGCGCAAACTTATCGCCAGTATTACGAATAGTTACCATCCAACCTTTACTTCCGAAGATTCTTAGCTTTTCAGGTTTCACTTCCCCTCCAAACAAATTTGCAGGTATTTGATTATCAACTGCTCTTGAAGGACATCTGTTGATCAGGTAAGTCGCTGTCAGGACTGCTTCACCCCATAAGTAACGAGGTAAGTTGATTCATCAAGTATGGTTCTAGCTTTATCATAAATGGTTCTATTTAATCGTTCACTTCTACCATTCATCTCTGGACTGTATGGTAAAGTATACTCAATGCTTATTCCTTTTTCTTCGCAAAACTTCTTAAATATATTTGAGGAATACTCGCCTCCATTATCACAGCGGATTCTTTTAACTTTGATTCCCTTTTCTCTCTCAATACCGTTAATGTATTTTATCAAATTATCACTAGCTTCTGACTTGTTAACTAATAAGTATGTCTGTGTGAAATGGGAATGATCATCCATAATAGTCTAGAAATATCTATGACCATTTTTTGTAGGTACTCTTGTAGGTCCAGCAACATCGGAGTGAATCAGATCACCAACTCCTTTAGATTGAGCATAAGTTATAGTCTTAAATGGCAGTCTTGTACTTTTATTTTTCATGCATGTTTCACAAATTTTCTTACTGAAGGGCAGTTTCAATATCGCCAGTCCTTTTCTATTTAAATGTCCATATCTGTTATGCCATAAAGTATCTTGCTCTACTTTCTCACACTGATAAATTCTTTTCTTGTGTATATTTAATTTGAATTTCAAAATATATAATTTTCCTGATTTTTCTCCAAAGTAAGTATTTTCACCAGCATAGATTTTAAGTTGACCATTTCTAAAAACAACGGTGATACCCCGTTCCATTAATTTATTCACTAACAGAAGGTTATGTGCCAGATTTTTCACTAAGAGGCATTCTATTTTAATAGGTAAACCATTACATTGTACCTTTAATAATCCCATCTTCTCAGCTTGAATTGTCTGCCCATTTGCAATTTTTATTGTAATAGGTTTTTCAAGAAATTCAATATCAATCATATATCTCTCATAATAATTATTATCTTTAACAAAATGGTGAGTAGCACCAGAGTCCACTACAAATGTAATAATATCCTTATCATAGGGCTCATTTGGTCCAGTATGTGCTATGAAAAGTGTCTCATTATCTTCACTTTCTGTTATTTGTGCTGTCATATTATTAAAGTTTCTATAATTTCCTCTACTTGTTCCTCCTCTAGATCTTGACTTAAACCCACGTGTTTTATTTTATGTTGTCCGTGTTCTAGTAAGAGCACTCCTGCACTGATAAGACATGTGGCCCACTTTACCACAGTTGTAACAGGCTAGGAAACTTGTATTTATATCACTTTGATGTCTAGAACTTCTTCCTTTTATTTTTAGGTCCTCGTCGAGTAGCCGTGACTTGACAAAATCCAGTGTCAATTCTTTCTCATCACTCATTGTCTCTAGAGCCGTAATTAGTGTATCAAATTCGTTTGGAAGTGACAACAGGAGATGTCACACTTTGTCACTCTCATCTATTTTACATCCTGATGCCTCCAATTCAGCAACAATTGTGTCAAATCTTAAAAAGTAATCTTGCATGTTCTCATTTTTGTACTTCATACTAAGTAATTTCTTGCGTAAATATAATTTATTGAAAACACTTTTTCTTTCATACACCTTTTCTAGTTGTTTCAACGTGTCTGCCGCAGTAGGGCACCTTTTAACAATTTCCAAATTTTTGTCAGTTAAACAATGTACAATTATTGACTGCCTTTGCATCACTCTCCAGAATCGTTTTCTCTCTTGTGTCGCCAATGCCCATCAAGCACCTTTTAACAATTTCCAAATTTTTGTCAGTTAAACAATGTACAATTATTGACTGTCTTTGCATCACTCTCCAGAATCGTTTTCTCTCTTGTGTCGCCAATGCCCATCAACGTCTCCGCAACTCCTTTTTCTTCTAACAAACATTTTACTCTGAATTTCCAATTGGAAAAACTCACGCCGTCCGTCAACTTGGGGTACGGAAATCCGACACTTGAGGTTGAGGCCATCATTCAACCACGCTCTGCTGTTATTTTTTAATACATTAAAAAACAACAAGCTATAGGTCAATTATATCTGCCACTACTAGCAGTTTAGACGAAACTTCAATTTTGGTGGTAGCTTTTGGGAACAATTCGCCTCCACATTATCGGCCTGGGTATAGGGTGATAATAAAAAGTTACCTTCGTTCGGGCCCGTGCGTTTGAATTTCCTTTTTTTTTTTTTATGGTTAACTGGATACGCATTTGACCACAATCTCACCTGATGGGAAGTGGTGATGTGGCCGAAGATGAAGCACGCGATCTCAGTAGATGCCTATTCACCCTGCTCTTGAAGATGACCCTATGACCAATATGCCTTTATAATTACGACGCCCGGCTCTATTATACCTTGTTTTGGGGTACTATAGTTCGTTTGCACAGCTTGTTAATACCTTCTATAAAAATAAGCAAAATTGATCTGTAGTTTCTAAATAGTAAGGTACAGCTGTAAACGACAAGGATAGAATCTTTAATTTCATTGTAAAATGGCCGTTAATTTTAGGTCTCCACTTTTCGAATACCAAAGAAGTATTCTATCTCTAAAATATTTATATTTGGTGTTGTGATTCCACCCGTAGCGGTTTAATTGTAGGTATAGAACGATTTAAAGGAAAGAAAACTTGAAGTTTCATTCTTTTAAAAGTTCCAATGGATGGCTTCCGAATTTGTACATAGAATTTGAATCCCGACTAAAATCTAGTCCTAATCAGTAGCCAGGGTAAACTCAAGATTTTGTAAAATAATTAATATTTATTACCCTATGTTTAAGTTTATTTATATTTAAGCAAGCAATATTATTTAGTTTGTAAGTAGAAATTTATAGATGTTTCCTTGGCAATCCCAATATGTGTTACATAGGTGTCACATACCGGTATATTTGAATTATCGTGACCGAGGAATTGTGATTTCTTTTTAGAGTTTCAATATTAAATGGTCAGTTTTAGATTTATTTGGTAATAATATCTAAGTAATATAATGTCACAAGTATTAAGAAAATACAACTACGATTCTCGCCTGGGTTAACGTGGATCCAAGATTTGTAGTAAGCAGGGGAATCTTCTGGGCATCCGGAAGATATACCGCCCCAGAAGTGTAGGAAATGGCACATTATCTTTATCAGTAATTATAGAAGTATAACGTAAGCGTATTCCTTAGAATAGTGTACACCACATGCGCACTGTCCGGATGGTATTAACGGTACTTTATTTAAAAAAAAAAGGAATAGTAGAATGAGATCGTCAGTGTTTTCAATTTTGATGAAAAGTCAATAAGATAAATTTTTGTTCGATGCTAAGATTCATTACTGAGATAATGAATGATGAACTGATGCACTCAGCAACTGTACCAAAAACCAAACATGTGCGAATATAGAAATCTCGTAATGAGTCCAATTTCGAATTGATATTATTTATTTTTTGTCTCCTGTGTATAAAACATAGATGGACCATGACTATTTGTTTTTATAATGTGTGATGTGAACTATCTTATCAACTGAAATAATTTACATAATTTGAGAAGAGGATTTATTCCGTCCAGTGGCGCCCTCATTTCATAAAATAAGATTTCTTTTTCAATACAGATATAATGAAAAAAAAAATCGCTCTGACCGACACTCAGATTATAAATAATACCTAAATAGCTTTGTTGAGGGTTATTTTCCAGAATTCACGAATACAAATGTCAATAATTTGAAATTCTCGAAAATGACCGTAATTAAAGCTATCTGTTTTAATTAGCTTTAAGGCTTTTCGAGTGCAGATTTTTGATTTATGCCGTAATTTAAAAAGGAATCTTAATTTATCCAATAAGGGCACCACTGGACGGATTAAGCCCTCTTAAGTCCATATTACCCTTGCTAACGTATATATTAACCTAAATCACAAATCAAATACGTTTAGCCTTTGAGAGTTTGTTTGTAGTTAGGTACAGTCTGAAACAGAAGGTTTACAGGTGTGCATTTTCTGAAGAGGTGCCAGTTTATTTTTGCACATAAAACAGTTCAGCTAGGATGACATTTAAACAACATCAACAGCATGGATGACATTTTAACAAAAGCAAAAAAAAACTTTTTCCCGTGTGTTTTATCAGCGGTGATGTATCATAAGCCTTCAGTGTATAATACCCTGTATAATCAAAACAAGTATTCAGTATTCTTTATTACCTTTTTGATGTTATTTTTAGCTAAAAGAATTTAAGAGCAATTTAAATTTGACAGTTTTTACAACTTCGAGTATGTACAACATTTTTCGTTGTAGTGGCGCGATGTATATGTAAGAAAATGCAATAAAATTAATTGTAACTCTATTATTCAGCTGTCAATCGAAAAGTGCCTGCTCGTTGCAATCCCAAGCATTCACTTTTACACCAATTATGAATATTATTAAGGGAGGGTTCCCCATTATAGGGTGTTTCAGTTTTATTCGCTAATTATGGGCCCATAACTCTGGAAAAAATTTGGACTCCAATTTTTTTTAATGATTGGATTCGCGTTTGACCACAATCTCACCTGATGGAAAGTGGCGATGTGGTCGAAGATGAAGCACGCGATCCCAGTAAATGCCTATTCACTCTGCTTTTGAAGATCCCAAGGTTGTAGGATCCAGGAAAGACTGACGCCGGAAGGGAGTTCCATGCCTTGGCTGTTCGGATGATGAATGAAGAATCGAACTTCTTAGTGCGAATATTCGGTATATTATCTATATACGTTCTATAGTTATAGTATCTATGTTCGTCTGTATGTATTTTGACGATCATTTTTTTATTTGATAAGGTTCATAGCATAGCTCTTAAAGAGGGTTCACCGCCAGCGTGGCCCCATATATTTGGTTTAGATCTGATGATACGCTGGAGAATGGAACCTTACTGAAGTCGGTTGTTTTGCCAATTGTTGGCGGTATTATACACCAATTAGTGTTCCTTTTCATCACACAATCATTTACCCCAATTCGAACCAGCGACCGGGTTAATCTAACTGTGTCAATCGCCGTCCAAAAATCATAGATATGCATCTTATAGTGACTTCGAGATTCATATTATGATCCTGAGGTTAGGTGTTAGCGCATGCGCTCCAAGCGAGATGACTGCAAGCGCTCGTCAGGATGACGTCATTAAACGGGAGAGTCATGCACTAAGAAAACTTATGCTTTTAAGATCGGAACGCGGTACAATGGGGTACCCTCACCTTAGTTATGTATATGATATTTTTAGTGGACCCACTAGAATCGAATTAATTTAGTATTGTTCTAGAAATTAGCTCAATATCCATGTTGTGACTACGTTTTGTATATTTGTCTATTGTAAGTTGTTTGTATGCCCCTGTGTTATTTATTATTATTATCATCATGTAGATGAGTATTTTATATGATCTCAATTTTATTAAAAGCAAAATATTAAAATAAAATATGTTAAAATGTTGAATTTTTTGTAACGTAAGTAATTTAATTATGATCTCAAATATTGATTGAATGTTTTGTACATTGGTTACCTATCGTTTCGTAAGCCAGGCATTATTGCTCGTTTAATTAGAAAATTTTAAAGACTGAATTATAAAATGAAAATTGACTAAATCAATTATGCTGTCATGGGATATTTCTAGTCTTAGTTCTAAGTATTGTCGAATGTATGTCCATAGGTACGTCAAGACTTGAGGTAGGTACATTGTGTAAAATAAGAAAATATTGTTTCTAAATACAGATTCAAAAATTCATTTAGAAATTCGTGGATATATTTATCTGAAAACAAGACAAATTAAAGGATTTTATTGGTGTGTATGTCAGAATGGCGGGTGTAGTCATCAGATTCGTTTCATTTATTGTATAACAAACTTACCTGCTATGTACTTCAGTGTACCTATCCCAGAAGTCTGTGTACCGCTCTATACAGGGTATGACACCACTCTAGATACGAGCAACTCTCCCCAAGGAACCATAGACGATTTCGATTAAAAAATTTTCGATTACCCATATACAAAACCTTTCTGTAACAGCTTTTAGTATGGAAGTCCAATAATTTTCGGCTGAATTTGGTTATGGTTCCTTGTGGAAAGTTATTCGTAATCAGGAGTAGTGACCAGTAAACAGAACTTACACAAAGACATTGTGAAAAAAAAATCCTCAAGGCCGAATTGAAAACCCACTCCTTTTTGAAGTCCACAGACTTCTGAGTCAGGTACACTGCAGGTACGTTTGTTCGAATCGGAGTACATCCGCCATTCTGATACACGCTTAATTGTACTTGTAGTAACTTAAATAAAATGGCGACTGATTTGGCGACTTTTTCTTTAATGGCAACCGTATTGTATACAAGTACCTTCGGAGGGCTTGATGTATCTGTATGCATGCATGTGTAGCGATAGGGTTGTTTATATCGGTGTTTAGCATCGTACAATATACGTTAGAACACGATAGAAGCGGCAGTGTACAGCCGCTAGTAGCGAACACGAGATAACACCTTGGCCCCTGTGATTCATTTTTGTTAACGTAGAGGTAATTTGTTGGTCATTAAATAAACATTTGTCATAATATTGTCTTGTTAATCAACCCCAAAGAGTTCCCGTCGCCGATCGCGCTAAGTTTGAACGTTATTACCAAAGCTAAACCATAACCAAAAACGTTACTTTAAGCACATTTCGTATCGCGCTAATCATATGAACGGAAATTAAACTAGTATTTTTTTAATACTCGTGGTTAGCTCTAAACATTTTGGGTTTGGTTTTACTTTGGTAGCGTCAACGATATAATCGTTCACAAAAAATTGCGCAAAACCATTTTTTTACATCAGCTAAACTAAAGCTAAACCAAAAACGTTTCGTTCGAACGGTAAAACCGTTGTAAAATAGCGCGATTGGTCGCCTGTAGACTTACGAATTATGAACTCAATTGCAATCTCCTCTATTCGTCGAATTTGATTTTGAAGCCTTGGTCGTGTCTAACATTTGGCTATGAAGTGAAGTATATCATCATAAATATAGATGCTGCATTCATCACCAATTGTCACATTCGATCAACAGTAAGTCTTCAACTGTCAAACTGAACCAATGGTGACGAAGTTGACAATGAAGTTTCAGGCGCATAATAATAATACAAACGAAGTATTAAAAAATTGACTAAACCAGTCTTTATTTTTATTGTGATTTACACAAATTAGAAATTAATTAATATATTCAAAAGCACATTGCGTTGTGTACCTTATCCTGACATAAGATACTAATAAGAGACATACTAAGAGATTGGATAGATAAATAATCGCTATTTGAATTCAGTCCCAAAAACTGCAACTATTTTCTTCAGCAATCAGATCTTTCCTACATGCTCTTGTTCTCGAGATTGTCGAACGTGAGTTGAGTGGCCTTGACAGGCTTTATGGGCAGGGCTATCAAAACATAAGTAACTTAACATCGGACCGATTAATTCTGCTAATTCCTACATTACAATCTGTTGTTTGGCCCTGCCGGGATAAGGCACGCTATTTCGTTAATGCACTAACTTCATTAAATCTAAAATATCTCACCTATTCAAGTCTTACTAATTGTATTTTATTAACGGCACCAATTAATAAAATAATTTAAAGTGAACACTGTATCAGAACTCGGTTAATCTTTATAGTTTAAGCTTATTTATAAATTTAGAATATACCTAAGCTTCCTACACTTGCTTCGTCGCATTTCGGGGTGCTATAAGGCCATACATTACAGGAACAATATGAACATTCACACTGGGCCTTCTGCAGCAGTCCCGCAGAATGTGCCAGACACGTTATCTATTTCATGGTTGTTACAATATCTACTTAAACGTGTGCTAACGTATCCAATGGCATCACTCCACTGGTGACATTTTTATACGAGTTTTTCCATGTCTATGATGCTAAAATCCTCAAAGTGGAATTCAGACTTGAATACACACAGTGGAAACTTCGGAGGCACTATTTCGCCACAGTTTGTGATACAAAATTCTAATCGTAGGTAAAACAGTCTTTGCGTATGAGAAATGAATATTACACTAAAAGTATTGAATAACTAAGTAGTAGCACAAATTTTCCTTTGGACGTTATTTGAGCACAGTTTTCTGACATTATAAAAATTGCTGAATTCCACTGTGAGGTTTCCGTGCTTCAGTTTAGATTGTTTTCAATTGGAGACAGTCGATAAGCCAAGTTGGTATAGGAACTTGAAAACTGTTCCTACCCTCTCCAATTGAGTTATGTGCCCCGACAGCGGCGACGTATGGCTGTTGGTGATGGAAGGAGTAAATATTCGACCAACCGAGTCTGAGGTATATTTATCACACATGGTCGCGATCCCACCGCCAGATGGTGCCATCGTCGCAGCAGGCGAGCAACACTTTGCCGTTACGGGATAGCGTCACCTGCACACAGAGAACGATTGCAGAATAATAAAATGCATTTAGGCTTTGACGTTAAAGTGCGGCGCAAAATTCAATTTGACACACTAGTACACTAACTAAACTAAAACCAGTTTTGGAGTGGTTCCGTCGCATCGTACCGTTCCAGGGAGGAAAGGACAGTACTACTTTAAAACTGGTTTTAGTTTAGTTAGTGTAAATCCGAATCGACACCATTGCTCTGACCGATAATTTGGCTGTCACTAAGGGAATACAGTGTCTAAGGTGGTTGAGGGGATACTGTCACTAAGCTGGTTATTACTAAGGGGGTTAGGCACGCTATTTCGTTAATGCACTAACCTCATTTGTTGCTTAACATGCACTATCACTGAGAGGGTTAGGTTTCTACTATGTCTAGGCTAGTTGTGTGCACTGTCATTGAGGGGCTACAGTGACTTACGCTGTCGCTGCCCTCAGCGACCTCTGCCATTGTGACTAGGTTTTGTACTTTAACTCTGGGGGGATATTGTCACTATGCTGGTTATCACTAAGGGGGTCAGGGTGCTAATGTGGTTATGCTGGTTGTGTGCACCATTATAAACGATCAAGGCACTGAGATTGTGGTGTATGGCTGGTGACTGACCTGCCTAACGGCGGCCACACAGCGCGAGTGTACCAGCTGCGACGCCCGCGAGCCGCCGGCCACGCTGCCCAGCTCCCACACCATGGTCTTGCCGCATTGATTGCCCAGTGCGATCACCTATAATTACGCAACTTTAAAGTTATCATTGACCAATAAAAAACCGTCATCAAATTGCTGAGCGCATGATGACTCAACCAATCATACAGACGATATCGATGAAATTACTCTGTACCCATGTATTTCCTTTGTGTACAATAAATTATGCATATATAAGTTAGGTAATTTACATTTCTAGTCAGAATAGAACTGTCTCTTCCCGTGGGTGTCGTAAAAGGAGACTAAAGGACTTTCCACCATAAACGAGTCAACTCCTCTGTCACGTGTGCATTTCTGTATATTTCGTACGGTGAACCGTGGATGTTGTTAAACCCTTAAGGTTTGGAAAACACCATCCCATTTGGGATAAACGCCCTGACATTATGTATGTACATTTCTAGTCAAAGCAGACATTAGCGTCGAATCTGATGTGCAATGCATTCACTAAACCGAAACAACAACATTTTCGACATTGTGTGGTATTTGTTGTTATTATTGGTTCTGTCTTTTTAATATAATCCCAATGACATTTTCATCGCAGTGAGTGAAGTATACCATGCCTTGTAACTTACCCGCTGGCTGTAGTCGACTGCAAATCGTATGAACCAGATTTCGCACTCTTTATAGTCGAACCGATGCACGATGGTGACGCAGTTGTCCCCTGGCCTCAGCTCAGCCTCCTCCAGGCGGCCTGGCTTCCAGCAGATAATCGAGTTCTCACAGGACTGGAATATATTGTTCAGATTTGGTTGGTGGAAGAGCATTTTAAATATCCGCCTGGCTAGCTACCACCATCTAAATCTGCCGCCAAATAGCAATGTTAATAAGATTGTTGTGTTCCGATTGTCAGAGATAAGATAGCCAGTTCCCCAAATAAGATGGGGTTCCCGGGTCAGTAAGCTTCCACCTTCGGCCTCATCTTCACTTAACATCAGGTGTGATTGAGGTCAAGTGCTAGACGTTGTATAAAAAAAAAGACTATGTATAGGTCTCATAACCTTATACTGTTTGAATGACAAATATGCATCATGATGCTTCTCTACTAGCTACCAAAAAAACTGTATTAATAGTCTTTATTTAAAAAATTGTGACAAAAATTGTAATAACAAAGGAGCATTACTGAGTGAACTGTCCATTTGCCTATGTGTGTATAGGCTATTGGTACATAATATGGATAAAAGATTCTGATTAACAACAACTCCATACTAAGGATACCATGGCCCTTAAATGTCTGCCAGTAAAGAAATTGGAATACTTTCCACAAAAAGGACTGTTATCCATGGGTCAAGCCAAAGGATCCCACGGATTGTTTGTGTCCCAACTGAACTTTGAAGAAATCTTATACAAGATTTTCATATCAGTAAAATGATGATGAAAAGCTTGAA
Organism: Oegoconia quadripuncta; assembly: GCA_949316235.1. Lineage (NCBI taxonomy): Eukaryota > Metazoa > Arthropoda > Insecta > Lepidoptera > Autostichidae > Oegoconia > Oegoconia quadripuncta. Next base: position 18,215,393 of record OX438754.1, on the reverse strand, counting down.
AAGAAAAGAAGTAAAAACCGTATTCTGTGTTCTATATTTCACTTGTTTGTGAAATGGGAATATGTTGTACAAAACCAGCTGATGGTATTTCAATTCGCAGGTATATCAACATATTTAGAGTAGCATACCTTGGATAATATAAGATCTCCCATCCATCTCACACAGTCAACATAATTTCTATGAATATCTCTGGTAGAGAAATCTGGGAAATGCTCTTTTAACGAGTTGAATGGCCTGAGAGCTCTGTGAGGGTTGAAACTGTAGCTCTGCTTGATCGCTTCATGCATTGAAGGCTTGTCAAGTCTCCATAATTTCAGCGAGTGGTCCATACCGCAAGACATGATCCTCTCGCCTTTAAGATCGAAATCTGCACTTAGGACTTCATCTCTGTGGCCTTCTACGCCTCCAAAAATGGCGATGCAGACATCCGTCATTATGTTCCAAAGCCGCAAAGCGTGGTCCTTGCTAGCTGAGAGGAGAAGGTTGGGGTCACGAGGATGGAATTTGACTTCATTGATGGCATGGCCATGTCCAACATAGTGTTTTATGCAAGTCTGCGTGGCAGGTTGGAAAATACGCACGATACCGCGGGAGCCGGCCACTGCGAGGAGAGGTAAACTTGTTTCTTCCTCGTATGACCAGGCACATGTGTAAAAAGTCTCATCAACCTGGGGAACACAATAAAATTGATTCAGTGTTTGACTGGTATTAATATTGCAACTTTAACTTCTTGATATGATATCACAAATAGGCTTGTCGCACTATCAAAATGTAAGGCTATTTGAGCCTGGTAGGCAGGCACATAGGCTACCTCAGCGTCTAAGAAAATAAACCTTAAAGATATAACCAGCTTTTAAGGAATTACTTTGTATCTGTCTTTTGTGAACAACGACCTTATCATTATATATTTTTTTTTAACTAAAAATCAAAAAGCTAAAACAAAAAAAAAATTTTGCAGCAATGTAAGGTTAAGGTTCAATTTTGCATTTTGCCACTGCGCTTCGTCCGGTGAGCGAGGGCGCCGGAGGCCCACCTTCCAGTCTCTCTCCAGAATGGTAGCGGTATTTAAAGAGTTAGTACCTCAGGAGGGTACCAGCACTGCTGGAGAATCCCTCATCGCTCAGGCTGCCCTACTTATTCTGGGGTGGACACCTTCCTCAAAGGCCGGCAACGCATCTGTGACCCTTTTGGTGTTGCGGGTGCCCATGGGCGGCGGTGATTGCTTTCCATCAGGTGACCCGCATGCTCGATTGCCGCCCTCTCATATAAAAAAAAAAAAAAAAAAAAAATTTTATTAAAGACATATTTAACCGTGTTGGCAACTAACATTGATGCTGATCATGCTATCTTCCATCAGAATTCAGGATCAAGCATACAGGCTTCACATCTACAAGTAATAACATCTTTAATGCTGGATATTTGTCTCTCTCAAGATATGCAAGGTATGCATTTAGATGGGAGGATCGCCATACTCGGCAGTTGTCATACATTCAGGTTCCAATGGTAGAGGCGATACTTGCATTGGCCAATTCCCCCCACTTATTGAAGAAATTAGAGATGTCCAAAAGTGAAACGCTTCATTTAGCCTGTTAATTAATTAAATAAACAAATATCTTTGCACATACACACAGCGCCATCTAGTTCCACACTAAGCAACTAGGCTTGTATTATGGATACCAGATGGTTGATAAACTACACAAATACATTTTTGTTTTTTGTAAATAAATACATATATAAATGAAAAACATCCATAACTGGGGAACACATGTCTGTATTCATCATAAAAACATATGTCCCTAGCGGGATTCGAACCCACGACCTTTTGGTATAGCAGCAGAGTTTGTAACCACTACACCAAACAGGTTGTCAATTATTTGAATAAAAAATTTTGGAAAATCTAAGTAATCTTACATCAGGATCTGCATAACATTGCAAGAATTTGAAACCACCGGCCTGTGGGCACTCATAGATGGAGACACGGTTGCTGCCAACCACAGCAAATATGAGGGGCTCTCCGTCGCCAAGGTGATGATTGAATTGGCAGCCAAACAGGGGCTGGCCATGGTCTTCTTTTGCACTACAACTAAAGAGGTAGATATTATTATTTACTATTTACAAAAGTCAAGGTAGATTTCAGAAAAAGTTACCTGCACAACAGGGTTTGCTTCATGCAACCATTTGCTTACTGCAGAGGACTTTCCTTGATTTGAAGTTAAGGGGACAATGAAAAAAGAATTCTTTGTTTTGACATTACCATTCTCTTAACACATTCAATGCCATTTATCCAGACACAAAATTCATTGTTCACTATGTATACAAGAAATGTGTTAACCTGAGAAGGTAAACAGTTGAATAATTTTTTTTAATTATAGCACACAACATTAAGTACATTCGGCTAAAGGACCAGTGTTGCTTACCAGACATTTCATATTACGGTTATGGTGCTTTTATTGAAAAAAAATCTTTCTTTACGCGTCCCATTATTGACACTCCCTCCCCCTATGGGTCAGTTTCAATTTTGTCCGCAAAGACTGAACTACAAAACAAAAACTATCACTTTGAGTCTATCACTCTCTGTAACTATATTATAAATGTAAAGAAGTACTCACTTAAATTTGTAAGGCGGTTTTACTGGCTTTGTAGTCTTTTTTTTACCGCGTCTTCGTTTCTTCACACGTGAATTTGTCGGTGTCTCACTACGGGATGTGTTGTCCGTATTGGAAGTGCTTTCCACACTTGAAGTGTCGTCCTAAAAGTGCACGGACGCTTATCACAATTTGGTTAAACTTATAGATATAAACTTAGAGGCTTTGAACAGATTTCAATGTGAACACAAAGTCACATGTTGCGGCACAGGAATATGGTAACAAAATCGTACTCACAGCTTCATTATCAGAAAAATTCATGTCATACACTACCTACAATTAAACTACAACCATATGATACGACTTCGCTGCGGTGTCATACAAATTGGAATAATTTTCATGAAATTTATTCAGCGAAACGGTCGTTACGAACAACAAAACAGCTGAGTGAGACGCAAGGACGACGGACGGACGAATGAGACAGCGTCTGTCATATTTCAATAACAAAAAAAACTAAAGGCTCCATTACACGATGGCCTACGTTTTGGAGTAATATTGGGCAAACGTACTCAATAGCATATTTTGGTCGCAGTAAAGGTTTGTCGCCTTTTTGTGTTTCTTGTTCATGCACACTTAGGCACTATTACAGAATGTTACTCAAGCAGAGATCTCCGCTTGAGGGCAGTTAAAAAGGGATGGCTTTACGTAAAGTAAGTACATAAGCGCAGGTCTACGCTTGATCAACATTCTGAAATACAGGCTTTATAAGAATCTTGGCCCAATCGACCAACACAGTTCGTTCACACGTTGGCCATCTGATTTATAGTCATCCATCATCCACCATCATCTATTGCGCCATTTTAGTCGCTCCACGTTGGTACACATTTAGACAATAATATGTACCTACATGCTGTGCATATTAATTGCCGTGACTGCGATAATTTCCACATCCATCTTTATGAAATGGCCAGCAGCAGACTAGAAAATACACATACAATGGGTCATATTATAGGCTATTACGCTTCCAACTTAAGCACAACGTATACTAGGGTCTTGAAATAACGGCCTTAAACGTCACGTCGATGTCAAAATTTTCTCGCGGGAAGGTGCGTTTTTTTGAGACAGACAAAGGGTACTGTGCCCATGCAGCCAAGTTTCCTTTTTGTTATTTCTTCAGAAGAAACGTTTATTGCCCGTGTTCCGATCGCCGAGTTTTACAGATCGATCCATGGGTAATTGTTTTTGCATGCGGTTCTATCAATCGGACTATCATTATAAAAATATAAAATTGTATTACTTTGAAAGACCGAAGCTCAAACCAAATTATTCCTTTATCTTGATGCATTGATCGTCGACAAATTCAGAAGGTAGACAACAAAGAATTTATATACTATAAGATAGTTCATAAATTCCTCGACAGACAATACTTCATTACCTTGCTATGTATAACCAGAATCATTATATCGTCATATAATACTTTAACCTATAGAAAATGTAGCTAATACGTTACAATCCAATCAATAACCTATTTTATTTGTTTTATGGCTAATCTGGTTTAGACCATTCAATCCTACGATTAGTCGTAGGATTGGATGGAGGATGGATACGCAAACACTTCTCACTTAGGTAATGGAAAAGTGATGATGTGGTTGATGATGAAGTACGCGATCCCAGTAAATGCCTATTCACTCTGCTTTTGAAGATCCTAAGGTTTACTGTGCTGATCGGCACACGACGTTTCAAACCGGGACATGTCCCCGTCTACCAGGACGTTGGAAGCCTTATTTTGACAACAAACAGGGACCCGTGGCTATTGTGCAAGAAAAAATAATAAATAACATTTCAATGAGGTTTTATTGAATTTTACATTAATTATAATCTTTCGTACGATTAAATAGGAACAGTATTTTAACTTATAAAACGATTTTGATTATGAAAATAAATTACCAATTTAACATTGTTAACATAAGACATCTTAAAAGCTATCTATTAAGTATATATACAATCACAGCCACTTTTTAATTTCTAACTTACTCATAAAGTTATACCTATTTTTTACATTTCAATATAAAATCTAAACTAATACTGTTTTTGGTCATATAGAAAAGTATCTAACGGTATCTGTGCATTTTTCTTGACTAATATATAAACCTTCACTCGCCAAACTGCCCACCGGTGCGGTGGTGGCACATAGGCTATACAACTTTTAATAATATCTGTGCTCGTGTGTAGTGGTAAGATGATATCGTAACTATTCACAGAGTACTTTGTAACAACCGAAAGTTATTCAAAATAGTTAATTACATAAACTTCACCAACTAATAATACTAGTTAACATTAAGATGAACTTTTCAGCCTAAACTGGCTTTAATTAAAGCTTCACGGTTCGTCCAAAAGACAGAGGTTTATGCTGGAGGTAGACATGTGCAGGCATGACGGAGGGCCACTCTGAGCCACGGCAAGAATCTGTCGACTCTTGCGTAAACACCAGGATATCCTATCCTTGCACATCCTCTACCCCATGAGACGATACCTGTAAGAATATAAAATAAAGTAAGATAAGTCCTGACGTTCAACAGTTCTTCACTCAGTGGTTGAATGTTTTACGAGCAACTGATCGCTCATTGGATACCTAACGAAAAGTTTAACTTACATCTAAATATAGCTTTAATTTAAAGTAGTCTAGCAAAATTTCAAGTGTGATGGCGGTGTCTAAACACCGGTATATATATATAGGAGCAATGCTGTGACGAAGCGTTTCGACGCTAGGGTTTGGAAGGATCAGGATATCCACCAATCTTCACTGGTGTCACGCGATGGATTATGATCCATACCATACCCTTTCCTAATGAGAGAAGGGTGTGCCCAAACACTGGGGATGTAACATCCTTACAAGAGTGATGCATAGGGATTTTCTGATGGATAGGATCAGAAAAGAGTTCAGAGAACTCGAGCCGCTGATTTAGCTTAGAATTGCTAGGTTGAAGTGGCTATGTGAAAATTATGTTGATTGAAGGAATAGTTGGGATAATTGGGAGTAATTGAGAATAGAAGAGGGAAAATGCTGGGACACCTTATACGATAAGATGATTTCATCAAAACCATAATAGAAGGAAGAATAGAGGGGAAAAGAAAAAGAGGAAGACCGAGAATAAGCTACATGCAGCAGATAAAAGAGAAGTTGAACGTCGTGTCGTATCAGGAGGTCAAGAGGAAGGCGGAGAGCAGAGAGATATGGAAAAATCTCCACCGACAAGAGCATGGCTCTTAAATCAGATGAATGGAGGAATAGTACTCACCGACGACAGTGAAGTGTGGCTGCGGCACCAGCAGCGGTCCGCCGGAGTCGCCGCTGCAAGCATCTCGATCCACGGCGTTTGCGCACAGCATGCGCGGTGTCACTTTCCTGCGCCCATACCCTGCGCCAGAGCACTCCTCCTGTGCCCATATTTGTACCTCAGCCTGTGAAATTCAGGAAATTATAATATTACTAGTTCTGCCCAGGTCATGTGCATTTTGTTAATTTTCTGTACAAAGACTATACTTTCTTTCTTCTACTATACAGGGTGAAATTTAATTAGTGTAATTCCTGTTAACTGGTGAATCCACTCCTGATTACAAACAACATTCATCTAGGAGCCATTGCCGAATTCGATCAAAAAATTTTCGAATACCTACCATACAAAGTACCCTAAACCGACGAGCATGTATGAACAACCTTATGAGAGTGAAGGAAGCAGAAGAGGTGTGTCAGGATCGTAGCAAGTGGAAGTCTGTGGTCTCTGCCTACCCCTACGGGAAACAGTCGTGACATTATGTATGTATGTATGCATACAAAGTAAACCATTCCGAAATCACCTTTATACGGAAGTCCAACAATTTTCGACAGAATTCGGCTATGATTCCTAGTGGATAGTATTGCTTAATCAGGAGTGGAGTCACCAGCCAAAAGTTATACCAAAAATGGTTTCAGAATGGTTTACTTTTCATTGGTAATAGAAATTTTTTTGATCGAATTCGACTATGGTTCTTTGGGGAAACTTCTTCGCAATCAAGAGTGGCGTCACCAGTTAATGGGAATTACACGAATTTAAATTCACCCTGTATTATACTATTCTCCTTCTTATCTATTTTATTTTCTACATTTCTGAGTTTGTCCCATAGCGAAAGGTGTTCAGTTTATTGATCTGAACAACCATACAACATTTTACAGGTGATTAAGTCTACATGTGTGTATGCAGAAATATCTAATAAGTAAACTTCAAGGGTCAGTAAACTTATACCACGGACGACAAAGGAAGGAGAAACAGACGGTTCACTTACAGCGACATCTAGCGGAGTCTTACAGATCAAAATAACACAGGATATTTAGGCCCGATTTAATAAACCAATCTCAATACAAGTCTTGAGGCTGTATCGGCCGAGATGCGTCTTAAACAGTTGACGCTATTTCAAGCTCCGTGCTAATTTAAAAACCAATCTTGAGGTCTACTCAGCTGAGATCGCTATACTCAAGTATTCGCCTCAGCGGCGAATGAATGCTAGTGTTGAGTTTCGTTTATAAATACGCGCACCTCTCAAGTGAGTACTGCTTGAGTATGCACGTGCTTTTTAGGTGTCAAGTTCGGTTTATTAATCAACACGTTTACTTGAGACCGGTCACAAGACTGTTCTCAATCTTGAGAATGGTTTATTAATACGGGCCTTGGATTATTAGTTAACTGTTAGGCTTAGATTAATGATTGGTCTCCGCGCCGCTACGACTAGATACCGTCGGCGTACTCGAAAAATGCGGCAACAAATACTACGCCGTATTCGGCGTACCCGCGCAGTCACGCCACAAGTTCAAATTTCAAATTTTGGTTTAAGACTGAAGCAAAATGCCGGTTTGCGTAGTCAAACTATGTAATAACAATACTACAAAAAACAAGAAAGATACTGGCATCACATACCATCAGTAAGTACTGTATAAATCTACACACTACAATATTGAGTTGCCGCATTCAGGAACCTGTTTTTTCTTCATAGTGCGGTATCTAGTCGTAGCGGCGCGGAGACCAATCATTAATCTAAGCTGTTAGGATTAGGATTGTAGTAGGTAGCTCCACAAGAGTAGGTACATACATACATTTGTACCTATTTAGATATGTTCTATTTTATATTTGACATAACTTACTTTCATTGGAATATTTGAAGCGGGTCCTCTTTCTACTGTACTTCCCCATCCAGAAACTACGGCTTCTTCGCCTTCCAGAGTATCTTGTTCATCCATGTCTAAAAATTAAAAGAGACAAAGTGTTACCTAAATTGACACTGGTCTTTCACATCCTTCAAAAATATTTAGAAGTAACATCAGTTTAGCATTTATTTCCCTCTGTTCAAATTAAGAGCTTATGCTATATATGGGGTCGTTTCCACACTTCTCTAGCATTATGTGTAATAAATAATATGAACCATCATACTTTGCTTACACCTACATGTAAGTTTAAGTACACTACCTACTACGAATAATAACGTTATTTGAGTACATTTCATTAAACCCACAGATTGTATGTTTCGGATATTTATTTTAACCCTGACGAAAAACGAAGTGTGTTTGATGGTTGTTTTTGTTGTAGTTGTACAAAACCGAGGGGAAAGGTTCTTAGGCCCGTCTTAATAAACCATTCTCAAGATTGAGAACAGTCTTGTGACCGGTCTCAAGTAAACGTGTTGAATAATAAACCTAACTTGAGACCTGAAAAGCACGTGCATACACAAACAGTACTCACTTGAGAGGTGCGCGTATTAAAAAACGAAACTCAAGACTATCATTCATAGACCTCAAGATTGGTTTATAAATTAGCACGGAGCTTGAGGTAGCGTCTACTGCTTAAGACGCATCTCGGTTGATACAGCCTCAAGACTTGTATTGATATTGGTTTATTAATACGGGCCTTAGTCACGTTTGACGATAATCGGTTAAGCTGATTCGAAGACATTTAGCTTTTAACAGTTGATTGATGTATTTGGGAGATATAACAATATTATTTACAGAACTGAAGAATATACATGGAACTTAATAACTAAAATAAAATTCTAATCTATACCTATATATTATCTAAGTACGAAGCCGTCGTAAATAAAAAAAAAACTATCTAATAAGAGCACTTAGGCCCCTATTAATAAACAGTTCTCATGATTGACATGGCCTCAACTTGACGCTTGAGAATCTGTTTCATGTTAAAACAGCATCAGAAAAAATGGTCTTGACACTAACACGCGATCTCAATCTCAAGAACCATTTATTAATACGGGTCTAATAAACTAAATAAAAGAGCCTGTTCCACTTCAACACATAGTTTAGAAAACAAATAGTTTAGGAAGTGGCACAGAGAGCCCGTGTGGGAGAGTGCCCAAGTGGAGTGCCCAAGTGGAGTGCCCAAGTGGAGTGCCCAAGAAGAGTGTGGAGGAGTGCAAACCTCAGCTCCAAGACGAAGGGCAACAGCTAGACGAAGAGTATTATTGTCAAGGAATGTGCCGATGCTAGGGCATGGATACGCGTGCAGCCAATAACCAGACTCTTTCCTAAAGGCGGCTTCTAATCTGGTGCGGTCAACACCAGAACTACAGCTCAAAAGTTTTTTATGCAAAAACTTGCATTGCATTTAATTCCAACATTTTTTAGCTGAAGGAACCGCGGGTAAATTTGGACTCGGGACAGCCAAACTTCAGTAGCTTCAATATTATTGTATCTTCCAAATATATGTATTTATGTAAAGGTAAATAATCTTCCCGTGACGTGTAAAAATAAATTATGGTACTGAATACACTATGCGTGGTTCAAGTCTTGAGAGTTTTTTTTGGCACAACGGGGTAGAACTGGACCTCAGTCAGACATGTTAAATAAAGATGAGGCCGAAGGTGGAAGCATACTGCCCAGGAAATTCCATCTTATTTGGGGAACTGGCCATCTTATCTTAACTTTACACCATATGTAGTTTAAAACACTTTTGTTGTGTCTGCAATGATGTAGGTATTTTTATATTGTGAAAGCTTCTTACCCGGCAAGCAGGCAGGTCTGAACAGGTGATCTGGCAGCTGCTCCCCGAGCCTGAGTACTGCAATGTCGTTGTCGTAAGTGTACCGGTTGAAGTCGGGATGTTGAACCACATGTACCACGTCGAAGCCTCCCGAGTGCGTATTGTTCACGTCATACTCGCCCACCAGCACTGACAGACGGGAAGCTTCTACCCTGGAATAGGTGATATTAGTTAGGCAAAGGCAGACCTACGCAGATATGACTACCACTCTAGTACCATATTCGTAGCTTCGTTCAGCATCCATCATGACATCATTATATCACTGCCAATGCAGTATATCGGCCTCCCCCTTACGTTCAAGGGTAGATACAACCTTCGAGTCATCGGGGGCGCATACTAAAGGTCTAGCCTGAAAAGGCTCCAATATAACAAAAATATTATTAAAAAAGAAGGTAAATACGTTATTATTTAAATAATATATCTTATAAAAAAGCTTTCCCTAGCCGTCTGATGGACACTGGGCCTAAGGACTGTAGGTGTGAAGTGGTTTATTATGTCAGCGCTGCATCGTGTACTCAATTTTTGCCTTGAAATAATCGAGCAAGATAACAGCGTGCAGCTGGGCTTTATTAAACCTTTTGGAAATGCAAGGAGTGAAAGAGCAATCCCATGCAGCAAAGGGACATAGTTTTTTTACACAAGTCGCTATATATGGAGAACGCTCTCTGTGTGATTTTTGTGGAAGCTTGCCCAGAAAACGTTTAACTCAGCCACGAGCTTTGTTTCGCAGATCTCACTAACCACTAGCAGCATACCTATTAAGATTAAATTTTTATCAGGAGCCATTAAGGTGACAAGTATTGTATTGGTAAGTCTTAACTGGCATCAGCATAAACATAGGCACTGTTTATCGGTCAAGATAACTTGCTAAATTAGAATTCAGAACGCACGCACGGAGACAATCAGCTCCGTATTCATCACACCACACATCGGTATATTGGAGACAAAAGGAATGGAGCGGGCGCATCCAACGAGCGATCTTGGCCTCCTTCCCGCTGACCTTGAGTTACCAACCGAGAGCACGTATTATGACACGAGATAAAGTAATCTACAATATGTAAAGGTATTTCAGAGCGAGGTATTACTTCAGAGAGTTCAGGGTTAGTTAGCGGTTTACGATTCTTTCTATCTTGTTTATATTCATCATTCTACTGCAGGGACAGGACATTCCTACTAAAGAGGATATAAACACTACTTTTGATTACTACTTCCAAATCTCTATTATGTAACTCAAATAATGCGACACTCGATGCGACACGACTTTAATCTTCTATTTTGTCGTTTCGTGTAATTTGTCCTCGCAAACAAGCAATGGAAAATGAGTGCATCAATCCGAATATTTCAAGCTCGTCGTTCATGATTTTTCCATCTCACAGCAACAGCTTTTGGGTTAGCATCAGCTGAGAATAAGCTAGATAAGAACGATAGATGTCGAATGCCTCCGGCCATTGAATAGTTTACGTTTGTGCTGTGGATTGGCGATTCCCTGTAGAGTAAAATAGCAACAATCCTCTCTGTCCGTGTGGGATTGTAACAGTCACAGACCAATCTGTGGTATCAGTACAGACCAGTGATGGGCAGCATCGTTATTTGTGCGGAAAGATCTGTCAAATCCCCCTGGCTACCAGAGTGGCGATTTATGTTCCTACAAGAGTCAAGCTCACTATTTAGGTACTTTCTTTCAAAAATAGTTCTTACCGTTGTAAATTTTATAAATTTTATGAATTGATGCTAACTAAGAAGGCTAAACAAATAGACTTCGCAATTTGCAAGCTTCTAATGATCTATCCTCGAATAGGTTTTTGGCTTAGTATGTCTTACTTATTGCACATGCAAATGACTTGCGTGCCACATTGCGTATTTGTTTGCACGCTTCTTGGGGTCACTTTGAAGAGACGCAGTTGGTTATGTATGTGATATGTTGTCTGGCGCCAGTTACAGAAACAAAAGGGGTTAATTATTTTGGTGTCACAGGCCCTTGTTATGCAAGGCAAAAGGGCAAATTGGGTATAAGAAGGTATAATGGAAAAATAAAATTTTAAATGAGAATGGTGTCGATTCGGATGTACACCAACTAAACTAAACTAAACTAAAACCAGTTTTAGAGTAGTACTCTCTCTTTCTCCCTGGAACAGTACGATGCGACAGCTCCACTCTAAAACTGGATTTAGTTTAGTTTAGTTGGTGTACATCCGACAGTGGTGTCGATTCGGTTGCACACGAACTAAACTAAAACCGGATTTAGACTGGTGCTGTCGCATTATATTGTTCCAAAGAGAAAAAGACAGGCCTACTTTAAAATTGGTTTTAGTTTAGTTTGCGTACAACCGCATCGACACCAGTAACTGATGATTTGGTTTAGAGACCTTTATGCCTGCAATATGCGTCGGCGAATGGTAACTTTTGACTTGAAAACAATGCCTACAAATGAGAGAATTGACGTAGGTACTGCAACAGATTCTGCTTTCGTCCACCTTCCGTCATCGCGCCAACTAGTCCTGAGATGAGGAAAACTGTCCCGTTCGTTGGCGTTTTGAGTAAAAGTATCCGGCTTCAGATAAGATTGCCATAACCCGGTAGTCTCGAGAGTGTGGAGTCAGATCGAAAGTAGATCGAGGTCACTCGATAACCCAAATGGGAAGTCATGACCAAAAAATTTAAATTAATGCAGACCTCTGATTGGTACTACTTTTGATTATTAAAATTAATTAAAAAGTTTATTAAGTTAAACTCAAAATTTGATAAGCATAGAAAGTAGTCCACGTTCTTACAGTAGACGGTTAACAAGCTATCTGATAATGTTGCAATTTATAAACATTTAAATCGATTTGCGTGAAAGTTTAAGTAGAAATTACCTACTTACCGTGGTCTCTTTTAACCCTTTAGTGTTGAGCAATTTTCTTACTTGAAATCAGTACTACTTAAGTACCTATTACAGCTTTTGGAATGTTTGGAAACGGATATGTATTAGACGACCCCTAGACGACTGATACTTATGTGTAGGTATGATGCATTACAATGGTGATTCTTGTAAGTTGGCGACGTTGGCGCCGCCTAACCAGACATGAACAAAATAATTAAATGATAATTATAATATTAAAGTTTACACGCAAAACAAACAATACCATTAGACTGTATGTATAAATCACATAGATTTTTTAAATTCGTATTTTTAGTATATTTATTGTGAAAAAAATGTGATCACAGCCTGAAGCCAACAACCCAAGACTACACACCAGGATCGCCACTGATGCTTTGTTTGCGTTATTAATGAATATTTGACGACCGATTGGTGTAGTAGATAGTCACCCTATCAACGAAACCAACGGTTGCGGGTTCGAATCTCGCGAGGGGTAAATGTTTGTATGATGAATACGAACATTTATTCCTGAGTCTTGGATGTTTATATAAATATTTATGTATGTTTATCCGTTATCTAGTATCCATAGCTAAGCTTTGCTTAGTTTGGGACTAGATGATTGGTGTAAGTGTCCGAAATATTTATTTATTTTATTTATTTAACTGTTTGAGTAGGTATACGTGTGAACATATACGCCTTTTCAGGCGTAAACTTACGTTAACTTACGAAAAGGCCTGAAAAAGCATAAACGAACGAAAGCTCGTTCATAATGCGAAGTTATCGTCAGTGTTTCCAAAATCTCATAATCTTGGCATAATCCAATATTGGGCATTTACCGGGATATCGTGCTTTATTATCGACTCTATCGTCACATATCAGATGAGAATGTGGCATAACGCGTTTCGTTTCCATATCCCTACAAAAAACAAAGAACGCCTCCATTGGTCAGTCCATGTATTACTCATTTTTGTAATGCAAATATAATTTATGTGTTTTCTGTATTTTCCCTTCCATGGGAAAAATGCGAATTTCCCATTTTAGACGATCAGCGTCATACAAAAAGCCTATTAGTAACCTAAGTTATAATTTACCTACCTATTTATATCATCTGTGTTAGGTTGAAGCAAGCTTGTTTAGCTAAGAGAGAGTGTCATACACGCACCCGTACGTCCAATGCAATTTGTTTGTTGAACAAACTTTGCTAAATAAAGTATTGTGGTATACTTCCGTTCGTCGGTGACATGGGTAGAGACTAAAGTCTAAAAGATCTTATGGCTAAATACTTCGAAGTCAATTCAAATTTTGTAAACCCACACAAATATTGTTTTATGGTGGAATCATTATAAAAATATGACTGATGTTGCCGGCATGATAATACCTACCGTGGACATCCACGGTGTTATAAAAGGGCCCTGTGTCCTAATCCTTGGTCAAAATATTAAAATCAAGTTAAATATTGTAGTACAGTCTGAAACAGATAAACCTTTAAAGTCTGGCATAATATAAATTATGATTTCTGAGGAAATCATTAATGTTTTTCTAACTACCCATTACTCAGAACTCAGTAATTGCTGTAAGTGAAAATTTATCCAAATACGTTCATGATTTCCTGAAATCATTAGTTTGTTGTGCAGGCCTGTGAAGGTGCCTATATTTGTTTTAGACTGTACACTACATGTATAGTATGATGTAAAGAATCTTTTGAAAGGAATTGCACAACGTGAACTTTCGACTTGACTGAAGCACTCGTGGCGCAGTCGTATTCGTTATTCGTTTTCGATTAGCCAAGTTAAGTAATATCTGGCACGGTCAGTCCTTGGATGGGTGACCACTGGTGGCTTTTAATACGAGTGTTTCCGTGCTTTGGAGGGTCACGTCGAATAGTTGGTCCCGGTTGTTTTCAACTGAAGGCAGTCAGCTTAAAAACACTATCTGTCAGACCACTAATCTGACACAAATGCACCAATCTGCACTGGGCCCGCATGGTTAATTATGGCCTATACCCTCTCGCATTGAGCGGAGGCTGTACCTCAACAGTGGGGACGGATGCGGCTGATGATGAATATGAAGATCAAACCGAAGGTGGAAGTGCACGCATCCAACCCCTATTTAACTTACTATTTAGGAAACTGGCTATCTTATCTCAAAAATGATGGCAATGGGTGAACATTCGAAAATAGTCACCTAATTATTACCAATCATCGTCACTGCCCGTCAGATGAGATTCTGGTCAAAAGCGTCATAAAAAAAAACCAAACTGGGAATCGATTCCACGATCTCCGTTTCGTAAACCTCATGTTGATCACATTAAGCCAAGGAGGCGGTTAAATGCGTGGGCAAGAGAGCCATTTAAAATAAGTATGCAGCCAAGATGCCGTCTCAGAAAATTAAGTGAAACCTACGTTCATGCTTGCTCAATGACTGTATTTTGGGAGTTGACATAATACCTTCTACGTCAATACCTAATAATCTTCGACTTTCACTGGATATTCTTCCGAGCCCATTGTGTGCTAATGATTGCTTTGCAGACCTTAAATATTTATTATTAGTGGGTACTTAGGTAGTTACGAAAAAGGCGTACTACGAGTATATAATTTGGGCTCAAAAATTTCCAGGAAATGTCGGTCCGGAAGAGATTTATTAAGTTTTTACCGTGAGGGCGAATTCTGGTGATCCAGTATTCAGTTTAAAAAGTAATAAGATGCATAGACTTCCGCCCAAGCTCACGGGGGTTCAGGCCTCCACACAGGGCCTAGGTTAACCATAGTGATAATTATTTTAAGTTTTAAAATATAAGTAGGTAGGTAATTCGTTCCTTATTATTGACGGTGACGACCTGTTTGGTGTAGTGGTTAGCAACTCTGACCACTATACCAAAAGGTTGCGGGTTCGAATCCCGCTAGGGGCATATGTTTGTGTGATGAATACGGACATGAGTACCCGAGTTATGGATATTTTCATTTATATGGACGTAAGTAAACACTTTATACCGTGGAATTTTAATGATTATTCAACTCACCCGTAAACGCAATGCGTGGCAGTGATGAGGTGATCCCTGGCTACCACTGTGGCTCCACATATAACCTTCCCGTCCCGCCTCAGCGCCGCTAGCCAGGGGAACTCGCCAGGGAAAACCGCCTCTCCGCCAACAACGCGCGGCCGCCGTGATACTCCACAAGCTGAGAATGAGTTACTTTATAATAAGATTGTAAAACACATTTCTACACTAGACATTAGAATTCCTAGGAGGTGGAAGTGGCTTCCTAGGGCGGAGGTGATTACCCTATCACACATTATGCCATCTAACCTGGATTATATTGCCACAACATGTATCCAATTACTGTCGTCAGTTTGATATTCATTTTTAAAAGGATTAATTTTTGTTTATTTATTTATTTAAAAACAGTAACAAATAAAGAGATGAAATTTAAATATAAACTAGAACAAATGTAAAAACTTGGGGCCGCGAGGCAAGGTACCCAATACGCTGGCAACGTTTCCTCGTTGTATGCAGATACTTAAAGCGTTGAGCGAGGAAACAACCAGCTCTTGGGTCACCAGTGACATCGACTAAGCGCTTTGAAATATTAAAGAAAAATTTAAGAGCGCCCGGCCCCCAAGGACCTAAAGTTTCGACTCCGAAAGCAAGGAAAACGTATTCGGAACCGATGTTTCTATATTTGTTAATTTTGATTTTTTCCGCCGTCTCGGCGGCTGCACCTGACCTCCTGGCATTTTTGTTTTGTGACCGAAATAGATCCCAACTCCGCACTCCTCCGACTGTAATCCAGTAATCCAGAATCCACAGTGGTATTCTACACGACACCTACTGAAGGTAGACGGTGCCCTACCTGTCTCTATTGCTACCTTGAAACCCAGACTAATTAAATAAAGAAAACCCGACAGCCTATTTTGTGTTTTGCGGACACCATGTTGGATTTTTTACCATAATATGTATCCAAGGGTAAAGATTAGGGAATAAGAAAGTCCCAGCTTTTTTTTATGCACGACGGGTTCGTACTTGACCTCAATCACACCTGATGTTAAGTGAAGATGAGGTCGAAGGTGGAAGCGTATTGACCCGGAAACCCCAACACATTTGGGGGACTGGCTATCTTATCTCTGACAACCGAAACACAACAATGCTATTAACATTATACTGCTTGGCGGCAGATTTAGATAAGATGGTGGTAGCTAGCCAGGCGGACATTTAAAATGCCCTACCACCAACCAAACCGAGTACTTAAACATGTACCCCGCTGGGGATCGAACCCGCGACCTCCGAATCGTAAACCCAATGTTGTTTACATTGAGCCACGGAGGCGGACGACCAGTTGTGGCCGGGACAGTATATTTTTAAGTTGTCGGCAAGGGACTGCTGATTGAGGAGCTTAAGGATAAGATAATGACGTGTCGTGACCCGTCTGTAGCGCCGCAAACCAACCAAACTAATTGCCGAAAACAATCATCGGCCACGTCCTGGCTGTCTTAACATTATATAGCTGAATAATTGGATAAGAACCCTTAGTTATGACGAAACGGAAAACCTTATAAAACGTGTACAATAAATTTAGCAGCTCGCTTACATAGCACACATACAAACATATATACACAGACACACACACACACACACACACATAATTATTTAGTTATAGTTATTTAGTTATTGTTATTTGGTAATGGTTGTTTAGATAAAGTTACAATGTTATATCTGCATCTTGATCATACTTTCTATATAAGTTAAGGAAGAGTGGATCTTTCTGGCACAGGCATTTTGATGCTTAAAAGAAAGATCCCACACCACATTGGTAATTGTATGATTTGAAAAACAAATAAACTATTTTGTATTTTGTATAATACCAGAACTGGACAGGACGTTGCTGATCCCATCCATAGACCACCATCCATGTAGATATTTTTGATATACTTTCATAAATAGGTAAGTTACTAGTAGTATAGCGCACTGTGATCGTACAGAATTTTCTAGAACATTAACTGACACATATATCTTTGAACGCTTGTCGTGCATACATATCTTTGGTTTTGACTGTATACTTTAGGTACCTACCTACTTAGTTTAAGAACCTATCGCGTCTAAACTGGGTTAACAATCACGATACCGATAAATTATCTTTATCTGCACTCTGTCTGTACATTTGAAACTGAAGTATTTTTTATGGAAAATGTGAATTATCATCACCAAGATTTCTAAATTTACCTACTAAACATTAAAACCATGGATCACCCAATTTATGGACAGTAATATAGTGAGTGAGATTTCGGAGTTTAGTCCTCTACACTGGCTGGTAAGAATGGTAAGTATCTATATTCACTTATTCTATTTTCAAGGTTTTGACTTTAAAGTATTTTCGAGCGAAATACCTATGAAACGAAATATTTGTGTACAGAAACCCACGAATCGATTCTTAAACCTATTTTTAAGAGGAACTATTGGTTCCTCTTAAAAATTGGTTGGTGACGACCTGTTTGGTGTAGGGGTTAGCAACTCTGACCACTATACCAAAAGGTTGCGGGTTCGAATCCCGCTAGGGGCATATGTTTGTGTGATGAATACGGACATGTGTACCCGAGTTATGGATGTTTTCATTTATAATAAGTATTTATTTACAAAAAAAATGTATTTATGTAGTATATCAACCATCTGGTATCCACAACACAAGCCTATATAGTTGCTTACTGTGGAACTAGATGGCGATGTGTGTATGTCTAAGGATATTTATTTATTTATTTGGTTTTTCTAAACAAATGAAAATAATTACCTACTGACCAAAAGAAGTTGCCAGTTTATAATAGTACCTACATTGTTATCCTAGGGATGAAAGTAATCCTCGCTACGCTCCGGCGCCAAACCCTGGACTAAATAAGTCTTTAACCCGAGGCAAACACTGTGATTTTCATTACGGATACAAGGAAAGTAAAACAAATCTCTGCCATACGGAAGTAACTCTACAATTCGAAAAAAACAAACGAAGATCGGATTGCCCCTTTCGCGCCGATTTTGTGATGTTTTTTTTTCTGAGGCCGGCCAACTATTCTGCCATTATTTTTCATTTTCATCATTGAAAAAAATGTAAATATTTAGCCCAAATCTGTTAAAAAAAATTTGTTTATTTTCATTTGTGGTGAGAAAATAAACAATTTTTTTTTAATTATAGAAATAGTTGAAACTAGTTTATAATAAAGTCATTTAAAAAATATATTCTTTGATTTAATATTTAACTTTATGTTATTTCATGAAATAGTTCCTTCAGTGGACCAACCAGCCCTCTGACGCCTGCAAACGTTCCATATTCATAATTAATTTCGCCATTTTCGGGCACTCGAGATATATCACCCAAAATATAAGAACTCTGATATTTTGAATGAAAAGTGGCAATGGATAATGAAAAAGGTCACCTATCCAAGAACGGTCCTTCTCTTTGTCCAGACGGGCACCAATTACTTCGCTAATCGAAAATGAATAGAGAATAATTTATTTTTTTGTATTTATTTTATTATAT
The DNA here is from genome assembly GCA_949316235.1 of Oegoconia quadripuncta. Classification (NCBI taxonomy): domain Eukaryota; kingdom Metazoa; phylum Arthropoda; class Insecta; order Lepidoptera; family Autostichidae; genus Oegoconia; species Oegoconia quadripuncta. The sequence goes on along the minus strand of OX438754.1, from coordinate 18,196,345 downwards.
TTATTTATATTATAACAACACCATAATTTAAGTATGTATGTAATCGAAACATTCATCGAAACCAACAAGGAGTTCCCCTAGACGATCTCGGCTGCAGCATCAGTTCATGTCTATCATATAAATGAGCTGTTTGGTGTAGTGGTTAGCAACTCTGGCCACTCATGTACCCGAGTTATGGATGTTTTCATTTATAATAAGTATTTATTTACAAAAAAAATGTACTTATGTAGTATATCAACCATGTGGTATCCCCAACACAAGCCTATAGTTGCTTAGTGTGGAACTAGATGGCGCTGTGTGTATGTCTAAGGATATTTTATTAATTTTATATAAATGTGTTGTCATCAGAATGAACGAGTTTGCAAAATTTCAGCTACTTAGGTAAACAGGAAATGGTTCTAATTTTATTTTGAAAGTGACAACTTACATACGAACACTGCAAATTAAATAAGCAGTTCTTAAAAAAAATAACTTTGTCTAGAACTTTGTATGGTACCTATTAAATAGCCAGCATGCTACCATAGCCATGTAAAATATCGCTGTATGATTAACTTTGCAGCCGACTGTACCTGGCTGGGAATCGAACACGCGACCTCCGATTTTAGGGTTCCGTAGTAAACAAGGTACCCCTATAGTTTCGGCATGTCTGTCTGTTCGAGGCTTAGTTCAAAGGCTCTTAGTACAAGAAAGCTGTAAAGCATGAGTGTACATATTAATCATGCCGACAAATTGGTGAAATAAAATCTTGGAAAATATATTTTTTTTGGGATACGTAAAGTTACGGCGAATCACTTTATGGTGGAAATTTGTTTATCCCGCGGGAACTATTCACTCTATCGGATAAAAAATATCCTATGTCTTAATCCCGGGTATGTTCTACCTAAATACCAAATTTCATCCAAATCCGTTCATCCGATTCGCCGTGATTCAGCAACAAACAACAAACAAACAAATATACAAACATCCAAACTTTTGCATTTATAATATTAGTTAGATTAAAAGAGCTAGAGTGGAGTGTACCTACCAGCTAAACGGTTGGTTTTGGATACGTGAAAAAATTCACGGCAGTGGTTGGGACACTCAGAAAATTTTGCGAAACAGAAAAAAATTGTTCTATGGGCAAATATATTTTTATTAAATCTTTTCAAAGTACTCTCCACTAGCATCTATACAAAGTTTCATGTGTCTGAACCAATTTTCGAAACACTTTTTCCATTCCGCCGCAGACACCTCGTTTACGGCCTGCTCGAATTGAGCTGATTTTTTATTTTTGGGAATGAAAGAAGTCACACGGTGCTAGCTCCGGGCTGTAAGGAGGGTGACCTAGGAGTTTGACCGGCGTGCTGTCCAGGAAGTCCCTCGTTTTGAGCGCGGTGTGTGCGGGCGCGTTGTCATGGTGGAGCAGTAGCCCACGGAGCCCTGTGTTTGGTCGCTTGTTGCTCACAACAGAGAAAACTTCTAGCAAGCATTTATTAATATACCATTCGGCGTTGATGCTTCTTTGGTTTTGTAAAGGAATTGACGCCAAGTAGCCAGTCAAATTGAAAAAGCTCGCGATCAAAATTTTCCACCCGCTTCTAGATCGCTTCACTTTGGTGGGCGTTGCTTCGTTTTGAAACACCCAAACTGTCGACTGGCGCTTCGTTTCTGGATCGTATTGATATATCCAGGACTCGTCACCTGTAATGATGTCATAAATACGCCGAGACGAACCTGCTTCAAATTTGTTAAGCATATCACGGCACCATTCCACCCGGGCCTGTTTCTGAGCATCGGTGAGGTTGTGCGGCACCCAGCGTGAAACTATCCTCCTCACGCGAAGATGCACGTGCAGAATCTTGTGAAGGCTTCCCGATCCAATCTGCACAATGTGCTGAATCTCTTGGTATGTTACTCGCCTATTGTCTTGGATTAAATTTTTCACTGCTAACACGTTTTCTTCCGTAACAGCCGTCGAAGGGCGACCACTTCTTTCTTCATCCCCCAAAGTTAGTCGACCGCGCCTAAATTCATTATGCCAACGATACACGGTTGCCATAGAAGGGCCTTCATCCATGAATGCCATTTGAAGTCTTTCGTACGATTCTTCCGGTTTCAGGCGGCACTTGAAATCGTATAAAATCATCGCGCGATAATGTTCCCGGTGCAGATCCATTTTTCACTGAGACACGATAATTTAAATTAGCTTGCAAAAAATGTGGAGGGAAAATTTTAAATTGGAATGTGCCTATTTTTACTTATAAATAATCATATTTTTAAAATAGATTTTAACTGGCCAGTCTCTCATTCATAAAAACTTTTTTTCGCAAAATTTTCTGAGTGGCCTGGTATTAGGTCCTTACTTATGAAAATGGCGTTTTGTATGAAGAATTTCATAAAGACTGTTTTCTTCATACAAACATTTTTGTTTTTTTTTTTGGGATCGGCAAATCCAAATTTAGCTAAACTTTGTGTGTATTATCGGATAACATTAAGTTAAGTATAGGCAGCGTTAATTTTTAAAAGTAACCGCTTTATAAAAGTTTCAGCGAATCTAAGAAATGATTATGGGAAGCACATGAAAAGAGCTCTGTTCAATTTTTTTTTATTGTGTGATTTAGCCCAGAAATTAAAAAATATTTCATGTGAAACCTTGAAATAATATTCCATTTTCCAAATAAAAAACAAATTTGGATATAGCTTTGAAAATCACAGGACTTGTTACATATGATTAACGAAGAAAAAAAACTCCAATTTCATAGGTAAAGACCCAATATAATGAAAAGGAACACTATCACAGATAAGCAGACTTTACAAATTAATGAGTAAGTCGAAAAACTTATAAAATGTTCTTTCCGTTGAAAATTATGTCAGCCCGAATATTGTAACGAACAACGAACCCTACACTGCGAGTGACCCGACACGCACATGGCCGGATTTTTTTAAAACTTACGTTGTTTACATTGTGACACGGAAGAGAATGGGGCTATACCACGAGTGTTTGATTATTACAAGTACCTAGACGAAATAAAGCATCAAACACAACCTCCATTCATGTAGTTTGTTACAATGAGAACTGTTATTTTATTACAAATTTGGGTTTGTAGGTGCCGATGGTCCGTAACGGTTGTGTGATTAAATATTTTTCAGTTAGTGGGTCGCAGTTAATTGGAGTTTTAACAATGAAATTAATTAGTATCTGCCGATATTAACTGGGAAGACGCTCTCGGCACACTGTAGGGTTGCCAACTTTTTATAAAAAAGAATGTTATCGAAGAATAAGAATGGAAGAGTAGGTTATGAATACGGACACGAGTACCCGAGTAATGGATGTTTTCATTTATAATAAGTATATTTTATACAAAAAAATGTATTTCTGTAGTATATCAACCATTTGCTATCCATAAGTCTAGTTGCTTAGTGTGGAACTAGATGGCGCTGCGTTTTTGTCCAAGGGTGTTTATTTATTTAATAAAATTTTCAAACTGAATTTGTATGCACTTTTTGCGATTACATTGTTAATGTACCATGTTGTACATAAAATTGTTATTTGCGTTGTGAAAAAGAATTGTACAAATCTATAATATTCTAAAGCCCGTTTTACAGACCCTGCGCAAATCATTATATCTACTTAAAATTGCTTGAAAAGAGGCATAATATTTTATTAGTGTTATAGATTATAAAGTACGCCTACTTACATGAAATCAAGACACGCGGTAGCGTGTCAAGTCAAGTACAATATAGTACAATGGTGTCGATTTAGATTCGCATTCTTTTAACTAAACTAAGACGAGTATTAGACAGGTACTATGGTGTCTTGTAATTCCGGAAAAAAGTAACAGTACTACTTTAAAACGTGTTTTGATTTAGTTCTGTTTAGAGCTCTGCATGTCAGAATCGATACCAATACTCTATTTTACTCAACTTGGCAACCCTAACACATTGATTAGAGACAGGTTTATGGGATGGATTATAAGTAAATAAAAGAAATAAGTAGGTAGAATTATAAGATGTTTACCTACATGTATCGAAACAGGCCTGCCTTTATTTATGTATGTATGTATCGAAATGACAAAAATTCAGAAACTTTAGATATTTTAATTTATCTACCAAAAAAATATCGTACGTATATAAGTACGATTACATACCCAAAAATAAATTATAAAGCTTTAAGTTCAGTGAAAGTGAAATACACTTGACAGTGATAAGTTTAATTTTCGAATTGATTATTTTTATCTATAGCAGCAGCTACTTTACTTATACATATTATTCATATGAGAGTCTATAGTTACTTCTTTCTGTTGTTGCTTGCATATTTTTTTTACCCACGACGAAAAACGACGCGTGTAGTGTGTTTGACTTCGAGTTCGAGACTAAACGACTGTAAAAAACTGTCACCGATTATTATCTATGTTTGATGAAAATCGGTAAGCCATTTAGACATTTGTCTTTTAACACAGTGTTTTATGAATTTGGATCATATTTATAGTTATTTTAATTTATTTATACAATTACAAGGATATTGTGTTTGCTTATGAAATAGGGTTGTACAAATTAATTATTGAATAAATCATTACTATTAACATTATATCTAAATTATTAATAAAACACAATTAAAAATACCTATATCTTATAAAAAAAACACGCCGTCCAACTAGCTTCCGTGAGGCATAGTACCTAGTACGCTAGCGCTATAAAATAAACATTTAATAAACATTCGCTACATACTTAAAAAAACTATGATAACTTGTGAAATTCAAAAAAAAATATTAATTAATTACTCATACATTATCTCGCAAAATTATCTAATATTTATAAATGAGGTATATGTGCTGGTCATTGCTCTATCCATATTAATTGTCGTCTATTCTTTTTAATAAAAAATGCTGTCAATCTTCTCAATACATCATCGCTTTAAATGTGCGTAGACACTCTATGTGTACCAAGTGTAGTTCACGTACCGAATATTCGCTCACTGACTGACTCATCATCATCATATCATCCGAAAGACGTCCACTGCTGGCCAAAGGCCTCCCCCAAAGATCTCCACAACGATCGGTCCGCCTTGCCCGCATCCAGCGGCTTCCCGGTTCTACTCATCTAACTAATATTATAAATGTGAAAGGATGTATGTCTGTTTATTTATTAATTTGTTTGTTGCTCAATCACGGCGAAACGATAGAATGGATTTGGATGAAATTTCGTACATAGGTAGAACATATCCTGGTAATCTATATTTCTTATCCCGATAAAGTGAGTAGTTCTCGAGGAATAAACAAATTAAACATACCCGCGATAAAGTAATCAAAACTGGTCAATCATAATGCGAACAGCCAAGACATGGAACTCCCTTCGTCATTCTTTCTGAATCCTACAAGGGCAGAGTAAATTAGCATTTACTGAATTTTTCAAATTCAAATTCAAATTCAAAAATGTTTTATTTCGTAAGTTCTAAGAATAACATTTGAAATCGTCATGACATACAGTTATCGCTCATTCACTAGACAGTCTCCCCAGAGAAGAACGAGCACGAAACTCAGGGGTTGCTCTTTTTAAATAAGCCAATGCAAATACAATTTGGAATAATTGTTAAATTTATGATTCGACAAAGAAAAATAAGAATAGAATTACTGGATATTGCCGAGCGGTTCATGTCCACGCATTCTTATCATCCATGTAGTCACAAATTTTATAATAGCCTTTGGCACATAGTTTCTGTTTAATGGTTGTTTTAAAGTTATTTAAAGGCAAATTTTGAATGTCTACCGGAACCTTATTATAAAAGCGTATACATTGTCCCTTGAATGACTTAGTGACTTTGTGTAAGCGACTGCTATGGGCAGCAAGTTTATTTTTATATCTTGTATTAACATTGTGTATTTCACAATTTTTCCTAAACAAATGCAGATTCTTTCTTACGTACATTAAGTTTTCGTAAATATATTGCGATGCCTGAGATCGCGTGCTTCATCTTCGGCCATATCGTCACTTTCTATCACATGAGATTGTGGACAAAAGCGTCTCCAGATAATCATAAAAAAGTATTCTAGCTATAGGACATTTATGTAAGTATTTAAATAAAGGTGTGCGTCTCAGCCACCATTAAAGCCGAGCCTCAACATTCTTCGTAGAGTCTAACCCTACCATTACATCTCTCTTGTGGAATTTTCACAAAACAGCCTCCGTCTCGAGTTTACAAAACGACCGTCGGGGTCCATTTTATACGGTTTGTATGATTGCTTGCTAATGTATTTTTTAAATGTCGGCCTGCCCTATAGTAGGTACAGTCTGAAACAGAAAAAACCTATACAAGTCTGCATAAAATAAATCAAGTTTTCTCAAGAAACCTTGACGGTTTTTGGATTACTGAGTTCAACATACTACTATGCCGGTCTGTAAAGGTCTATCTGCTTCAGATTGTACCTAGAAGTCTTTATTCATTATTGGAGATTCGTGTACTCAGTAGAGTCTCAGATAGGTTTATATTTAAGTACCTATACAGGGTGACATGTAATTCCTTTAAATCCTGTTTACCGGTGACTGTACTCCTGATTACGAACAACTTTCCACTAGGAACCAAAGCCGAATTTAGCCAAAAATTGTTGGACTTCCATACTAAAGGCGGTTACAGAATGGTTTACTCTGTATGGCTAATTGAAAAATGTTTGATCAAATTCGTCTATGGTTTGTTGGGGAAAGTTGTTCGTAATCGAGAGTGGCGTCACCATGTTAATGGGAATTACACGAATTGGAATTGTCTATAAATAAATAATAAATAAATAAATAAATATCCTTGGACATGCACACAATGCCAACTAGTTCCACTTTAAGCAACTATATGCTTATGGTTGATATAGGTACTACATAATTACATATTATTTAAATAAATACATAATTAATTACACATAATTTTTTGGTGGTAGGGCATTTTAAATGTCCGCCTGGCTAGCTACCACCATCTTATCTAAATCTGCCGCCAAACAGCAATGTTAATAGCATTGTTGTGTTCCGGTTGTCAGAGATAAGATAGCCAGTCCCCCAAATGTGTTGGGGTTTCCGGGTCAGTACGCTTCCACCTTCGACCTCATCTTCACTTAACATCAGGTGAGATTGAGGTCAAGTACAAACCCATCGTGCATAAAAAAAAAAACTTTTTTTTGTAAATAAATACTTATTGTAAATAAAAACATCCGTAACTCGGGTACACATGTGCGTATTCATCATACAAACATATGCCCCTAGCGGGATTCGAACCCGCGACCTTTTGGTATATTAGTCAGATTTTTTAACCACTACACCAAACAGGTCCTCTATAGATTTGATTGGGCAGAAAGAGAATAATGAAGCAAGTTCTAGCACTCAAATTCACAATAAAAGATTTTGAAAATTATTTGATTGTGTCGTATGTTGCTTTGGCTAGATAGGTAGCTTTGTTTATACTTATATATATGTGTATGTCATGCATTTAGACAGGATTTTATTGTTTATGTAGTTAGGTAATACTTTAAATCTTCTTAGCTTCTTGGATATGATCGAACAATACCTATTTTTGAGATTCGAAACCATTCTAGCTTATAGGTAATTAAAATTAAGTAGTTCATTAGGTACCTAGTTACATACGACGACCTGTTTGGTGTGGTGGTTAGCAACTCTGGCCACTATATCAAAAGATTGCGGGTTCGAATCCGGCTAGGGGCATATGTTTGTGTCATGAATACGGACATTTGTACCCGAGTTATGAATGTTTTCATTTATAATAAGCATTTATTTAGAAAAAAAAATTGTATTTATGTATCAACCGTCTGGTATCCACAACACAAGCCTATAGTTGCTTACTGTGGAACTAGATGGCGCTGTGTGTATGTCTAAGGATATTTTATTTATTTATTATTATTATTTATTTGTATATTGCTTTCTACGGAAAGATTGACTTTGTTGTTTGTGTTTTATGGTTTGAACATTATGTATGTATAAAGAAAATAATGTGTGATCCTGCCTGATATATCTACGGGCTTATAATTATCTTTCGGCTATTATGTTGTTACTTTATCTTCGTATAAATTATTAATATAGGATTATGTGGACTAAACTCCCAACAGCCCTGGTCATCTGCTTGGATAAAGCCGATTGTCGTAATTATTAAGTTTTTTTAAAGGAGGATGCGCTGGGTGGCTGATGTAGATTCAGTGGGCAGATGACAGTAGAATCATTTGACCATCTACTCCAGTCCTTTAGAACTGATAGGACGCAAGCAAGTAAACTCGGACTAATTCCCAGCCCTATGTCGTAGATAATGGATACATATTGTATCTTATGACAAGTACTATTGGGAATGACTTTTGAAAGGCATCTGTTCTTTCCGGAGAATTTGATGGTTGATTGTTGTAGAATCCGGAAATATTTATGTTATCTAGTATCCATAATACAGGCAATGCCTAGTTTGGGACTAGATATTGAGCCGGTATTTCATTTATATATTTTATTTCATTTAGAAAACCGACAGCTGTTTGGTTTGTCTTAACATTAGCCAATTACAGGTTTCTTAAAGTAATAAAAGATAATATAGGTACCTGGAGTGACAATTAAATGTTACACAAAAATAGTTAGCTACATCTGAATATACTAATTTGTTGTGTGTGTGGTTCGTGTACGTGTGAAGGTATGTGTTAATGTCTATATTGGTAAAAATAATAATGTTATTTAAATTATTTATGGTATGTTTAATGAATATGATGTGTGATCCTGCCCGATTTGGTAGAGAAGGGATACAGATTGTATCTTTTTGACAAGAACCGAGGGGATAATATTTGAGTGGTCAGTGGAATGAGTTTTATAAAAAGGTATGAGAATCCTTTCCGAGGAATTTAATTGATCTGACAAAAGATGGTGAATCAGATTTAACTTTTGGTAGATCGATATTTCGAGCAGTAGGTACAGTACAGTCAGCTGGAATAGATAGTCATGTATACATTATATTTGGAACAAGAAACTGCATCTTCTGTGCCTAATATACCACGAAAAGTTTTCCGAAATTTGTGACTCAAACAAAAACGAAGTGTTCCGTTTCGTTCTATTTTCGCATAATATCTTTTTATTACTATGAACTGATTTGAAAGGTTCTCAAAACACTTTGTCTATCAAAATCACATGGAATACGTCGTTTTTCGTCCTCCTTTTGGATCCGAAATTAGAAAACTTTTGTGGGATCACCACAGTGGCGAAATTATAAATTAGAAGAGCAACTTAAATTGACTTTATAAATAATATGTGTATACAGAGTAAAAAACATTTGCAAATAACGATTTTTTTACCACCGTAGCAAAAAGAGCGATGTAAGTTTGAAGCCTTTGTCAATCTGTGGCATTGTAGTACCAAAACGGCTGAACGATTTGAAAGGATTAATTTACGGTTCTTAATCGTGTTTGATAGAAGCCGTTTCCAAGATATTTAGTTGGTTTGTATATATGGACGATATAATCAGTTTCTCGGCGGTTTTCTATATTTTCAATTTATAGTTAAACTACCTACTTACCAAATGCACAAATAAACTAAATCACTTAAAAGCACTAGTAACAAATAAATTACCAATTTCTTTAACACTTATCACAAACACATCCTTCCAAATCAAATTGCTCTTAAAAACTATTTTCCTCGACCACATTCGCTGCTACAGCAAGGAGATTGACACTCACTGCAGGGCTTGCAGGCACGTGCGATGGCTGCCGCTAGCACGACGACGCAGAGAGCGCGCAACATGTCTGCCGATGTTCCAATCAGCTCTGGAGGCGGTGGGAGACGCCGGCCCAGCTATTATAGGGCGCGGGCGGCGCCTCCGATAAGGCCTCAGGCGAGGCCACCATGGGCCAAGTTCACGGGTGCCCGTCGAGCGCGCGAGTGACGAGTGAACGTCATTGTTGTCCACTCAACGTCAGGTGGCAGGCCCTCGGTGGGGTTGGGACGGCCTTGACATGGTTATGTAATGGAATTAAAAAGTTACAAAGGATGTTGTATTTATTATTGATGTAACTCGTATATCAAAAATAAACATAACACAATATCTTTTACGGTATAACAGGCGCTACGTTCAGTAAATAAGTACTTTTGAGATTTGAATGGGTAAAAAGCATTTAAATTCAAATTCCCTAAAATGGTGTGCTTCAGTTTCTTGAAAATAGATTAGAATTTAATATATGTTTGGGTTTAATGTTTAATTTCCAGATTTTATACAAAAATATAAGTCGATTGAGTTTCGCTACTTCACGTCGAAAATACGTCTATAATAAATGTGTGTAGATGACTTACGTCGGCACTGAAACGTGGTCTATGGTCCACATAAGGGCGCCAAGGTCAAACATCGAGCCATGGAGATGGCGAAGCTCGGTGTCTCAATACGAACTAAAAACGAAAGTCACCGACATAGCCCAGCGGATTATTAAGTTGAAGTGGCTGTGGGCAGGGCACATAGCGCGATTGTTAGTCAAGGTGGCATAAAAGCTGTTAAGTGAAGACCACATACCGGCATGAAAGGTCACGAGAAGTCGCTGGATGCCAGTCCCTTCCACTGGTCACTCAGGAAATCTATGGGGCAGGTTCAGCAGTGGACGTCATGTGGCTGTGTGGATTATGATATGATAAAACAGTTCATTATCATCATCTTATCAGCCGAAAGATGTCCACTGCTGGACAAAGGGCTCCCCCATAGATCTCCACAACGATCGGTCCTTCGCTGCCCTCTTCCAGCAAAGTTGACACTTGTAAAAATTTTCCATTGGCGACTGAAATAAGGAGTGCATGAACTCAATAGATTTTGAGTACTTATGTCCTAGATCCGTAAGATTATGATATATTAGGTCCTTACCTATGAAATTGGCGTTTTGTATGAAGAATTTCATTAAGACTGTTTTCTCCATACAAACATTTTTGATTTTTTTTTGGGAACGGCAAATCCAAATTTAGCTAAACTTTGTGTGTATTATCGGATAACATTAAGTTAAGTATAGGCAGCGTCAATTTTTAAAAGTAACCGCTTTATAAAAGTTTCAGCGAATCTAAGAAATGATTATGGGAAGCACATGAAAAGAGCTCTGTTCAATTTTTTTTTTACTATGTGAAAAATTTAAAAAAAAAATATATTTCATGTGAAACCTTGAAATAATATTCCATTTTCCAAATAAAAAACAAATTTGGATGTAGCTTTGAAAATCGCAGGAATTGGTATGATTAACGAAGAAATAAAACTCCAATTTCTTATGTAAAGACCCAATATAAAGGGCACATTATATGTCACATATCAGCATATGCGTAAAGAATTTCCCTGCGAAAAAAAGTGCGGTTAGCTGGCGGTCTTAGAGGCAGTTGATATATTGGACTGCGACAAGCTGGTTTAGTCATCTGACATTGATATCACAGCCACACGGTGAGTAGGTCAGTCAGGTCATGCAGGTCGCTATTGTGAAGTGATATGAAATTTTTTCAATAATTAACGCCCTCTGCATCTTTTATGTCAGTCAGGTTTTACATTCGTCGACCCCATTCGTCACTGCGCTTGCATAGCGGACAAGCCCTCGACACACAGAGAGTGCAAGATAAAGATGTCCATTCACCATCCACCAGAAATCTAAAAAACTAAGGCCCGTATTAATAAACCATTCTCAAGACTGAGAACAGTCTTGTGACTGGTCTCAAGTAAACGTGTTGACTAATAAACCTTACTTGACACCTGCAACGCACGTGCTTACTCAAGCAGTACTCACTTGAGAGTTGCGTGTATATTAATACAAATAAACGAAACTCAAAGAGGCGCCGCTGAGGCGAATATTTGAGAAGTGATCTCAGCTGAGTAGACCTCAAGATTGGTTTATAAATTAGCACGGAGCTTGAGATAGCGTCAACTGCTTAAGACGCATCTCGGTTGATACAGCTTTCAAGACTTGTATTGAGATTGGTTTATGAATATGGGTCTAAATTTACTCGGATCACATCCATACATCAACTGGACATGGATCAATGCTTTCCATGATAGTGTCATAATCGAAACCCTGAGTTGGCGATCGCAGATTTCTTAACGCTGCTACCCATCACTGGTGTATGCTGTTATGCTCAGTTTCCACATCACACCCATGGGAACACACCCACATAAAAAATTTGTATTTTAGTGGTGTCATAAGATGGGATTGTGTTTTGTTTTGGATGCGACACTACTAAATACAAATGCGTGCTTCATCTTCGACCACATCGTCACTTTCCATCAGGTGAGATTGTGGTCAAAGGCGAATCCCGTCAATCATTTAAAAAAAATCTAACCGGCTCCCAAACTGCTGTATGTATTTTTTGTGTGTTTACATATATTTTGGTCAATTGTTCACCGATTTTTATGATTATTTTTAGTTTGACAGGGTATTACCAGGGTGGTCTGAAAAACATCTGATGATGCACTCCGGAGGTAGAATGTGGAACCTTACTGAAGTCGGTTGTTTTGCCAATTTATGGTGCCAGTTAGGTCTTAGTTTTTCTCAAACATGACGATCCAGGTTGACTAGAGAGAGCCCTTTATGGCATAGATCCGCTATTGTACTTAATTTTAAGTTAGATTTAATTTAATTTATTCAGGTAAATCATGTGAAGTACAATAAAGCGTTTACAAGCAAACAAATCGCGTATTGAAAGACGCAAGGGGGTTATTTGGTTCCCGAACAGAAGCTGTCTCCAAGCGTAAAACATTTTTATTTTTAAACATTTCGTTAAGTACATTTTATCTATCACTTTGATATGAGGAGTCGAACATTTTTTTAATAAAAATTTTGAGCCGTTGCATATTCTACTCACTGTACCTGAGAATCTCCTTTCGGCTTAGTACCAGACTTCCGACTAACCTTATAAATTATATGAACGACGCTGATGGACAGATGGACGAAGAATGTGCAACTTTTTGATTGATGGCCAATGAACAGCCAGCCAACAGCGGTTTATCGTCCACATCCTCGCAGAAAGCTGAGCTTTGTTATGCAATGCCGATGTAATTTCCCCGCACCGGCTGTCAAATCGCCACGCCAGGTTATAATTTAATTCGTTTACATTTGGACAATGTTGGCCAACGCCTTACGCAATACAGGATCAACAAGATGCATTCGATGTTTTGCAATTTTCGATATTTTCGTACCAAAACCTGCACTTGGACGAATCTTGACCAACATAACTTTGGCGCCATTCCACTTTCTCATTTTTTAATGCGCTGGTGCTAATGAGTTTCGAGCGAGAACAAATGGTTGCGGGCAAGTAAAGATTCCATTCACGCGAATGTCTTTTATTAATTTTGGGTAAACATTGTGAATGTTAACGGATGTGTGATGTTTATGGAGTGAAGAATGTTGTTATATACTTACATAAATAAATGAATAACGGAAGAACAGAAACGGCGTAGTTTTAAGATAGCAACGACCTACTCGCACGATAGTTCCTGTAACTTGTTTACAAAATAGTGGGTCAAGTTTATTTGTAAAACATTGGGTGTTTTAGGTGAACTGATTATTCGTTGACTTCTTAGCTATCGTAATATTGAAAATGAAAAGTACCTAGACTTTATGATAATTTCATACAACAGTAAAAGAACGTAGGTTAGAACCGGTGAACAAAAAACGTGATGACCTCTAATTGATTCAGCGACTTCTGAGTGTTGGTTCTGTAAGTTTATTGTGCGGCTCGCGTCCGAACGCAACGGTTACATTTCCAATGGACCTTAAGCCCGTAAAGTTTGTAGTCGTTTGGGAGCTCACCGCCAACTTCGATGTGCATTACGGACTAACATAGCTGGGTCACTACCCATACAAGGCCTTCGACATCAAGGAAATAAATCTTTAAATTTCTCTAGTGTGGATAAACAGTAGCGACCTTGCGGAGACCTCGGAGGCGTGGTGGAAAGAGCCATGTTTCACGGCTACAGGCGCAGTAGAACCATGAATCAGTGGGGATCGTGACAACTGTGCCAAGGCGAGTGCTGTGCCCGTATGTCGATAACGATGGCGAGCCTTCTCTCGCCTGTGGAATTGTTACCACTGGACTCTTCATTTCGAGTTTGGATCGAGCTAATATTTCCGTATTTCAAGGAAACAAACGTCAAACACCAGAAGGATACACATAAAAATATAATATACTTCAATAATAGGTGCTCTAATCTAAGAGATATAATAAATATCTTTGCACAAACACACAGCGCCATCTAGGTCCACAGTAAGCATCTAGGCTTGTGTTATGGATACCAGATGGTTGATAAACTACACAAATATTTTTTTTTTTTTGTAATAAATGAAAACATGGTATCGTTACGATTTGTTAGATCATTCTCCCGATCTTCGTAATATTTATTACTTCGTAGTAAATTTTCCGTTCGTTTATTTCCCTGATCGGTAAAATTCACATTTACCATAATTTATTATTTCGTTGTTTTAATCAGTAGTACATTTTCACTAGGAAACCTGTGTGACAAATCACCAGTCTCTCGGGATGGTAATTTAAATTGTGAGACAAGATGTGGGTTTATGTTTCATTAGTGTGTCTTTATGTACGTGGGGGTGTGTAAGGGTATTTTTGCGCAAATATAAAAATTAGAATATACCGGATGAGTTTTTTTAACGTAAGGAAAAAAATAGGTGTATAAATTAGGTAAGGGGAATAGAAGTTATTGGCATAGGTAGTTTTTTTTTTTTTTCAAAACCTTCATCGACCCGGACGCGCGCCTACCGGAGATTTATTTGCGACTGGCGGGATTCCTAGAGTTCTTATCATGCGAATTTTAATTAGAACTCATATTTTCTCCGAGTTTTTTTAAATTTATTTAATTTAATGATGTAATTATGTGCAATAGGCTACATACGCGACCATCAATTGCCATAACGTTTTATTATTATTTTATGGTTTCGAAGAAAAAAAAATTACACTACCTATGCCAATACCTTCTATTTCACTTACCTAATATGCCCTATTTTTTTTCCTTACGGTAGAAAAACTCAACCAGTATATGTTGGAATATAGGCAGAAATACTTCTATATTAAATACTCAACAACCCATTACAAAACTTCGTGTTTGAAGTCGGTTAATTTACATTAAATTGTAGCGCCGACTTCGAAAGGCATATTTTCATATACTAGAAACAATAATAATTACGACAGTGAACATTGAAAATAACTGATTGAGAGATACGAGAATTTTAATAAAATTATTTTTAACCGACTTCAAAAATGGAGGAGGTTCTGTATTCGGGGTATTTGTAAAGACTTTTTTCGGTGAAGTCGGCTTTTTTGTTAAAAAGTTTTATTTAGCTGTTTATTAATATGGGTGAAAGAAAAACATCAAATATGCTAATGTCAAATAAAAGCATTCATGTGAGAAGCTTTGATAGTCACTGGAATTAGTTTGTGTGCTGAAAGTAGTTCATAATCAAGCGTAGCGCCATTTGGCGTGGTTAATGGGAATAACACGCATTCAAATTCACCCTGTATAGGCACTGGAAGGACAGGTCGGGGGGTGTAAATGCATAGTCAGCCTACAGCTGTCAGAATTCTAAATCAGGCAGTGATGGATGACTCATTCGAGATTACTTGCGTCAACTACCTATATATTGCCTCCGGGTTCCAGATTAAGAGCATCGACTACCGACCTAAAACAAATTCGTTTGATTCGCAATGTTCCAGATTAAGAGCATCGACTACCGACCGATTCGTTTGTTCGCAGCATTATTCTACGGTAACATATAATTCGAGTTCTCGTAGTAATTACTACACAATCTTATTTATGGATTTGTCTGAATAATCTGAAAACGGAATGCACCAGTGACACAGTATCGTGCCCTTATTGGACCTGCATGATATCTGACCATGTAAACGTTCCACTTTGTTGCTCACTTTGTGCTGAAAATGTCATACCACATTGTATATACAAGGTCCACTTGGACTACCTAATGTACGCTGATTATGAAGATTTAGGTACCTACTTACCTAAAGTACGTACATTGTTACACGTTTCCGTTAAAAAACACTGCTGTTATGGGTTTTGCCATAACTACTATTGGCACTTTTACCTACGGTAGCCTCCTGGCTACCGCACCATCAACGCTCACTGCGGTCTGGCGCTGTCCGTGGTGTATTAAATTAGGGAGTCGAGCTTCATTCGACTCTCTCCCCCATAGGGTTAGCCGCTTTGGCTTTTTGCGTCACATTAGCTACACTCCCATTTGCTGGGGGGGAGGTGGGACTTTCTTTCTTTCCTACTTTTCACCCTTAAATTCTTTCTTTAATTAGTCTGGGGTCCAAGGTAGCAATAGAGTCACGTAGGGCACCGTCTACCTTCAGTAGGCGCCGTGCAGAGTACCACTGTCCATCCTGGCTTACAGGTGTTACAGTGGGAGGAGAGCGGAGGTGGGATCTGCTGTTATGGGTTTGACGGCGTGGTATGTGTCAATCTAACCTTTGTTTGTCGAGGGGAAAAGCATTTACGCGTTCAACCCGCCGCCGACGGGGATCAGCGGCGGGGATATGTGGGACTTCCCGCTCCAGATCGGAGCGGTCCTACCTACTAAAACTCCCCGGCGACTTTCCTCGGCAGTAGGGAGGACCTGGGAACGCAAATCTAACCTATTAGAGATAGGTTTAAAGTGTATAAACATTCTAACCTTTTCGTCACAGTACATTTTTGAAAATCTGATGTATGTCAAAAAAATATAGCATCATTTAGGAAAAATAGTGATAAACATGATGTCAATACAAGTAATAAAGATAAATTTGCAGGTCACATAAGTCGCCTCCGCAAAGTCAGTATAATTCATTCAAAGGGCTATGTAAGCTTTTTCAATAATGTTCCGGATGAGATATTTTTTATTATATTTCAATAAATTTAAAGATACTATAAAAGAGAGACTTATTAAGAAAGCATATTATAAAATATCAGATTATTTAGTTAATAAACATTCAGGGACATAACCAGCCCATTCACATAACCAGGCTAGGCTTTTTCAATAAGGTTCCGTTCCAGTTGATATACAAAATCTTCCTCTCAATAAATTTAAAGATACTATAAAACAGAAACTTATTAACAAAGCATTTTATAAAATATCAGACTATTTAGGTGATAATCATCCCTGGACATAATCAATAATGAAATATAAAAACCTTTATGTAAAATTAAAGCCTGATTTTATAAGAGCAACCCTTCGAGTTTCATGCTTGTTCTTCTCAGGGGAAAATTGCATTTTGAACAAGCAGCAGCTTAAAAAATGTAAAATTGACTATTTTAAGTGTACTCTGTGTCCCTTCAAAATAAAGCGTTTTTGACATTGACTTTCACTATCTTTTGTCCGTAATGCCGTGGTGATTTAATTGCGGTTCTAAAACGACATGCGAAAGGTTCTTAGCCATTGATGAAAATCGATTGAGCTTCTGTTTCGAAGATATACTGGATTACATATACATGATTATTACGGCATATTAGGTGTGTGAAGGTGAAGGTATTGGTATAGGTAGTTTAATTTTTTTTTCTCAAAACAATCATAGAATAAAGCCATAATTGTGTGATTTGACGGTCGCGTTTGTAGCCACATCCACATAATTACACCATAAAATTAAATAAATAAAGAAAACTTGAAGAAAATATGAGTTCCACATTTTCGCATGATTAGAGACCCTAAGAATCATGCCAGTCGCTTATCAATCTCGGTCGGTCGGCGCGGCGGGCGGCGCGTGCGTTTTTGAAAAAAAATATAAAACTACCTTTTTTTTTATATGAGAGGGCGGCAAACGAGCATGCGGGTCACCTGATGGAAAGCAATCACCGCCGCCCATGGACACTCGCAACACCAAAAGGGTCACAGATGCGTTGCCGGCTTTGAGGAAGGTAGGCTCGTTTCTTGAGGTTCCAATAACTTCTATTTCGCTTACCTAATACTCGCAGCCCTATTTTTTTCCTTACGGTAAAAAAAACTAGGTAGGTAGGTATAGTTTTTAACCGACTGTCCAAGGAAGTTATGTGTGTGTAATGTTATGTGTGTGTGTCGTGTCACCCCCTGTACCCAAAACGGCTTAACCGATTGCGAAGTGCACGGTGACGATAGATTCGTCTTGATCCCTGAAGTGTTAGTGGATATATTTTATGGTAAATCATTAATCTATTCTAATCCAGAACTTAGCAAAGCCTTCTACTAGATAACGGGTCCGTCTAAACTAATATTATCTAACTAATAAATAACTAATAAATCTAACTAATATTATAAATGCGAAAGTTTGGATATTCATTTGTTGCTCAATCACAGCGAAACGGATGAATGGATTTGGATGAAACATGGTATATAGGTAGAACATACCCTGGATTACATAGGATTTTTTATCCCGGTAAAGTGAGTAGTTTCCGCGAGATAAAAAAGCTTCCGCGATAAATTTCGCGCCTCACACCGCGATTAGCGACAGGGCCAGGGGGTCTACTCCCTAACGAAAATAGCTTCGGACTTTTTGCTTCTGCTAAGAATCTATTTGTATAACTTCAGACGTTCCTTGCGTCCTGCACTAACTTGTGATGTCAAATTATATCAACAAAAGTAAAATAATGACGATTGCCTTATAATTGACACAGCAAACTGCAAAAGAAAAAGTCCCAAGTTATGGCCGTCCGAAGCTATTTTCGTTAGATAGTATAGATCCCCCTGTTACGACGATACCCTCCCGGTCGCACCGAGGGGTGTCATCCTCTCCCGATGAGCTCCTATTGCTCCGAAATTTAGCTGAACGCGACCCTCGAGCGACGTGCATGGGGCCTAGCGAGCGTTGCCCCCCCCCCCGATGTCGCCTCCTGCGAACGGGATCGGCCCTCTTCCGATCCCTAAAACACCTAACGAGATTCAAACCCACAACCGTTGGTTTCGAAGGCAGGAGGGCCACTACCCACTAAACCCATTGGCTGTCAAATTTATGCATATTCTGACCCTGTATTATTTTTAAAATTATTTAATGAAGAGCTACTGCATAACTTATTCATAAAACACAATAGAGAAAAGATAGACGCAATTTGACGGCCGACCTTCCTATATCTAGCTATCATAGCAAACATGGCGTTATTGTGCAATCTTTAACAATTTTATTAAATTTATACGGCATGTAGGTAACAGTGAAGTCGCTTTACGGAAACCCAAGAAATAGATAAAAAAAGATATTATTTACTAATGTAATTAAAGCAAGGTAAGTAATCCTTGATAATGGCATCATGATAAAAAATCCCTGTAAATTTAAACATTCTTTAGGTCACATTTTTACAAGTTAGCTACGACATCATCATCATCATATCAACAACAGGACGACAACTGCTGAACATAGGCATTCCCCATAAAGTCCTCCAGGTCTTGGAGTCCAGGTCCTCAGGTCCCCAGGACGCGACCTGTATCGAGCGATTTCCCGCGAACTTTATTAGATCGTCTGTCCACTTTGTGAGGCCATAGGGGTCGGCGAGACGGTTATGTGTGACTCCCCTCCCCTAACAGGAGAGGAGGTATACCCACTAAAACCGCGGCGACAAGGAGGTTTTGTAGGGGGCCCGTTCCCGGAGGGCGACGTGAATGGACAGCCAACGCTGCGCTCGCCGAGTTCTTTAATGCCCCACCTACCTGCGACTACTAGTATATTACATAATTTAAAAACTTGAAACTAATCTAAGGCCTGTGTTACAGAATCATGCTAATGTCATCTATCTACTTATAAATTTAAAATTCAGAAAACGCTCGATAGACTATATCATCCAAATACGATGAAGCCAGGAAGTGGATAATCCCGTCTCCGCACTCCTCCCAATGTAAATTCTATTAGCTAGGATCGACAGTGTCCTACCCGTGCTCTATTGCTACGGCCCCAGATTTATTAAAGAAAGAATTAGCGTATGCGTGTGTGTATCTCAATATTGCGCGATCCGATTTGAGTGGTGTTTTTTTTAAATCAAAATCAGAACGAAGGGGAGGGTTATAAGCTGTTTGTTGAAAATATTTTAGGGCGTTATAAAGATATTTAGCATTTAACACAGTTATTTGGTGTATTTGGATGATATAGTCTATCGAGCGCTTTCTGAATTTTCAGATCCGATGGTACCAAATAGTTGTAGTGTTATCCGAATTACAGAAAAGTTTCAAATCGATTCTCGAAGTAAGTGAAAATCGATTTATTGTATTTATTACAGACAAAATTGAAGCGAAATGATAGTGTTGGTAGGGGAAGACCGAAAGGCCAAGTCAAGAGTACCCTAAACCGACGAGCATGTATGCTTATGAGAGTGAATGAAGCAAAATAGGTGTGTCAGGATCGTAGCAAGTGAAACTCTGTATCTGCCTACCCCTACGGGAAACAGGCGTGACTTTATTTATGTATGTAACATAGAAGCATATAATGAACCAGTTAATGCCTCAACATTAATAATAGCAATATTACCCGTCAGGTGTTGCATTGCTAAGGAAAATCGGAAAGGCGCTTTTTCTTTCTCACATCGATATAGGTAGAGTTCGGTAGGTATTTTGAACAGGACGTTTTAAAATGCTTTGAAGTGCTTTACAAAAACATTGAAAACCTCAATTACTACCTACATATTTACACGGAACACATAACATTCAAAATGTTACATAACCATTGAAACGTTTTCATTTAATATTTCGCATGTTGTCTCATCTATTACAGTCCCACATTGAACAGCTAATAGCAATAATTGCAGCATTAAGCGATAATAATTCCATTGTAATTGCCTCGTATATCTGTTATGGAATTTATGACGATGCTTCTAAGTGGGATATAATGTGCTGCGGGCTGGAGTCTGATGCACAGAAGTCCCACCACTATTGGCAGGACCAGGCCGTTTGTTTGTCAGGACTAAGTAGTACGGCCACGGTAGTCCAGTTGAGTGAAAGTGGTGATAGTCTTTCCCTTTCTACCAATAATCTGCAGTGTGCTCACGGATTCGCGAACCAACTGCCACACCACTCGTTTTCCTTTACTCGCGACCATCCCACTGTGAGTTACATTTTGTTTATATTTAAATAAGTGAAAATTTTATTATTAAGTAATGTGAATGTGATTAGATTATTAATAATTTAGGTGATTTTGGTTACTTCAAATTAGGGTAAACGTAGAATTGGATTGGTTTAATTTAAATTGTGAGTGTGACGCGATCGGGTCTTCGTATGGTTGAATATCATTCTGATGTATCACTAAAGAATAATGTGGGTCACCTTCATGCAGAAGCATATCAGATATGACTCATTAGGGTGGTCCTCTCTTAATATTGGTATGATAAAATTCGACACTAGCTAAATTCATTCTTTCGAAGAAGGAAATACAGGGTGAATTTGAAATTGTGTAATTCCCATTAACTGCTGACGTCACTCTTTTTTTGATCGAATGCGACCATGGGTCCTTGGGGAAAGTTATTCGTAACCAAGAGAATTACACGAATTTAAATTCACTCTGTATACCCTATCATTATAACAAGTAAAAACTTCTCTTACTCTATTCGATAACTCTACGATTAGCACTATATAACTTCTTTTTTAATTACGCAGAATATACAGGTTGTTAAAACGATAACTTTGTATCTAAGTGTGACAGTCCTGACCCAGATTTGCAACAAATACATCTAAAATCACAGAAAGTGGCAGTGAAAAGAGATTTTTGAGATATCACATTTTTACACGACTGACCCAAGAAGGAGGGTAATGTTTTTCGAGACTACGTATGTAAATATGTAATAAATGTATGTAGATTTCTATGCAAGGTGTCGTTCTATTCATCTTCAATTCGATTTTATCATAATCAATATAGGTAGGTACACAACGTCTTGATCCCCAGAGCATAGGATACATTTTAAGTAAAAAATCCAAGATAGCGCTCGCAAAATACAAAATATTCTATCGGTTTTTAAATACTTAAATAGTTATTTAAAGATTTGCACATGCATTATCTAATAATTATGTCAATAAAGATAATTGTGTTAGAATCACTTTTATGTATCAGGCCCATGAAAGCTATACTAATCATCCTATATTTTGTACTAATATAATTTGCAAAAAGTAACTAGTTAATACTAATATTCTAAGTAATAATTTTAATCTATATATAAAAATAGTTATTGTGTATACCGTATGAGGTAGACGCAGACTTTTCTTTAGGCCTATAAGCCTACGATTTTGTTGTACGGTTTTCATGTACCAATCTTTTAAGATTTGGATAGCGTTAGCCATGTAGGAGTACGAAAATAGTTTTTGTGATAAAACACAGTCATTAGTTCAGTTGTTTCGTACAATATATATACGATACAATACTGTACTGTAAATTGAAAATTTGTAAAACCCCCGAGGTAACCATTTATATCATCTTGATAACAATACAATACAAATACACACAATATACAATAAACCAAGTATACAACAAACCAAACCAACCCTGTTAAAAGCTTAAATATCTTGATTCGTCATCGACGACGATAAATATCTGACATTGGTGTAGTGGATAGTGACCCTATCAGCGAAACCAACGGTTGCTGGTTCGAATCCCGCGAGGGGTAAATGTTTGTGTGATGAATACGAACATTTATTCCCGACTCTTGGATGTTTATATAAATATTTATGTATGTTTATCCGTTTATCTTGTATCCATAGCACAAGCTTTGCTTAGTTTGGGACTAGATGATTGGTGTAGTTGTCCGAAATATTTATTTATTTATCTTCAAAACGGCTTAACCGATGTAAAGTACCTACACATAATTGAAAATTTAGAAATATCCCTTAAAAAATCGTGTTAAAATATGAATATCTAAGAAATGAATTTTCATCAAACACAAAAAAAAACGCACTAAAGTACCGCACCGTACGCTTCCACCTTCGACCTCATCTTCACTTAACATCAGGTGTAATTGAGGCCAAGTACCAACACGTTGTGCATAAAAAAAAAATCGGATATTACATTATCGGACCGGACAAAGGCTGGACACACACACGACGCCGTCAAATACATAACACCCGTCGTTTTTCGTCGGGGGTTAAAAATAGTTAAATATTTTTAGAAAACTATCTATACTGAGTACCTATTGTTTAAAAGTGTATAAATATTTCGTATTGTTACATGGGCTGTGGTTGAAATAATTAGCTGGTTATGTTACGTAGATACAGTTTTGTCGGCACATAGGAAATTCATTGATATTCACTCTACATAATTACACCGGAAGGAATATTAATTTACTTTTTAATTAATGCATATGAATTCAGTTGCTACAGTTATTATAGGAATTTACTGTGATGCGGTTCACTATACTTGTTAATTAAGAAGGTGGAGCTTCATTGCATTGTTGCTGATAGCAGCAATTATGTTGCTAACGAAGTTGCAGGACATACAATAACAAAATTTTTATTGTATTGCAAATATAGATATTTATAACACACAGGTACTATAGGTTTCTTAATATTCTGTACATAATATGTATTTATATATAATAATAATAATAATAAATAGTTCGGACACTTACACCAATCATCTAGTCCCAAACTAAGCAAAGCTTGTGCTATGGATACAAGATAAACGGATAAACATACATAAATATTTATATAAACATCCAAGACTCGGGAATAAATGTTCGTATTCATCACACAAACATTTACCCCTCGCGGGATTCGAACCCGCAACCGTTGGTTTCGCGGATAGGGTCACTATCCACTACACCAATATGTATATTAGTATTTATTTATCTATTTAGATATGTAAGTAGGTATATGTATTGTACATATAAGTATGTGTATACAAGTATTATATATTATATTACTATTATTAGGTATTTATTATTATTAAATCTGTACACGTATGTATGTCTATCCACTTCAATTCTCACTCTTGTCACTCACGGTCTTGCTGGAAGAAATCTCTTTTTAGAGATAAGCTTGCACCTTTGTACATCCTCTTTATTGCTGTACTGTTTTTATGATTAGTGTACAATAAACTATAAATAAAAAATAAAAAAAAAATTATAATGTAGCTACTGGTATATTCTGTTATTTTCTGAATAAATTCAAAATTTTTATTGTCATCTCATTTTTAATTTGTATTAACTTTGTAGGTAATGTAAACTATTTAAGACAGGGAACACTCACTGATTGTTTACTAAATGAAATAATAAAAAATATCCGGTATATTTTTTATTATTTCATTTAGTTTTTTTACCGTATGGAAAAAATAGGGCGTATTAGGTAAGCGAAATAGAAGGTACTGGCATAATATAGTTATTTGTTTTTGTTGAAAATCGTAAATCAAAATAAAGTGTTGTGACATTTGTTGACGACCTGTTTGGTGTAGTGGTTAACAACTCTGACCACTATACCAAAAGGTTGCGGGTTCGAATCCCGCTAGGGGCATATGTTTGTGTGTTGAATACGAACATGTGTACCTGAGTTATGGATGTTTTCATTTATAATAAGTATTTATTCACAAAAAAAAAATGTATTTATGTAGTATATCAACCATCTGGTAACCACAACCACAAGCCTATAGTTGCTTACTGTGGAACTAGATGGCGCTGTGTGTATGTATAAGGATATTATTATTATTTGACGGCCGCGTTTGTAGCCTATTCCACATAAATAATGTTAGTGTGTAGTGTAGGTATTTGCTTTGCTTTAGTTTGAATTTGCTGTAATTTGTATACGCCCAATCTGCTGTTTTCTAACTAACCCTATGGTTGACTAGCAGAAATCCCTCGTTGGGATAAGTCCGCCGTTGTACTCAATTTATGTATCAATGCAAAATTAATGTATTGCCTTTTTGTACAATAAAGCGTTTACAAACAAACAAACAAACAATTAAAGTAAATCAATGAAATAACTTGGAGAAAATTGAGTTCCAAATAAATGCATGATAGGAACCCTACGAATCCCGCCAGTCGCATTATGACGTCCTTGTGACGCGTGGGTCGATGATGGTTTTTAGAAAAAAAAACTACCTATGCCAATAACTTCTATTTCACTTACCATTATGCCCTATTTTTTCTTTACGATTAAAAACTCATGCGGTATATAAAATATCAGATTGTTACATAGATCTACAGTTTTGACAGTTTTATTTGGCTTAAAATTACTTAATTTCTTTTTAGTTTGACTTCTAATACTATGCAATTTAGACTAATTAACATAACGACTCGTATATTACTGAGGATTGTTTTATTGATACCTATTTAATATTATATATTTAATATATATATGTATATACGACCTGTTTGGTGTAGTGGTTAGCAACTCTGACCACTATACCAAAAGGTAGCGGGTTCGAATCCCGCTAGGGGCATATGTTTGTGTGATGAATACGGACATGTGTACCCGAGTTATGGATGTTTTCATTTATAATAAGTAATTATTTACAAAAAAAATATGTATTTATGTAATATATCAACCATCTGGTATCCACAACACAAGCTTATAGTTGCTTACTGTGGAACTAGATGGCGCTCTGTGTAAGTATAAGGATATTTATTATTATTTATTATTATTATATAAATTTGTGTGTCTTATGTAGTCAATAATATATTATATGTTTAAGTGCAGTTAAATTATCTAGTTATAGTTTGTAGGCTTAGTTTATGTATTTTTATCTTTACGTTATATAATAATTACCAACTATAAAGTACACCCGTGTTGCTACTATTAGTGCAAACCTCACCTACTGGTAGCTTGTATCTTTACCCCTAAGATGTGCCTGGAAGAGATCGCTGTTAGCGATAAGGCCGCCTTTTTGTGCGATTAATGATGTACGCTGTATTCTTCATGTAGCTTTTGTTAATTGTGCAATAAAGAGTATTTGATTGATTGATTGATTGAATAATAATGCAAAAGTACCAATTTTCTTCTAATATAATTAAAACGTTACCCACTCAATTATATCGATAACTATTGTCATAAGTTTGGTATTAGTTTACTATAATATAATTTCTGCAATAATGCTGTTGATTCTATGTAAATAAGTAAATAAAAAAATCTGAATATCCATTTGACGACACGCACAAGTGGTTTTTTCCAATTTTTCTATTGGGCACTAGCGCAGCTGCTAATAGTGACGCTACCATGAATTCACGTAAACTAGTTTCGTCATAGTAAACTATCGTTCTATCACTGTCACTCGCATCGCAACGAGCAGCATTACCGATCAATTTCGATAACATGATTTGTTCGTGTAAACTCATGGTAGACATAGGAGTTAATACTACCTACCCCAGTAATCTACTTTCTTTTCCGTTAAAGTTATTAGAGAACAGGAAAACGGCTCTTCGAGGTCGATCCACACTCCACAGTAGGCGACGGGAGTCACAGATCACGTGACTTGCATACCATGCATCTTGTATGATGCATACCAATTGGAACATTCCATTTCACATAGAAGTTACAATCTACTGGATATATAGATCAGTTAGATACTTTAAAATCTAAAGTGACATAGTTGTTAGTTCATTCCTTCTATGTTTTTAGGTCTACAGTTCAACAGTTCAACTTTGGGGGGATTTAATATCCAACAGCTACTAGGTATGTTGAATATAGTTACGATGGAATGAGTTTCTTTACCGTAAGGAAAAATAGGGCATGTGTGTGTGTGTGTGTGTGTGTGTGTGTGTGTGTGTGTGTGTGTGTGTGTGTGTGTGTGTGTGTGTGTGTGCGCGTGTGCGTGTGTGTGTGCGTGCGTGTGTGTGTGTGTGTGTGTGTGTGTGTGTGTCAAGATATTACTATAGTTATAGTTTTCAAAGAAAATATATAAAACAAATGTATAAACAGACCGAGCACACATTGCAGTACAGAATATGTATAGCATTTTCTGTGATTTTACCTTCCACTAGCGTGTTAATTGAGAGTGTGCAGAAATGATTTAATATACAATAATGGGTATTAAATAATCGACGGCCAAACACCCTTGATGCCGACCCATACATTGTTTGGTTTGAGCGAGAAACAAAATACGCGCAAAACGTTCTCTTCGTACCGCATACTCGATTGCCCTTTCTCATCCTTGTTGCCCTGCTGACTTATTATCGACTGAGCAATAGTCGCACGTCCAGCGACCATTTCATCGCACACTTTAGCATAAGGTTGTGACCTTCCCAGCCCATCTATGCCCAGCTGGGTCGAGTCACGAGGTGTATATGTACAGAAGGAGCGGGACAGCTCTGGCCAGGGTCAAAACAGAACACGGATCACCACACCAACTTATTTATTGATCGAATAGGTCTTAAAACTGAAAAATTTACTGTTGAGATGTAAAAAAAAATATTAAAATAACGGTGCGACTGAGTTGAAATCTGGAAATCAATGTGCCAAAAAAGGATCCGTCAGTTCATCAGTCAGTCAGTCAGGTTAAAATTTCGAATTTGAACTCCAATAACCCAAACCGACCAATGAGTATCAGCTCAAAAGAACGACACCGTTACAAGGGACTGTCCGATTGCCACAAGTGCTGTCGCATATTTTCGGTTTTCGTCTGATGATATAGAGTCGCAACTCGCAAGGTGGCCACAGTAACCTTAATAATAAAACAACGCAGCAACGTTTGGTTTCATCAGATTTGTCTTGATAAGTAGTCTGATCGTAGATGATATCCAGGGTTTGATGATGGAGCCAGAAAGTGGGCTCAGCGCATACACGTTTGTGAGTGAGAATATAATATGATGTGATGATTTGATGATGGAGTATTAAAAGCTTGTATTGATTTATTAAGTATTTATATCGCTTGACTATAAAAGACGGGTGTTATGTATTTGACGGAGTTGTGTGTGTGTCTTTGTCCGTTGTGACGTCAGTAAGAACAGATTAGAATGCTACTTTTTTTTAGCTTCACTTATAACTAACAATGTAATCAAATCTTCAGTGTTAATTTAAACTTACTCCTAATTGTCGTATCGAAATGAAACTTTGTACGTATATGTAATTCTGATGACAATACTATAAATTGATATCTTGGAGCTGATCTGATGATGGAGCCAGGAGTTGGATGGTCAAACTCATCAGTAGCTACTAGTAAACCCCTCGAGTTTGGGCTTAGATTCGTTTTGACGAGTCCAATATATTACACTGGATGTCGACTATCTGATGATGGAAGCAGAAGATGGATAGTAGAAATGTAATTTTTTAGTTTTTTAAACTACATATTTCTATATTAAAAACTAAACTAAGGGACAGATTATTAGTACCTATGTTTGATTCGATTAAGCCATTGGTGTTGATTGATAATATGATATAATTTTTATTTTATTTATTTGTATAGGATAGAAACCAAAGTCTACCAAATAATTTGTTACATAAAGTCTTATAGTTTCACTAATTAATTACTAACATAAAATGATTACTAACAAATTACCTTACTTACTGAAGAAAATGTGATATTGAGTACCGGCTTTTGAGATCCGAATGGCAATAAACATTCGAATCCCATAAAGCCTAAGCTTAAGTACTATTGTTGATCGTTATACTTACAGTACACTCTCAAAAAAGTAAAATAATATAGGTACATGAATCTACATACATTAACACCACGCAAGAAACGGTGGTTATGTAATAAATGATAGCAAGTCTTTGGCCCCCCAAAGACTGTTTTATATTTCCTAAATATATATTTATATATTATATTTTCTTAACATTTTTTAAATATTTTATTTACAGAACTGAAGAATTAGGTACCTAATGAGATAAAATATAATTCTAATCTTTATCTATACTACTACCAATTTTACAAAATGCGAGCACTTTTAAAAACTTAAAATAAACAACTACATACTAACAACCACTACTTTTTATCCACAAAAATCCACACCCACAAAATCCACAAAAGGTTCGGCCTGTGTTCCCACACGATGCTGGCGGCATTACCTCTCTGGATAGCAATGCCAAGATAAATGCCTGCTCTTGGGTGGCCTGAGACCTATTTATTTTCTATTTTTTTTTAATCATATAAGTAGAACTTTTACGTATTCAGAGTAAGTGAAATTGTTCAGTTTGACTTTTATTTTTAATTCCTCAAGACAATATACCTAAATCGAAATTCCTACTCATTATACGAACACGTTATGTCAATTTCGCACGCAGACGCTATCTTGGCTTAATGGCAATGCTAATGGTATGATGAGATCAACAGTGATGTAGGTAGCGGTACGGTACTCAACCAATACATTATTAGATCCGGTTCTTTTGACCCAGTTCTTTCGTGTCCTTGATTCTACACATAGAGTTGAAATCAAGTTGAAATACACACGCGATGCTTTATAAATTAGTCACCATTATTTAATGATCAAAACACCAATTGGAACCCATCTCGCTAAAAATCGAACACTAGTCGAGAACCAGAAACTGCGATGTTTTTTCTGTAAAAGTATGCACTTTTTAGCGAGATGGGGTTCCAATTGGTATTTAGATCATGTGCATGCGCACAACTCAGTCTGACCACGCAGTGGGGTCCCATAGCATAGGCTCAGACAGAAAATTCAGACTCGGACAGCATAAATAAATTTTACGGAATATATGCTGGCTGTGGCAACTATAGAACGTTACTGAAGTCGTGATCTACATTTTTTTTTATACACAACGGGTTAGAACTTGACCTCAATCACACCTGATGTTAAGTGAAGATGAGGCCGAAGGTGGAAGCGTACTGACCCGTAAACCCAAATATTTGGGGAACTGGCTATCTCATCTCTGACAACCGGAACACAACAATGCTATTAACATTACTGTTTGGCGGCAGATTTAGATAAGATGGTGGTAGCTAGCCAGGCGGATTTAAAATGCCCTGCCACCAACCAATCCAAACACATGTACATACATAAGGGGCAATGTATACGCTTAATTATAATAAAGTTCGGGTAGACATTCAAAATTTGCCTTTAAAAAGGAAACTATGTGAAAAAGGGTATTAAAACATTTCCTAATATTTGCATGTCAACGATGCACATGGACATGAACCGCTCGGCAATATTCAGTCTAACTATTGTTTTTTCTTTGCTTTGTCGAATCATAAATTGTAAAAATACTTATTTAGAAAGAACAACCTCTGAGTTTCTTGCTCGTTCTTCTATGAGGAGTCAGTTTTGTGAATGACGTTTTCAGATGTTATTTTTATAACTTAAGTAGGTAGGTTAATACGAACCAAAACGTTTTGATTTGATTTGATGTGTTGATAATTGAATAATCATTTGACCAGAGCATCATGAACTGGCTTCTGCTGGCGTGCATCGTTAGCCTCGGCAGCTGCCATCCCCCAGCCACTCCCAGCCCACCTCCACAGCCCACGGATCGCGGCTTCATTGAATGGGTCCAAAGCATCCTTGGGACTGCTACTACCACCACGCTAAGGCCTGTGAACGAGCCCCCGGAGAATTGTCCAACATGCCGTAAGTAGATTAAAAAGTTTATTCCATATTTTTACCCTACCTCCTACCTACCCTCCATATTTTAAGTATGTATGAATTGACGACAGATTGGTGCAGTGGATAGTGACCCTATCAGCGAAACCAACGGTTGCGGGTTCGATTCCCGCGAGGGGTAACTGTTTGTGTGATGAATACGAACATTTATTCACGAGTCTTGGATGTTTATATAAATATTTATGTAGGTATATCCGTTATCTAGTATCCATAGCACAAACTTTGCTTAGTTTGGGAGTTTGGATTGTTCTTGATCCCCAGAGAGTCATAGGATACATTTTATAGTAAAAAATCCAACTTGGCGCTCGAAAAACACAAAAGATGTTTGTTTATAAATTCTTTTTTTTTATATTTCCTTAAATTTATGTATTGAGTTTTCATATGTACCTAATAAGGGCAGAATATTGTGCAGCGAAATCCAGTGGTTGTGTAACAGTCGAGCACGCCGATCGTGACACTACCAGTGTAAAGCGCTTATTACACCATCCTAAATGCAGAAAATAATTCGGCATACATTGCTAGTTGAAGTAAGGATATTAGAACTAACAGAACTAAACCTCCCAGCAATGTATGCCGATTAGTCTCTGCATTTAGGATTGTGTAATAGGCCTTTAAGCTGGCCGCGCTAAGCTACCGGGATTGTGAACGCAGCGGAAACGCGGCCAGTATTTAGTACAGTGGACAGTTACAGTGGTACAAGTCGATTCGCAAGTAGCCTTTCAACTTGCCTTTTAAGTGCACACTTGTATACTAATCTAACTATGTTATGACCCTCTGGTTAGTCGTATCTAAACGATTTAACGACACCTTGCACTTCAAAATCAGTTCTGCCGTTTACGCTACAGGAGAAATAAATATCTTACATAATGCATACATAGGTACACCCGAAAAAGATTAGAGTGCGTAGAAGCCTCCTTCCTGAGATAGTCGGTCGAGTAAGATCGCGCAATTCCCGCCAAGAAGCCGGCTTAGCTTGGCCTAGATAATTTAACTTATAATTACATATAAACTTATAATTTCAGAATGTGGCATCGCCCGCACTCGGAGGCGGATCGTCGGTGGCTATGAGACCAAAAAGCTGGAGTTCCCCTGGATGGCCATGCTGATGTACAATGGAAGGTTTTATTGCGGTGGATCGTTGATCAATGACCTATACGTGCTCACCGCTGCGCATTGCACCACCGGGTGAGTGCAGATTCAGTGTAAAAAAAAAAACAAAAATATTTTATTCAATGTAGGATACAAAAATATCGAGTATAAATCATAGTTGCGAAGTTCATTACTGCGATGTACGTTACTGCGAAAGTTCACCATCGCGAAGTACGTTGTCGCGAAAGTTCTTTACTGCGATATACGTTACTGCGAAAGTTCACCATCGCGAAGTACGTTGTCGCGAAAGTTCTTTACTGCGATATACGTTACTGCGAAAGTTCACCATCGCGAAGTACGTTGTCCCGAAAGTTCTTTACTGCGATATACGTTATTGAAAGTCAACATGTTATTTTTTTTAAACTACATCGCTTCACAAGGTGTTATGGTTAGGAAGAAGGTGTATACCACCTACCTACGTAAATACACTGCAGCATTTATAAAATCAAATTTTTGCTCATTATCATAACTCATAGTTATTTGTCTGATGAAAAACAGAATAGGCTTTTCGAATATACTTACCTAGCTATTATTAACACAGTTTGTTGAGTGTATTTGGATGATATCACAGTCGTAAAAAAAATATTTAAGATTAAATTCTGGGATAGGTTCCTAACCAAGTTTGATAGAAATCGGTTGAGTAGTACCTCGTAAGGCCAAGCATACAATTTCTTCAGTGGAAATGAGACTTAAATAATTAGAGTTGTCTTTAGTTTCAGAGTTTTTGTTCTAAAATTCACACAAACAAAATAAATCTTACTTTATTTCTATTCCCAAATGGTTTATATTGCAATAACTTTATTATGCACCTACATCGTATTGCACACTGGACCCTACGAGATTAAGTAATTAAACAAACCATCTGTGTTATAAGCTGAATAGGTATATTGGAATGGCTGCAACGATTATCATCAAACATGCATGACGAACAAATAAAAAATAAAAAATAATGAAGTGAAACGCCGAGCATCACTCTTCATGGCACTTTGCGTAACCTTGAGCTTTCTTGTGAAGCCCATAGTGAGAGACAACATTTCAGTACCATAATATGTTATTTTCGTCTTCAACGTTGTGTATTTTACAGAACACTGCCCATTCAATTCATTAACACAAAGTTGAATGGAGAACTGTGCAGCCCATCAATTTATTGTCAACGCAGTTATGATCAGACAGCATGGTTCCGACCTACTTAGCATTAGCAATAAACCCTGGATCACACCAGCGCTAATCCGCTGTATGAGACTTAGAGATAAACTACATATTAGGGCTAAATCTAACCCGGAAAATCTAATATTACAACTATCATATAAAAGACGCACGTGCACGTGTGCATTCTCCCGATGCTCACATATGGCGCTCAGACTTGGTCTTTGATAGAAGCTCAAAGGTCCAGCCTCAAGGTTTGTCAACGAGCCATGGAGCGCAGTGTACTAAATGTTAAACTAACCGATCGCGTCCGAAACACTACACTTCGCTCTAAGACCCTTGTTGCTGACATAGCCACAACGGCCGCCAAGCTGAAGTGGGACTGGGCGGGCCATGTTTGTCGCATGCCAGACGATATGTGGGCCAAAATCGTCACCACCTGGAGCCCACCATTAGAAAGAAGGCGTCGCGGCAGACCGAAAAGGAGATGGAGGGATGAGTTGGATAAGTTCCTAACCAACTGGTCGGAGGAGGCCTGCAATAGAGAGCAGTGGAGAGAGAGGAGGGAGGCCTTTGCCCAGCAGTGGGACAGTATGGGCTCCTAATAATAATAATAATATAAAAGATATCGCAATTTTTCCAATGACCTTCTTAAGAAAGTAAAAATCAGCTACGATAAAAATGAATTAGAAATGACTGGAACAGTTAAATGGTGTAGGTACGGCAGGAACAAACCGTACGCAATCCTTTATGAGACGCAGTGGATAGAGTGGGATGAGTCTTCACTGAAAATCTTGTGACTATAAAATTTACATTATTTGTACTTATGTACCTACTGCATGATATTCTTAGGTTCCGTAAAGAGAAGATGTCGGTGAGATTCCTGGAGCACGATCGGTCGGTTGCGAACGAAACTAATCCCATTGAAAGGAAAGTCGAAGCCATCATCCCCCACCTGTTGTACAACCCTGGTATCTATGACAACGATATTGCTTTGATCAAGCTGAGTAAGAGGGTAAGAAATGTCTTGATTTCTACGAAATGTTAAAAATTTTGACAATACCAAAAAATAGACATAAATATTCCCCAATGTAAAAAAAATAGTCGCATTATAATTCCGAAATTATAGCTAAAGGTTGGTGAGGACACTCGGTTGAATCTCACCTTTAATGCGAACAAAGCGTGGAATTGGTTGCAATTTCAAAAAGTAGTCAAGAAATAGTCGTAGATATTTTTCTTTCCTTTCATGCTTTAAAGATCATCATTTCGATCCTCAGCATGTTGTATTATAAGCATTTGCACAATGCAATAGATTCTGCAATTTTAAGTGTTTACATAAATGTTTGTATTTGTTAAAAATTGTATGTCTCTTGTTATTTTCATGAATGTTAGTTTCTTATTCGTTAATGTAGTATTTATGTTTGTTTCTTGTATGTGTGCTAGTTCATGCAATAAACTTTTTATCAATCTATTTATTACCGGAGCCGCAACAATACTCTATTGTGACCTGAGCCGGTCTTTTAATCTTGTAAATTATGAGATTCACTGGAGCAATCCCGTTGTACATAAAAAAAGCAAACTGTTCCGCTCAGGGGTTTCGGAGAGAATGGTAGATCTGTTGAGGCACTCGCATGGAAACCAAACGAATTATGTAAAATTTGGTGACGCGACATCCAGTAGTTTTAGATTCGAATGCGATGTTCGCCAGAGAGGAGATGAGAAACATCAGAAGGCCATGGTCTTACTCAGCTCCTCGATTAAAGATTTCAAAAGACTACTATCTGTCTGTGAGCCTTGTGCTGATAGACTGAAATACAACATGCTGAATCTTTAGATCACGAAAAGAAATATCTACGACTATTTCTTGACTACTTTTTGAAATTGCTACCAATTCCACGCCGCCTCCGAGTATCCCCACCAACCTTTAGCTATAATTTCGGAATTATAATGCGACTATTTTTTTTTACATTGGTGACTATTTAAGTCTATTTTTTGGCATTGTCTAAATTGATTTTCATGAAGTTTTAAAATTTGATCGATTCTGGGTTGAAGAACGGTTATAATTCTTTTTACAGGTAGACTTCAGTAATGCTTTGAAACGAGTCCGGAAGGAGGGCGATGAAGGGAGTGAAGATGACATGGACACAGCCATCCGCCCAGTCTGCTTGCCCGAAGCTGGCAAGTCATACACCAACGAGACCGGCGTTGCCACGGGCTGGGGAACCACGGAGGAGGGCGGTGCAGTTTCTGACACTTTGCAAGAGGTAAAAAAAATTTGGCGGGAAATCGACGAGTTATGAAGCGTTTTTGTTTATTGTCCCTGCAATTTCTATATATTTCGAGTCAAGTGAAGGTAAGTGTAAACCTACTTATGACTCAGCTTTCGTGTTTTCACAAGAAACCGCCAAAATCCTCCGTTACTTACGGAAAAGGAACAATATGAATAATTAAATACCTAGAGTAATTATCTGAGAGAGACACTGGCAAAAATGTCGCCAGAATAGACTGACGATTGATGAGGAAGAAAAGAAGAACCTGTCCTTTTTTTAATCTAGATCTTAATAACATTACGATGCATAACAATGAGACATCAACAAGCTGTCAATCACCGCATTGCACGGAATGTGGGGTCACAGAAGACGTGTATCATATTTTAATGGAATGTGTCCGGAACGATGCTGAAAGAAGGCAACTTCAAATAGTATGTAATTTGTTTGAGATAGGAGGTTGTAACAGTGTCTTGGCGTCCCCAAACTCGGTGATGGCCAGGATGCTGTACAACATAGTGAATATTAAGCGGCGGTGATGGGGTTTCAAGCAGATACTATGAGGGTGGCATATTCTGTACAGAACAAACCCTCTTAAAAAAATAATTATTTATTAAAAAAAAAAAAACAAGCCGTCAATAATAATAACATAAATACTAATTATTTATAAATAATTTGTGAAGCTTTCGTTTCAGTATTGCCTTGAATTGGACAAGATGCTTTTAGTGCATGGGGCACTAGCATTCTTCTGCTCAACCATTAGGGAACTTTCTAGGTAGATCTACCTACAATGGTGATGAATATTAGACAGCGTTGCCAGACGTACATACCTTAATTGGTCTATTGTTGTTCGTATTTCATATATATATTTATATCCATTCACATCCACACCTAAATTATATAAAGCAGTGTTCCGGGTGATTTTAGTGGCGAGATATTGCCTGTAGTAGTAGGTACCTGGAAATATAGGCTACTTTTCATCCTAAAAAAGGTTAGAAAGATAGTAAGAAATAGAATTAATTTATTCAAGCAATTTTTCCTTTTAAGTTAGTAAAACGCACATATTAGATCTAATATGCCTACTCGTGGGTAGGTACGATTTAGATTGTATCGATCACCTTTCTTTTTAGTATCAAGTGGGTACCAGTGGGTAGGTACATGTTTATAGTACACGGTTTGGTTGGTGGTAGGGCATTTTAAATGTACGCCTGGCTAGCTTCCACCGTCTTATCTAAGTCTGCCGCCAAACAGCATTGTTAATAGCATTGTTGTGTTCCGGTTGTCACAGATAAGATAGCCAGCCCCCAAATAAGATGGGGTTTCCGGCTCAGTACGCTTCCATCTTCGGCCTCATTTCCACTTAACATTAGGTGTGATGGAAGTCAAGTGCTAACCCGCTGCGCGCAAAAATGAAAAGAATCCTTTCAAAGAAAATAAGACACTTCAATGGACTTTAATACACGCAGAAACATTAGGCTCTTGTCCAACACTGAATTATACCTAGTCTGTTGGTGTGAGGTAAGTAACTTTCAATCGGATTTCCTACGCATTTTCAGGTACATGTGCCAATAATATCCAACGCAGAGTGTCGTAAGACCGGGTACAAGAACCGCATCACTGACAACATGTTGTGCGCCGGCGAGCCAGAGGGGGGTCGCGACGCTTGCCAGGGTGATTCCGGGGGACCACTCCACGTCCTCGATCCTAATACAAATCAATACCGGGAAGTCGGTTAGTTGTCAATCATACCATATCAGCAACCTAGTCCGTATTAATAAACCAATTTCAATACAAGTCTTCAGGCTGTATCACCCGAGATGCGTCAAGAAGTTGACGCTATCGCAAGGTCCGTGCTAATTTATAAACCAACCTTGAGGTCTACTCAACTGAAATCACTTCACAAGTATTCGCCTCAGCGGCGAATGAATGATAGTCCTGAGTTTCGTTTATTAATACGCGCACCTCGCAAATGAGTACTGCTTGAGTATGCACGTGCTTTTCAGGTTTCAAGTTAGGTTTGTTAATCAACACGTTTACTTGTGACCGATCACAAAACTGTTCTCAATCTTGAGAATGGTTTATTGATACAAGCCTTAGGAACTAATCTCCCACAGTCTGCCATTAGGGCCAATCACAAGGAAATGTGCATGGGTCTGAGAGCCCACTTACCACCAGGTGGCCTGTGTGCTCGTTTGCCTTCAACGTTGTACATAAAAAAACCTACACCATGTTTTCTAAAAAATAATCTGTCAGAAAGCAAATACTTGGATAGGCTATAATAGTACCTAAAATAACATATTCCGTAATATCTCTTAAGACCTGTCAAGAGCGAACCGGTGGGACCACAAGTGGGACCCACTGCGGTGGGTCCACGAGTCTGGTGGGACTTATACGTCTCTTCCAACCAGTATTTATAAGGATTTGTTGTAACAGCCAGACAAGCACATTGCAGAAACCGCTAAGTAACTATATACTACTTTTAGAGGCATTACTGAATGACGACATTTTTTCGTGATATTAGTCATTAATAAAGGCGTCTCATGTCGAGATAGATACTCTCCATGCTTCTTTGGCAACGCTTTGGTAGCTGCCGTTGATATCCATATCTTGGCTTGCGGACATCCTATTTCGGTGATTTCAACTACCCATGCTAACTAATTGTGCTCAAATAGTAGTGTCCAATAGTACTCAAAGTACAGAAGAAGAGCTACTGTATTTTAAGAGATATTGTCTAATGGTTACGGGTTCGAATTTCGTTAGTGATAAATGTGACGAACACGAACACAACAATTTTTATGTACGTTTATTCGTTACCTAGATGGTTGGTGCATTAAACCTTTTGAACGCCACATCATGTTACGAAAGTGACCCATCCACACGCCACCATAATGACATTAGAATGATTTTAAGAATTACAATATGAGACATCGATACTTGAAATTTACTCATGATTACAGTTAAAATAATCCTGGTTTGAAGAAAGATAAAGTAACATCACTTTTGGTATAAAATAATCAAAAGTAAGTTGCTTAAAACTCCAAAAATTACTTGCCGTGATATCGTCGTTGTCGGCTATGGCCGCTTTGGCGTTCAAAAGGTTAAAAAGCATTCTTCTGACTCTCAAATAAGACATGTTTCTTGCAGGCATAGTATCGTGGGGTGAAGGCTGCGCACGACCAGACCGACCCGGGGTTTATACGCGTAGCAACCGGTACCTGACCTGGATAAAATCCAACACTAAAGACGCCTGCACCTGTCAATAGGAGTCGAAGTCTCAAAACATTTTATTTATTTAAATTATTCACCACAAGCTCTCTATTAATTTAAATAAGTATAAGTAATTAAATCGTATAAAGAACTTAGTTTTTTACTCTATGTGTTTGGATGTTTTTTTTTTCGATCCTACATAAAGAGAACACTACCGACCTTACGAGAAGGCAATATGCAGTGGCTGGCAACTTCGCACAATTTCTGTAATTGCAGAGCCTTTCATCTTTTTTTATGCACAACGGGATAGCATTTGACTTGAATCACACCTGATGTTAAGTGAATATGAGGCCGAAGGTGGAAGCGTACTGACCCGGAATTCCCGTCTTATTTGGGGAACTGGCTATCTTATCTCTGACAACCGGAACACAACAATGCTATTATAATTGCTATTTGGCGGCAGATTTAGATAAGATGGTGGTAGCTAGCCAGGCGGACATTTAAAATGCCCTACAGCCAATCAAACCGAGTACCTACTAAACATGTACCCGCCTGGGGATCGAAGCCGCGACTTCCGATTCGTAAACCCTATGTTGTTTACATTGAGTCACGGAGGAGCTTATATCTTTTATCAAATATCTAACTGAAATAAAAAAGAGGATCGGAGAAACTGATGACTTGATTGGTGTAGTGACCGAAGCCGTAGAGGCGTTTAACCGCCTCCGTGGCCCAATGTAAACAACATTGGGTTTACGATTCGGAGGTCGCGGGTTCGATCCCCAGGGGGGTACAGTTTAAGTACTCTGTTTGGTTGGTGGTAGGGCATTTTAAATGTCCGCCTGGCTAGCTACCACCATCTTATCTAAATCTGCCGCCAAGCAGCAATGTTAATAGCATTGTCGTGTTCCAGTTGTCAGAGATAAGATAGCTACTTAGTCCCCCAAATGTGTTGGGGTTTCCGGGTCAGTACGCTTCCACCTTCGACCTCATCTTCACTTAACATCGGGTGTGATTGAGGTCAAGTACCAACACGTTATGCATAAAAAAAAAAGTGACTGTCTTCGAAACGCTTACGGGTGCAAATCCCGCTAGGGTTCAATGTATGTGTAATGCATACGAACATTCATTCTCGAGTCATGCATGTTTATGTAAATATGTTTGTCCGTTATCTAGTAACCAGCTTTGCCTAGTTTCGGACTAGACAATGTTAGTGGAACTACGCGAAAATCTTGAAATTTGGCAAAAGTTTCATTATTATTATTAGAAGCCCACACTGTCTCACTGCTGGCAAAGGCTCCCTCGTCTCTCTCCATGGCTCTCTGTCCCGGGCCTCCTCCGACCAGTTCGTTAGGAACTTATCAAACTTATCCCGCCATCTCCTTTTCGGTCTGTCGCGCAATAGTTTCATACAAGGAAAAAATTCTAAAATCAATCATTTCTAATGTAG
Source organism: Oegoconia quadripuncta (assembly GCA_949316235.1). Taxonomy (NCBI): domain Eukaryota; kingdom Metazoa; phylum Arthropoda; class Insecta; order Lepidoptera; family Autostichidae; genus Oegoconia; species Oegoconia quadripuncta. The sequence goes on along the minus strand of OX438754.1, from coordinate 18,156,708 downwards.
AATCTAGTACCAAACTGAATTTTGTGTTTTTTTATAATTATAACAGTTTATATTGAATGCCTAGGCGGGTGTGTGAGGCGGACATTTCAGATTTTACCAGAAAACTGTGCTCTTCAGAGCGGTTTGGTCGGGTTCGTTGGTCCGTTTCCTAATAAGTTCTTGATTACTTTGTCTGAATTCCATATTATGTGTAAATATTTTCGGCGAATTATGTTTCTTTTGTGGATCAGGTGGTAGGTAACCCTCAAGTGTCTTGTCTGTCACTTGTAGGCTCACACTGTGATATGAACCAATTTAAAGAAAGCAAGGCAATTATTACAATTTTTACGATTTATTAGGAATGAGCATTACACCTAAGTTACATTGATTCTAACTTCTAAACAATCAGTACAACTCACTACAAATTTTCGAATGACTAACATAATAAAACTAAGACATTGACAATTTTAATCATAACTTTAATTTACTTATTTTTTTTTTACGATAGATGTCAATTGTTCTAAAATTACATGGTAAATTTGAATATAGGTGGAAGTGGAATATTCACATTCTAAATTTGAATGAATACAGATAGGGTCTCTTCAGGAAGTTTTGGATAAGTCTTGGGATGGGATCTGTAGATTTCGATAGAGCGGTGGTTGAGTTCTATTCACATTCACTGATTCCAGGACCTAAAGCAGAAGACATAGTTAAATGCAAGTCGGAACTCAAAAGCCACATTTGATATCAAAAAATGTGTGCGACTTTAATAGTGTCATAGAGATATCTCTTCACAACTAAACTACTGATAAGATTTTATGATATAGGGTGTTGTGATGTCAGACGAAAAAAACTAATTCCATGCGAACGATGGCGCGGTAACAGATATGAGGTCCTAAAAAGGTAAGTGAATAGAGCTCGTAAGGCCGCTAGCTCAGCGGAAGGTGACACTATCAAGAGACCTAATTCTAATTTATACCAATGAATGATATAACAATAATAAATATATACAAGACTACAGGGAAACAACAATGACTCTTAATTCTAATTAAAGTGACATTTAAGTTTGACAAAGAAAGTACTCGTACCATTTTACATTGTATTATACATACTAAAATGTACTTTGGAAAGTGATATTCACCATATCTACCTTCCCTGTAGTCTTCAAATAATGGTACACATAAACCTTATGTACCTAATAATCGATAGCATGTAAACTTTAATATGTGTTTTAGCAAAAAAAGATAGTTCAATGCCAAAAATTTCTAGAGAGAATTAAATAAATTTACCCCTTCATTTTAAGGTACAAAATGAAGGTGCTAAGAAAAAACTGAAACCGTAACAGTTTTCAAGGACTAGTCTTCTTTTCTGCTTTGGCATCCATGAAGACAAGTATTGTGATTATTAATTAGAATTTTGAAATGCTATCTGCATTGGCCATGGGGGTAATATTTTGTGAGAATTGTCCTATGCTTGGAGATCTATCCAAGGCACTTGTACTTGTTAATGGAATGCATCTGGAATAAGTCAGCTTACAGGACATCAATGGGAATTGGCTTAACAAATTAGATGGGGAACTGTCCAAGTTGTGCTATCAACTTTGATGCTGCCTGGAGCTTGTTCACCTTTGCGAAACTTATCATCAGTATTACATTGGCTTGTAAAGGGCTTGAAATTTAAGTTACTGCTACATAAATAAAAATCTCTATGAATTAAAATAAAATTGTTTTCAAAATAAAGAAGCACAACCAAGAAGGCTGATGCATTATCTTAAAGTCTATTGTATCTAGTCTCCCATCTGTCTTATCATAATTGTAAGACCAGTGGGGGAGGGGTTGATGGACCAAATAGATTCTGATGATCCCTGAATACGATTCAAGGATCGTCTATAAGAAAACACAAAACATGCAAGCTGTCTGAATTTTCGACAAAACTTTCTTTGTGCACTAAGCAACTCCATTGATTCAGCCTTACTAATATGCATTACCTATAGTAAAATAATACGATAATATAAGGAACAAATGGAAAAATGTAGAGATTTTGTGACTTCGTAGAACTTACAATAGATTCATCTATCTGAACTGTAGTTAGTATATTTTAAAGGGAATCTCCTTTCAGTTATCTTTGTTTTTTTATGTAGATATTTTGACGTTACATTAAAAAGGGAATTCTTACAAGCAAGTCAATGTTTAATTTATATTATTCAGTTTTTGGTATTTTATGGTTCCAATAGGTTATGGGCTGGTACGTTACATATTTTAATAAGTACTTGTTGTAAATAAATATGTATTTTTTGATAATCGTTGAAATAATAAAAATATAATTTTTTGACATTCGATGTCAGACTTAGAAGTTCTGTGAAAATATTTGATAAAATGGAGAGCAAATTCGAACTTCCAAAATTAAAGGGAATCTCCTTCTACAATCTTTATTTTTTTATGTAGATATTTTGATGTTACATTAAAAAGGGAATTCTTACAAGCAAGTCAATGTTTAATTTATATTATTCAGTTTTTGGTATTTTATGGTACCAATATATTTCGTTGGAATAAATTACACATAATCACCCTTAAAAGGTCTGCTTGCATAAACTGGGATTTCAACCTGTCTTTTCTCCAAATAGTGTCATTGCAGACAGGATTCTGTCTCATTCAGTACTTAATCAATTTTCATAAAATGTCTCTTGGATCCTGAAGCCCCAGACAGGAGAACTTACTAATAAACTGTCTTCTCACCAAGTACTTATAATAATCAAATTACATGCTTGTACATTATAGAAAAAAAGTACATAGAGCATCCCCCTATTTGTACTCTACCTTAGTCAATTTTGTCAACTACATATTGAATACAATTTTACTTGTATCAAACTTTACAATTAAATGGGAAACCTGGGTACACAGTTCGTTATTAGTAATAATTTTTAAATAGTGATCCTAACTCTGAGAAAATAATACCAGTAGTGGAAAATGGACTTAGACCTGGGTTGCGGCCACTTGGCTCTGTTGTTGTTGTTTCCTCAATTACTTCATTCCCACTTTTAACGATTCTCCTGGTCTCAACAGTGCCATCTGATTTTGTCACACTTGTTGTGATTATAGTTTGGCAAAATGATCTTCCAGGGACCAGCGACCCATCGAAAGGTGTAACCGTTATCAAGGCGTGACCATCGTCCTTCTTTTTCAGCAAGCCAGAAATCTCTTGTGATGAGATTTTGCCATCCAAGTCGATGTCCTTCTGTTCATCGTGCTTACGATCATGGTAGCCAGGTTTCAAATAATAATCCCTTATGTTGCTGCTGTGGACGGTCTCTGGTTCAGAAGGCGATTCATTCATGCCAGTAAAGGCATCGATTTGATCATCGTGGAAGAAAGATTTCATGTCGCCGAACATACCTCCGAAAGACTTGAACATATCTTGCATGTGGCGCGTTAACATGCGGTGCAAGTCTACTTCCGAATATACGTCCATATTCCCCTGTCGTGTGTACAACTCGTCGCCATCGTCGTCGTCGTCTGAACCCCAAATTGGGTTCCGAAATTCATTCTTCGGTGGTTCCGATTGCAAGCCGAGGAACGATTTAATTTTACCCATAAATGAATCGTTAGACATTCTGAATTGAACTTGAGGATTTTAGGATGGTTATTATAGGACTAAATGTGTTTATTTCTACACCTGCTATGTGAATATTTATTTTATTGCGCAACAAATAAAAAACTTGCCGACAGCTGTCCAGGGCGCAGTGACAGTTGACGATTTTTTTTTTCGTTTTTTTTTTCGTTTTATTTTCTCCTCTAGGAGAAGGCAAAGGGATCTAGCCCATAACAGCCATGTTTTATTTATCTTATTTCTTCAGTTTGTAAGTCAGTCTCAGTCAAAACAAGTAATTCGTCGTATACTTGGCGTATACAGAGTCTAGTCACGGTCAAGTCATTCTTCAGTAAAGTGGCAGAATGCTTTACAAAAGATTTTGGCGGCTTCTTGTAGGAACCCGAAAGCTCCGTTACGCACTTTAATTTACACTTCCCTTCACTTGTACACCATCACTAACGTTTGTTGCACAATATTCTGCCATTATGCGTCTATTTACTTTTGTAAAACATTTTATTTTGTATACATAATAATTTGGGGCAATTATTGGATGTAGTTATATTTTTTAGGGGTATAATGGTGTCGATTCGGATGTACACCTAAACTAAAACCAGTTTTGGAGTGATGTCGTCGCATCGTACTGTTCCAGGAAGAAAGAGACAGTACTACTTTAAAACTGGTTTTAGTTTAGTTTAGGTTAGTTGGTGTACATCCGAATCGATACCATTGTTTGAGAAGTTGGTAATCGGGCAGTAGACAGAGTAGTTGCAGTTTTAAGTTGATGACACTAGTAGTCAAAGCTTTATTTTTAAAAAGAAAGCACAAGAGCCTGATTCTCACATACTCGAGATTTCAATGTCGAACGACATCAATAGGTTTGTCACTTTTACACACGTATATAAGTGTGAAAGAGATAGACATGCCAATGTCTATCGATAGACAAATGTCGAGTGTGCGAGAATAGGGTCCAGGTCTCAGTATTTTGTAGGTTTTATGGGCTTTTTGGAGGGAACTCGGCGAGTGAAGTAGCATTTTTCTTTATAATTCTTATAATTTGTGCATTCTAACTTTTGAAGCTTAATAATGGCAGAATATTGTGCTGCAAACGTTAGTGATGGTGTACAAGTGAAGGGAAGTGTAAATTAAAGTGCGTAACGGAGCTTTCGGGTTCCCACAAGAAGCCGCCAAAATCTTTTGTAAAGCATTCTGCCACTTTACTCAAGAACGACTTGACCTTGACTAGACTCTGTATACGCCAAGTATACGACGAATTACTTGTTTTGACTGATACTGACTTACAAACTGAAGAAATAAGAGAAATAAGACATGGCTGTTCGGGCTAGATCCCTTTGCCTTCTCCTAGAGGAGAGAATGAAACGAAAAAAAAAAATGTAGGTTTTTGGTTTTGTATACTCTTCGTATTCAGTGACAGTTGCAGACGTTTTGTGAGACAGAGTAATTTTTGTGTGGTTTTAATTAATTTACTGAGTCATATACTCTGTTAATAATTATTTTAACTAATATTTTATATATTGATCACGAATTATTGAATTATGGCTATTTATTTACCCAGCTGAGCTACTTAAAATAAGGTAAGTTTTATTGTTTACGTTTTTTATTTTGCTTTCTACTATTCTTTTTCTTACATATATAAAGTTAAAAAACTTTCGTAACGGTAACCTGCAGATTTTTATTTTTCTAGTTACCATGTTTCAGGAAAAAAAAATACGAATTCCGACTGCATACTGACTAGGTAATTCTTTGGTGCGTGTAAAATACATTAGATTTAATACAGGTCGCATTATTTAATCACATTAACAAACGAAGCTCTGAAATTGATTACATGCCGTTTTACGGCAGCTGTTTACTTAGCTACTTATTAAAAAATATCTAGCTATTTATCATGTGTGTGTTGATGTGAGCCTTACTACGCAGGCATTAAAAACCGGTTTGTTCACTATTCAAGTAGCCGTGACGCTAAAGCCACATAATCATTCTAAAAAATATTAATTCTATAGCCAGTGACTCTTCTACACTTTGGTGCTAAATTTTATTATGCATAGTGCTAATGATAATAGATCTGCCCTTCTACATGTGCCTGGTATGTTGTTTTATATGCATTAAATTGTATAATGTTCTGTGTGCAATTTAACATTTTAATAGTTTTTAATAAGACAGTCTACACGGGGACCCCAGTGAATTTTGTTTGCGTGTATATGTACTTACATTGTAAATTATTTTTAATAAGAACAGAACAACAATTTTATGTTATTTTTATCTGCATTGTTATTTTGGCTCTACTTGCCATTTATTTTTCTATTTAGGTACCTACTTCTCCACTACTAGTTTATTACCTCTAAGGAAGAATACATGTGGAAGGACATAATAAATAACATAGCTATAATAATTTGAAAGTAATGAATTCCCAATTTCTTAAATTACTATTTTCTTATTCATAATTGTTCATTTGTGAATATAGGTACGTACAAAGGTAGAAAAGAATTATATATCTTCTTCATTCCACCTGAAAGTATATAAATGTTGCAGCGAAGGAACTTAATATAAGTCCTTACACAATTTTCGAGATTATTAAATTATTACTATAATATTGACCATAGGATGATATTCTGGAAAAGCATGATATAAATAGTCTTACATTGATAATAATGGTAAAGTGTTTACAAATAAACAATGAATTATTTAATAATAATTAGTTGATTTTATCTTAATTTATCTAGTTTACATTCTCACTAATTCCCACACTAGGAGTCCCTGGGTAATTAGAATTTTTTTACTCTCATGATTAAATGGCAATATATCATGGATTTATGATAACTCTTTTAACAATTATCTACAGTAACAGCATGCAGTGAACTCAACAATCTAAACAGTAATTGTCTGCTAACAATTTTATACATTTGATTACAACTAGATCATGATGGTACGATGTGCAATGACCAATTTGTTCAATGGCTAATTTCCAAGGCACAGATTTGCTGGCTTACTGTATTTCTCACTATAATTTATAATAAAATAATTGAAACTTGTAATTGGCTTTGTCAGAACCGATTATTGTTATCCATAGCATTATTGTAGGTGTAAGTTTCAAAAAAAAAATAAAAAAAAAAATAAAAATAAAATAAAATAAAAAATAATATAGTTCCGTGTATTAGATAAAAAAATTGCTTGGCCCCCTTTGCAATATAGTGATTACATTGCTGGTTCTGAAGTGTATAAAATTACTAGAATAAACTGAAAACTCAGCAACGTGGTGCAACTCATTTTCTTCCAATGTTTTTAATTCAACACGCTTAAATAGACTTATTGGAAATATTCAATTTGGATGAGGTAGTTCTTTCCAAGACAGATTTAATAAAACTGCATCATGCACAGGCAAGCATAATTGTACAATTGTGAACCATTATTTGCTCCCAAGGTCTTTTCTAATCGGTATATGATTATGTAGTGTTATGTTATTATGTAATTGTAGTAAATGCCTTTCAGAAGTCTTCAGAAGTGATTAGAATGATGCAGCTTTTTAATTTTTATGGAGCTAAACTTGGAGGTACAAAAGGTGGTTGACCACACAACCCATAGACGCCTAGCGTTTGACTTATTATACCGAATAAAATTCTGCCAACCAGGTCAGGAATGAGGGGGCGGGTACTGCATTCCTATTAGCTTTACCAATTGAAGTGTCAACTGATTTGCAGATTTTAAGCATCTGTTCGATTATGTGATTCTGATGTGTTGATAGATGCCCCTGGCCTGTTCTTAGGAGTCTATGGTCTATGTGATCAATAGGCCACACTCTTCCGGGGTAGCTACAGATTGAATTATATGTATTGGGGTTCACATTCTTTTTCTAGCAGTACCTCTCGAAGACTAACGAGACGCGTAGTTTTTAATAACGAAGACTGTAAATGACTTACATCTAATATAATCTAACTAGTCTAACTAATATTATAAACGCGAAAGTTTAGATGTTGGTTTATTTGTTTGTTGCCCAATCACGGCGAAACTGATAAACAGATTTGGATGAAATTTGGTATCTAGATAGAATACCCTGGAATAAGACATAGGATATTTTTTTTCTCGATAAAGTGAGTAGTTCCCGCGGGATAAACAAATTAAAACATATCCGCGATGAAGTCATTCTAACGCAGGCGAAGCCGCGGGCGGAAAGCTTGTATATAGAAATAAATGCTAAACTTTGGATGTTTGTTTGTTGCTCCACGGCCAAACGGATGAACGGATTTGGATGAAAGGTAGTATATAGGTAGAACATACCCTGGATTGAAACAGGATATTTTTTATCCCGAGAAAGTGAGTAGTTCCCGCGGGATAAAGAAATTAAACATCCGCGCTAAAGTTATTGTAAGCTGGCGAAGCCGCGGGCGTAAAGCTAGTTAGGTTATAAAATGTTCAATAGTGAATAATCACATTTAAAATCGAACTGAAGTAGGTATCGTTATGTACAATCGAGATCACGAGTGCATGGGTATGCACTCACTCATGCATTGTACATAATCCCAGCTGATTACAAGCTTCACACTTTTCTATTTAACACAAGTATCGATAAATAATATTTTTTTTTTATTCACAACGGGTTAGCACTTGACCTCAATCACACCTGATGTTAAGTGAAGATGAGGCCGAAGGTGGTAAGCGTACTGACCCGGAAACCCTATTTTATTTGGGGGAATCATTTCTAATGTATATCTTTATTACAAGATTTGATTTGTTAACGATTTTTATGTGAGCTAGGCTAATCCTGTTTAATCTCCAGGGGAAGGGCATTGTATGCTGAAATACAGGTTGCATAAACCTAGTTCGGCAGCTATGGCTTTTGTATTAGTGGTACTAAGTATAGCCTGACATATTTAGTTTCAACTATGTAACATTTTCTGAATAAACATTATTATTATTATTATTATATCTAATATACATTAGAAATGATTGATTTTAGAATTTTTTCCTTGTATGAAACTATTGCGCGACAGACCGAAAAGGAGATGGCGGGATAAGTTTGATAAGTTCCTAACGAACTGGTCGGAGGAGGCCCGGGACAGAGAGCCATGGAGAGAGACGAGGGAGCCTTTGCCAGCAGTGAGACAGTGTGGGCTTCTAATAATAATAATGAAACTTTTGCCAAATTTCAAGATTTTCGCGTAGTTCCATTAACATTGTCTAGTCCGAAACTAGGCAAAGCTGGTTACTAGATAACGGACAAACATATTTACATAAACATGCATGACTCGAGAATGAATGTTCGTATGCATTACACATACATTGAACCCTAGCGGGATTTGCACCCGCAAGCGTTTCGAAGACAGTCACTTTTTTTTTTTTATGCATAACGTGTTGGTACTTGACCTCAATCACACCTGATGTTAAGTGAAGATGAGGTCGAAGATGGAAGCGTACTGACCCGGAAACCCCAACACATTTGGGGGACTAGCTATCTCATCTCTGACAACCGGAACACAACAATGCTATTAACATTGCTGTTTGGCGGCAGATTTAGATAAGATGGTGGTAGCTAGCCAGGCGGACATTTAATATGCCCTACCACCAACCAAACCGAGTACTAAAATATGTACCCCGCTGGGGATCGAACCCGCGTCCTCCGAAACGTAAACTCAATGTGGTTTACATTGAGCCACGGAGGCGGATATCATATCATAATATAAATAGTATCGTTTGGGATTGATAATGCACTTCTGAACGCTACTGTATTAGTACTATTAATTATTCTGTGCTGTAACTACAAAACGTTGGTCCAATTATGGCAGACATGTCTCATTTCTTATTTAAACTGAACCGGCTTTGGCGTAGTTTAACTTATCGTTACGAGCATTTAAACGGAGTTAATTATCCAGTTAGGAGGCCGTTGACTTAACAATAAAATAGTAGGGTCGACTCTTGGTACTTAAATGTTATTAAATGGTTAAGTAATTTTGTTAGTTAATTTTTACCCGACTAAAAGAAACATAAAATAAATGTACCTATTCGAAAATAAGTGGGATACTACAAAAATAATAATTGTGGGGGACAGCAGTGGACTGTATGTTGTTGATTCTTGCTTCTATTTGAATACACTGGTTACTTCTCTTATCAGATTTTTCCTTTTACCATAAATTTGTGTATTTGTATTTGTAATTGTAATAGTTACAAGAATACACAAATTTACAATATTGCTATATTTATATCCTAAATGAATTTCTCAACTAGTGGGTGTCCGTGAGTAGTAGGCGAGGCGGGCGTCCTCTTCTATCATATCTTTCTTGCTCGTTTCTGAAACTAAGCATCTAAGCTTGTGTTATGGATACCAGATGGTTGATAAACTACACAAATACTTTTTTTTTTGTATATAAATCTCGGAAACACGTCTCCGTATTCATCATACAAATATATGCCCTAGCGGGATTCGATCCCGCGACATTTTGGTATAGAGGTCAGAGTTTCTAACCACTACACCAAAGAGTCGTTATAAATCTATTCATTTTATTTATTTAGGATCACCAACAAGATATACACTATAACAAACATAGTGCAACTGTGATATGTAATATACTTATTCTAAGTGCTGCCTTAATTTTGAGGCAGCACTTACAATAACTAGGTAGGTATATAACAATCCTAGGTGCATTATGTTTGTTATAGTGTATGCTTCTTAAGCTATAAAGGTAACCACGGCATGTGTATAGTAAAAATTAAACATAATCTTTACATTCTAACTAATTGATTGAGAGTTTTTAAGGTTAAGTACTTGTAAAGGCAATGCACTGAATTAGCCCATTGCACAGTATTACAATACCTTTCCTAGTTTGAGTTTGTAATACTGTGCCCATTCTCTCTCTCATCAGGTTGCGCTCTCGCCGCGCACGATACGGCTTTCCCGCCTATTAATAATTAATTAATCAATGTAATGAAGAAAGCGTCATCCATTGGCTTCCCATACCTAACATCATTTGCTATGAAATTAAAGATAACAAATATAATAATTTCAATTTGACAAACCAATTTTTATTATGTGGAAACAGGTGCGTAGTGCGACTCTAGTACGTAGGTATCTACCTACCACATAGAATCTGACTCGGAATGTCTATGATCGGACCACTGACGTGACTCGAAATTACCGTGTTCTATCATAATTTCCGAACCACACGGACCACAAACGTTTAAAAACGGTAATATACAAGACATAAGTTTCAGATTCACATACTCAAAATAAAATTAATGAAAATATAGTTTACCAAGAAATTCGTAATAAATTTTATTCGTAAATAAAATATAGCGGGATCACCAGCACTAGTAACATGACAGGCGCGATAAACGTTTATGTCGCGCGAGATAATATTTGTCCTGCTTATTTGCTTGGATGAAATATACAACTATCACACTCTCTCTTACGGCGCGCACGATAACCGATATCATGGTACGGGGGCTGGTGACAATGATAATGATATGGCAAGCGTACTAGGGCATGAGGATTTTTTGGCGGTCGTTTACACTTTAAAAACGTGCATCCCATGTTATGTTTAAGTAGGTATATTTGTCTATTGATCTATGTATGTGTATGTAAATATATCAATTTAATCACGTATGGTTTGTATCTGCATCCCTATTTAATACCGCACAACCTACCTATTTCAAATGTACTGTCTTTATACCCAAAGGTTGCCTGGAAGAGATCGCTTTTAGTGACAAGGTCGCCAAATTGTACATTCTATGCTTACCACTTTTCTGAAACTGTATTTTCTTTTCTGTTGTGCAATAAAGTGTATTTGTATCCCATCCGCTTAGTAGGTATATCTACTTCGTTGTACTGAGATGGTTAAATCAGCTAAATATGGCGGACATTTCCGCTTTTACAGAAAATTTGTTCATATCGGGTTGGTTCGGTTCCTTTTCGACACTATCTGGGCAGCATGTAAGAAATCGTCGCCAAATATTCTAGATATCGATTAGCCTAGGCATTCCATTGAATATCTGATTTAAGCACTACATCAAGCGCGTGTCGTCGCTTCGCAGACCCGCTCATTGTAATTCGTTTACGTCATACATTTTGTCTTCAATGCGTCAGTACAAACGCTTGTGCTAGCTATATCGAGTCCCTTAGCAGTGATAACTGAACACACGAAGAAACCTTGTCAGCGTTTATACTATTCACATAGCTACCGCTGCCAAGCATATTATACATAGCATATTATTCACAACCATTTCCCAAATGGGGGCATCACAGATATCCCAAACATAAGCGTTTGGGTGTTCCAAACATGACATTTTTTTGAAACAGCATCGATGGTTCACTTTGCGAAATCTACAGAAATGCACACGTGGCAGGGGGTGAGCCCTTCGCCGTAAAAACGTGCAAATCCTTAGATGTTTTTTTTGTTGTAGGAAAATCCCTAAGTCGTACGACACCCACGGGAAGAGACGGCTTGGTTCTATTCTTTTTAAGTGCCGAAATCACACGACACCAGCATATTATAATATGATATTTATACTAAGTATTCATTGTCAGCTTCTACTGATTGTTCATTTTTTGCAACACATGACTGACCTTTGTACCGATTATGTCCGTACCCAACTTCATGGTGGCTGAAAAGTATTACTATATATTATTATGTGGGATATGCAGCGAAATATTTAGCTGAAGATAAATATAAACTTCTGTTTCTATAGGTCAAATGTCAACGACATAGAGCTCACTCATTGCTACCTTTCTCACGCACAAGTAGGTCACCGATGGTACGTCAGGTATTTATCGGAATTCCTCGTCTTTAGCGACGACGATTTCCTTCCTTCCTTTATTATTACGCAGTTTGTAATCGCTTTATTTCATAAAATAGTAAAATTTAAATACCATATTTGAGTTTTGATGGATTTATTCATAATGGGATTTTTTCTATAAGACTAACTTGATTAAAAACTAAAATTAAAAAAAAAACAACACTGAAACAGACCCAAACACGCCATTTACTCTCCATAACTATGAGAGGTAAAAACGTGTTCGAGGTCCGAACCGAGCGGGGTTCAGGGGTTCAATTACGTTCTGACATGTGATTGGTTGGCTCATCGCTCGCTCAGAAATTTGATGGTTTCTCATTGGTCAATGTAATCGATAACGATACCGATGAACTTACGTAAACTAAGGGCAGCGTACCACTGGTCAGTATCCTTACTCATCAATTTCACACCGATTCACCAGTTTACCCATTAGACAGTTTCGCTAGATTGACAATTTCGCTAGTTAGTCATTTTCTTGATTCTTCAGTTTCCTCCTTCACTAGTATTACTAGGATGTCAGTTTCGTTAAATTTTGCAATCCGCTAGTTTAATCATTTGTCAGCTTCGTTAACGAACGGTTTACATATTCGACATTTATGCTAGGTTGTCAATTTTACCATGCAGTTTGCTGTTTTCGTAATCGTTCGATTTCTTCGTTCACTAGTGTTGTATGCCGTCAAAAGACTGGCGACATTACTACCCATTAGATAGTTTCGCTAGGTTGACATTTGCGCTAGTTAGTAATTTTCTTGATTCTTCAGTTTCCTTCTTCGCTAGTATTACTAGGATGTCAGTTTCGTAAAATTGCTAGTTTTGCTAGTTTCATTATTTGTCAGCTTCGTTAACGAACGGTTTACCTATTCGACATTTACGCTAGTTTGACAATTTTGCCAGCTTACTGTTTTCGTAATCGTTCGATTTGCTCGTTCACTAGTGTTGGATGCCATCAAAAGACTGGCGACATTACTCCGTTGAATGGCAAGGCTAATTCGCTGCCCGAGGTAGCTTCCAGCTTTTTTGTCACCCGAGGTCTCATATAAGCGCGACGACGATATTCGTTTTCATGGTCAACTTGTTTTTTGTTAGTAAAGATAATCGTTCTGCCCAATCTGATATCATCATTATATTAGCCATAAGACGTCCAATGCTGAACATCCTCCCCCAAAGACTTCCAGGGCGAACGGTGGGACGCGGCCTGCATTTAGCGACTTCTTCCACGCTGCGCAAAAGCAACAGCGGAAAACGGTGCGTGGATCCAATCCAGAACTTGAATGCCCCAACGACCTTCATCCAGCTATGTGCCCTGGCCATTGCTACTTCAACTTACTAACCCGCTGGACTATCCCGGTGGCTTTCGTTGCTCTACTGATTTCTTTATTCATGATTCGATCGCGTAGAGAACTGGCGATCGTTCCTCCATAGCTCGTTTGGAATTGTTTTTTGCGTAGCAATTTGATATAGTAAATATTTATGCCATTATCATGATTAATACAGGACACCGCCCCTATGGGATGGTGAAACGTCGCAATTTCCATCTTTTACGAAATATCTAAAATAAAATTAAAAAATACAATATGAATTGAATAGTTCACTTTATATTCACTTCAAAATTAGGTGTAACATTATCTTTCACTTCTGCGCCTTTCAACCAAAGTGAATCAATTTGGTTGACCCATGTAATATCGCCTTAACCTCCTTAGCTTTTCACCGCAATGTACGGCTTAGCCCATCACTGTATATTATATTCCAGTTGTTTATTGTACAAGGTTGACGTCACATCACGTGCCCTGGCGGAATGCTTCACTATCATCTTGAGACGGATAACATATTTCGTTGGCGCCACAAAGCCCCTAATGGGATAGATTCACCCAGCTATTAGTCGAGGGGGTGACTGGCCGAATGCGATCGTTCTATATGTTCTTTTATACCCCCGCTTTTTAAAGGGACGAACGTGACGCATTTGTTTTTGTAGGTATTTTACCAATATGAAACTTATCTTCGACATTTACGAATCAATTTTGAAATTTTTGACAGGGTACCTCGAGTTTAAGTCCGGAATCGGAAATCGAAAAGCGAAAATATTGAAATCTGTTACTTCGCCATTATTTTCTATTAAGATCCAAGCTAGCTGTATTGCAGTTATGGATTATGAATTAGCAAGTATCAGAGGTGTCTTTTCATTTAAAATGAACATTGATTTCCCATATCGTTTTAATAAAATAATTGATTATGCATTCTCACAGAATACGGAATAAGATATTTGACCATTCCGCCCGGAGGGTTCGGAGATAGACCTAACCGCAAATATTAAAGTCTTATTCTGAGCCTTTTCTTTATTTTGAGATTTAAGATAGGATTATAACAGTGGTGTAGAGCACCGTGTATCTTCCGTTGGCATTTATGTTACCAGCAATAGTTAATTCATATGCATTTATTTCTTTATCTACCAAATGGCTTACAAAAGGAAAAATAAACAATACGAGTCATAACATACATAGATTGTTAGTTTTGTTATGTATCACACAATTTCTTGATTCTGGATCAACGAGGTAATGTGTCTGAGATCTTGAAACAAACTCCAACAGTTTCCCGTTGCGACTGTGTGCTCTAAGATTTTGGGACTGTGTACTCTAAGACTTTTTCAAATGCTCGTCACCATTACGACCGCGACCACCAGGCCTACCGATTGGTGTAGTGGATAGTGACCCTGTCAGCGAAACCAATGGTTGCTGGTTCGAATCCCATAAATAATGTTTATGTGATGAATACGATTGCCTAGTTTGGGGCTAGATGATTGTCCGTAAATTTTTATTATTTATTTATTTATTATTAATAAATATTTCGGGCATTTACACCAATTATCTAGTCCCAAACTAATCAAAACTTGTACTATGGATACTAGATAACGGATAAACATACATAAATATTTAAATAAATAAATGATATGATATAAACATCCTTGACTCGGAAATAAATGTTTATATACATCACACAAACATTTACCCCTAGTGGGAATCGAACCTGCAACCGTTGGTTTCGCAGACAGGGTCACTAGCCACTACACCAACCGGTCGTCCATTACCATTATTCTCACCAACAGAGGTATCATCATATTCATTTACTTTTGGTGTTCGACTTATCATCGACGGTATTACCACAAAAAATACAAGTGTTTTTTAAACAGTGTCAAGAATAAGCACTGGATTTCCTTATTGTATTCATGATGAGTAAGTGGATCATGAATTTATGGTAATACTACAAGTAGCGTCGGCCAATAGCAATAATCTTATCGGAAATTAAAACTATATGGACTGCATGAAGCCCATTTTCTTTTTAATAGCAACTCCACATTAAGTTTTATGTCTTGTACTTTATGGTTTTGTGGAGTTGCTGTCTTAGTCTTTCATTTACGTTTCAGATAGATAGATAAAACATTTATTCACGGCACAGTACATACAAACAACCGCCTCCGTGGCTCAACGTAAACAACATTGGGTTTACGTTTCGGAGGACGCGGGTTCGATCCCCAGCGGGGTACATATTTAGTACTCGGTTTGGTTGGTGGAAGGGCATATTAAATGTCCGCCTGGCTAGCTACCACCATCTTATCTAAATCTGCCGCCAAACAGCAATGTTAATAGCATTGTTGTGTTCCGGCTGTCAGAGATAAGATAGCCAGTCCCCCAAATAAGATGGGGTTTCCGGGTCAGTACGCTACCACCTTCGGTCTCATCTTCACTTAACATCAGGTGTGATTGAGGTCAACGTTGTAGATAAAAAAAAAAAAACAAAATAAAAGAAGACAAATAATAAATAGTACGTAAATTACACACAGAATAAATAAAAACATTTGTTACATCAAGCAAGACTTCATTAGCGGTGGGCTGTACCCCACGCAGCTATTGACATCTGCTTATAATTTTAATTTCACACATCCGATAATAATATTTAAATTTTCAATGTTTTAATTTTCAATTTTAAAGGACAACAGCACAGATCCATACATCTTTGGGCCAGTTTGTTGTCACTTCAATTAATAAATATAGTCTTGAACTCTTAGTATCAGACGTGCTAAAAACCTAACACATATATTTTTAAAGGACTTTAGAAAAGAACAAAAGAGGTTTGAAATATGGTTTGGGGAACTTTGAAATTATATACTGGCAACATTAACCACATGCATTCTCACGCATGGAAACAAGATGCTAGGCCAAAGAAAAATTGTTTTTTCTTTTCAGAGTCGTCCGTCGCTCGCTCGCTGTGCTGGTATCCCCATGGACGTAACCGTTTGATTGTTACGTCCATGGTTATCCCTACTTAAATTATAACCTCACAGTCAAAAATGTCAGTTGTCAGTTGTCACTTGTCTATTTTTTTTTTTTTTTGGAAAGAATTTATTTTTTGTATAGTTTGTGAGCCAAAATGTTTTCTGAGAGCGATATTTTCAAATATTTCTTATAACTATACTAAGGTTCCAAAAATTCTTTTGAATAGCTAAGTTGATAGTCTTTAGTACCGGCTTTTTTTAGGTGTACCTTTTATTAGGTGACAAAACACTGGCCCAAAAATGCGGATGTCTTTTATGATTTTTTATTTTTCAATTCTCTAAATTTTCAATGTATAGATGGTTGTACTCTGCCCGGACTGTTTGGAACTAATCTCGAAATACCCATTATTTAATACGACCTAAGAGCTAAAATACCTTTTATCATAAGGGATGAAACCCGAATGGATTTCCTAACAAAAAGATCCGTTCTCATACTATTGTCAATAAGACTCAATTTCAAATGGACCGATAACTACATGAACCTTATTGTCTGGATTATTAAATGAATTAACATCAGGTGTGATCACAGACCACCGTTGGTCTGTGGGTGTGATTGAGGTCAAGTACCAACCCGTTGTGGAAAATAATGAATTATTATTATTAAATACTGCTGCAATACAATTAATAGGCCCATACCACATACATTGTGTTCTATTGTTATCATCAAAATTATTGTAAATTATTTTGCGCAATAAAGAGTATTTGTATTGTATTGTATTGTATTGTATTTTAATGAAATATTCGCATTGTAGGGCAACATTTATTGATGTATCCCAACTAATATTATAAATACGAAAATTTGTGTGTGTATGTCTATATGTATGTTTGTTACCTCTTCATCCCTATACGGCTGGACGGATTTGGATGAAATTTGGTGGGTAGACAGATTAGGACGTGGATTAACATATAGATATTGAAATTTTTTTGCTGAACCGATTTTAATAAAATCTTCCACGCGGTCGAAGTCGCGGTCGGAAAGCTCGTAACCAATAAAGTTTTGGAAAGTTTTAAATATGGCTCCTTAAAGTGCCATTGCTACTCAAGTTGTTGTAGTTAGGCAGAATTCGCCAGAAACGACAATTAGAATATCCATTGTTACAAATCCTCATAAATAAATTATAATAACTTAAGCGTAGCTATGTCGGTGTGAAACCGACTATATACATCGGACGTAATTGTACATAGTGAATTTGCATTGGTTTTCGTCAATATTGTCCATTATACGACGTCAAAACGCAAATTTTGGAGAAAATTGAAAATAAAATGTATAAGTATTCATTTCATAAAATTATTACGACGTGAAAAAGAGAATATTGAAAAAAAGGTATGCCCTTTCCATATTACGACGTCAAAAATTACATTCGGATTTTTTTACTGAAATATATAATACAAATGAAGTTGTCTCAGCAAAACATGAATGTGTTTGATATTTTTTATTTAGTCACAGCAATTATTGAGTTCAACAAGATAATAATGTATTGTCGAAAATCATTTACTTGTATTATGCGGGCCGGTGAAGGTTTATCTGTTTTAGACTATACGTACTCAAACAAGTGTGCCGCCTTAGTGTGCCTAGGTTACAAGCTACACCAGTAGTATGACAGGTGCGATAAACGTTTATGTCGCGCGACATAATATTAGGTCCTTACCTATGAAATTGGCGTTTTGTATGAAGAATTTCATTAAGACTGTTTTCTCCATACAAACATTTTTGATTTTTTTTGGGAACGGTAAATCCAAATTTAGCTAAACTTTGTGTGTATTATCGGATAACATTAAGTTAAGTATAGGCAGCGTTAATTTTTAAAAGTAACCGCTTTATAAAAGTTTCAGCGAATCTAAGAAATGATTATGGGAAGCACATGAAAAGAGCTCTTTTCAAATTTTTTTTTATTATGTGATTTAGCCCAGAAATTTAATAATATTTCTTGTAAAACCTTGAAATAATATTCCATTTTCCAAATAAAAAACAAATTTGGATATAGCTTTGAAAATCGCAGGAATTGGTACATATGATTAACGAAGAAAAAATACCCAATATTTGTCGTGATCATTCGCCTGGACAAAATGTACAACTATTCCGCTCTCACGCTTACGTTTCGCGCGACAAAGAAACGTGATGTTACGGGGGCTGGTCTATGATTTTCATCCTTCTCTGTCCTTTATTCGTCTCTGTATAACTTTTAATTTTTATGTTCATATTTTCGTTTTTTTCTTCCTAAATGGATCCTACTCACGATTAACATGAAAACTGCTTCGACTCCAAATCCAATGAACATGTATACATAGCTCCGCCATGCTGTTTTGTTTACCATAATTTGTTTGCACACAATCTCTATCATCTTCACCCTCCTACGTCATAAAAACCGAATGACATTAAGGCGAGTCCATATGTTCAAGTCGAGTCACAATTTTTAGTTTAGTTTGATAATGTCAAAAAATAGTGCTTAAACAGTGACTGGGGTATAAAAAAAGGGGCAATATGGTATTTTCAGAGGTATAGGTGAGGTCCCGCTGAAATTCTCACTTCTCATACTCGGAAACATTTGACATTCATTCCAAAAAATAGTGCCCAACCGGAGTTACTGCTGGTACGCGTCGCAGTAGGTACTCCCGAATTGCTTACCGTTTTTACTTTGAAATTAGTGTCAAAAATACTGCCTGAAAAGCATCAGTAAACTTATATCATGTACAAAATAATACTGAAAGGAGAGTTGAATTCAAAAATGTTTAAGGCTGCTTGGGTACGTACCTACGAGTACATCTATCTAACCACAGACATTCAACAATGATGTACCCGTGGTCAGACCTTTGGCTTTGCTCGGATAATATACGTAAGAGAAGAAATAAAGTAGGTATCAGAGAAGTAAATATAAGATTTATAAAACAGAGTATTGTCTATAATTTTTTTTTTAACTTTATGCAGCGTAACTTTCTAACTTTATGTAAAATTGATATTTTACATTTTTTTTAATTATTCTAATTTGTAATTCTAAGTTCATAAAGATGAGGAGCTCAAAAGTCAGAGTTATTGTAATTGTATTTTGGCGTACTCTATTAGTTGCGTATAATATGCGGTAACACGAGATTCCTCACGTTGTGTACCATCTATCTGTGTCGTCATCGGTTAAATAAGTCATTGGGTTATGTCACCAATACCTAGAATTATCAAACATGGAGTAATCTGTGCTGCAAAGATGTCCAGCTGCACGTTCCTTCCATAAATAGTTTTGGGGAGAGTTTTTTTAGAAATCAAATCAAACCACTTTTTTTTTAAGCACATCGAAGACCGTTGACGACCGGTTGGTGTAGTGGATAGTGACCCTGTCAGCGAAAACAACGGTTGTAAGTTCGAATCCCGCGAGGGGTAAATGTTTGTGTGATGAATACGAACATTTATTCTCGTGTCATGGATGTTTATATAAATATTTATGTATGTTTATCCGTTATCTAGTATCCATAGCACAAGCTTTGCTTAGTTTGGGACTTGGGAATAGGCAAACCTTTATAGATACTAGATAATCTGCGGGTTCCGCAGTTCTTTCGAATTTTAGGATTTTTTTTACGAAAGTTTCTCAATTTTCCCCAACACTAGAGTACCTAATATGCAAACAAAAGTCGATCAGTGTAGATTTTTTTATCGAGGGGACAAGTAGACAGACGGACGGACGTGTCCTCGGTGAAAAGTTTTCGTTTTGACAACCCTAAAAAGGGTCGTGAATCTGTTCGACGTCAATTTGTCGCAATTTTCTGAAGTAAATAAAGCTTTCCTGTATTTTTAATTTTAAAATATACGAGTACGTGAAGTAGATTAAAACGCCTGCGATATCGATCATGCACTCCCACTCATGAGACGGGCCTGCTTAGATAATTTTTTCACAATTACTGGTCATTATACTGAATAGTTCGACGTCAGTGCGGAAGCGCTTGCACAGCATGGGATTGCACTACAGGCGTCACCTTAAAATAATTTACAATAACACTTGCACAAAGGGAAATATACGTTTTACAAAACATTACAATAAAAATAAAATTAGACTGAGGCTCTTTTGTTATTATGTATTACCAGCTTTTCTTTGTTTATCCCGCGGGAACTATACTCACTTTATCGGGATAAAAAATATCTTATGTTTCAATCCACAGTTTGTTCTACCTATATACCTATATACCAAATTTCATTCAAATCCGTTCATTTGTTTCGCCGTGATTGAGCAACAAACAAAGAAATGAACAAACAAACATCCAAACTTTCGCATTTATAATATTAGTTAGATTTACAACAAACGACACGTCATAACGTCATGCTTGATAATTATGACAAAGACAGAACTTGTCACATTGAACTGTCAAACGAAAATAGACGTTGTCATTCTTCGAGATGCAAAGAATATTCAATCTTATGGTGATAATTTCTTGTTGAGGTTTTTTTTTTTTATTTTTTTTTTATGCATAACGGGTTGGTACTTGACCTCAATCACACCTGATGTTAAGTGAAGATGAGGTCGAAGATGGAAGCGTACTGACCCGGAGACGGAGGTGCACCTAACTATAATATGAAAATTTTGTAAACCCGCGAGAGTCTGATTATGTCAAGACAAAACAAATCAACTGTGTTAAAAGATAAATATGCTCTACAATACTCAAATACAATTTACTTATTTGGGGAAATTGCACAGAAATTGAATAAATCCTAGTTCCACATGGAACTCCGCCTCTGTGGCTCAATGTAAACAACATAGGGTTTACGAATCGGAGGTCGCGGGTTCGATCCCCAGCGGGGTATATACATGTTTTGTTTAGTACTCGGTTTAGTTGGTGGTAGGGCATTTTAAATATCGGCCTGGCTAATCTGGCTACCACCATTCTTATCTAAATCTGCCACCAAACAGCAATGTTAATAGCATTGTAGTGTTCCGGTTGTCAGAGATAAGATAGCCAGTTCCCGAAATATTTGGGTTTCCGGTTCAGTACGCTTCCACCTCTGGCCTCATCTTCACTTAACATCAGGTGTGATTGAGGTCAAGTGCTAACCCGAATAAAAAAACTACTGCAACCTTAAAAAATTAATATGTTATACCATTAGTTCCATGTAATTTTAAACTGGTTTTATAGCTAATATTTCTCTCATATGAAACGATTGCAACAATTTAGTTCCATGTGCTTGTAATAGTAGTTCCATGTGGTACCTACTATTGCTAACTTAAACTATTCAGAAATATTGGTGTCGATTCGGATGTACACCAACTAAACTAAAACCAGTTTTGGAGTGGTGCCGTGGCATCATACTGTTCCAGGGAGAAAGAGACAGTACTACTCTGAAACTGGTTTTAGTTTAGTTGGTGTACATCCGAATCGACACCAATGTTGGTTGACCATACAATTATACATACTAAGTTTTGTTTTGAAAATCAACGAAGTTATAACGTAAGTTTAAGTGCATTTACTGTCGTAAGTAGTAACGTAATTAACAGCTGAAGTGCCTGTTTATATGATTTCCATAGTATTTATAGTAGTATATTATTCATGAACATGTTTAAAATCACTATTTACTTAGAAGTGGATTATGAACATAATTGTAATATGTGCAATGTGCAACTATAATGAAAGAGCGGTTTGATACATCGCGATAATATATTCCGTCTCCAACAATCGTGGTTTTTCTCAGAACCGGGTTTTCCTGCGTGTTATTCATTATAACACGAATTTAGTTACTCGTTTTGAATTTGTGCAACAAACAAGTTGGTTGTTGTTCAAATATTGGTAAAATATTGTGGAGCCATGTTAGGCGTTTCACGTATCGTACCTAATTCGTATCTCCAAAGCTGATTTAATATTGTAGCACTTTGATATGATACGCGTCACAAGTATACCTACCTATATGAGCAGCTTCATAATTATTCCGAACTAAACAGACATGGCAAGAATTTGTCTATAAATAATTTTCAGGTTTTCCCAGAGTTATGCATTCATTTATTAAAAGGAAGACGGTAATCCAACCAATTCCTTCCATCGCAACTATTCATTCAAGTAGTTTTACAAATGCGAAAGTTTAGATGTATATTTGTTGCCCAATCATTGCGAAACGGATGAGGGGATTTGGATGAAATTTGATACACATGTGGAAAATGTCCGTCCATCATCAACAGCCTTACACGTTCCCTCTGTTAGGACACATCCTCCTCTCACTGGGAGATTCGTGAGACTTCGTGGATTTGTGGCAGAGTAGTGGCCACCTGACAGTGTTTTTAAATTGACCCTGTAGGCCATCGACTTGGCTTAACTTCAATTGAAAACAATCGCCCTCTGAAGCACGGAAAATTAGTGGTCACGGATAAATATAAGTATCTACATTATGTCGTCGCTCGTATGACTAACTAGTGTATCTCAGATTTTGGCCGATTTGAGTTACAACCACCAATGAATTCGTCTTGTCGTTCTCTACAGTTTCCACTGATCCCTATATCTGTAGGTCGCATAGTTTTTGAAATAGACATCAGGTGGAGGTATCGTATCTAACATTTTGTTCGTAAAAAGAAACAACTAACTATGGTAACTCAAATTGGGATTTTTCGTCAAAATCAAATTTGTGATCAGGTGCAAAATATGACATCCTATCTTATAGATAAGTTGTTTAGTGGAAATTTAATTCTATTATTTTACGCAATGCTCATGAGATACGGCTCTCAGATAATTGTCGACTCAATGGCTCATGGTCTGAAATTATACTTTTGCATTGTTGAATTCATTAAATCACGCCACACGCGCCATTTTAACAGATTCCGGCCTACTGCGTCGGCGTCGCAACGCGGTTCACTCACTTAGTTGTTATTTTAGATAGATATGTAGATAAATCGTTTATTTGTATCTACAGTCACACACATACCATAAGTTCCAAAGCAATTGGATAAACATATTTTATAACAATCCATAAAAGTAACCTCTGGATACACTAGAGTATGTGTGTGCTACAGAGTATTTTGTGTTTTGATAAAGTGCCACGCAAAAGTATTGATGTGCATATCTATGGAAATCGATGGTGAGCACTTTTTGGTTTGTTTTGAGTTGACACGTACTAATTTTCTAACGATGTAAATATTTGTTTGTGGTGATGGTATTAGAAACAATATTGTTAACGAACCTGCGATGATGCCAGAAGGGTACATGTCTCCTCAATACTTACCTAATAATTCTGGATCGGATTCAATTAAAGTGATGAAACAGTTTGCTCAGAAAGTTTATTAACTAAAATTAATGATGAATAAAAGATTTTGCCAATGTTAGAAGAGCATCTAACTGTATGTGCTGATGATATTGTAACCAACGTTAATGTCGATCCAGTAACAAAGCATAATGTGTTACCAAATAATTGTAGATCAGATTCTACGAAAAGAGAGGACACAGTTTGTTCAGAAAGATTATTAACTGGATTTGTTGATGGACCATCTATGCCTATTGAAGTGACCACAAATCACAACAGTTCTACAAGAGAAATACATAAAAATCGTCCTATTCTTTCTACAAGATTACATAGCTAGCATTCTATTAAAGAAGATTACATAGCTCAGTATTGCGGTGTACCTGCTTGTAATACAGAGATATTTAGTGCATGCGTGAGATGTTTAGCTTTATTATGCTGGCACCACTTTGATAATGATTCTCCTTGTAACAGTCATCAAGAGTTACCTCCTGATCTACCATTCCATAACGTAGATTCTATTTTAGATATTTCGAGTATTTCTAACCAAATACCAGTAGATTTTATAGTTGAAGAGCCCTCTTTCAAGTATAAAATCTAGTGAAGTATACCGCAAGGAAAAACGCAAGATTTGGGAAATTTGTTATATTTCTCTGTGTTTAATAATTATGAAAGCTGCGTTATGTTTATTTTGGAGTTATAATTTTAAGGATAACAAAGAACAACTTTGTTATCCTTTTAGTATGTGGAGCAATTGAAATGTCTTGAGATTACTTATTGATAATTATTGTGATTTTACATTTACAATTTACAAACATTTATAATTATTCTTAGTAAGATTTTTAAGTGTTTAATCTTGACGGGTTACCCCCTGTATTTTTTTCTTAATTCTCTGTATTTAATTGCTACATCTGTGTAATGCGTTGTGTTCATTTTGGCGGTCTGGTTTTATTAAGTTCTTTTTCCCTGTAATCCTTTTAGTATGAATCAGGTGAAATGTTACTTAAATGTTGAAAGTCACCACGAGTATTTATATATGGAGAATGTTTCAGTGTTTAAGTGTTCAATTAATGAGACTGCTTATGGTCCTAAAGTATTGTTAGTCATTAAATATTACAACAAGGCTATATTTTTGCGTTATATTCATATATCTACAGCGGTTCAAAAGCACCTAAGTGGGTTGAAATGTAAAACAAAGTTTTCACAAAGTCGTGTATCTGTTTTGAACGAGCAAAAATAATTTTATTACTGCAATTCAATAATAAATTAATACGTAGCCTAAAAGCCCGCATTCTATTCTATTTAAATATATTACAACTAATTTACAACAAGTTTGCGAATTTTAAATACAATTAATTTTTCACTACTCTCAACCGAAAAACGCTTGTTCTGAAAAATAGCCAAAACTGAGTTACACTAGTTAGTCATACGAGCGACGATGTAACATTAGGCACTCCTACTCTGTTACTGGCATTACATAATATCAATAAGTGAAGAAACTTTTGTAGATGTTTATAATTGAATTTAATTGAATGTTATTTGCAAGAATATGGTATACATAAAGTTACTAAAATTGTCAAACCAGTCAAAAATGGCGTGCAAATTACAATTTAAAATGAATACATAGTAACGTAAATTATGCAAAGCAAACAAAATAACAATTTAAAATGAATTCATAGTAACTTAAACTATGTAAGCAAATAGCTTAAAATCAATACATTTTAGGCTCTTTTGATTAGTTCATGTTAGGTTTATAATTGCTCTTATTTTGTAAAATTGGTAGTAGTATAGATAATATAGATAGGTATAGATTAGAATTTAATTTTATTAGGTAGTTATTAAGTTCCATGTATATTCTTCAGTTCTGTAAGAAAATTAAATAAAAAAAAAACAATACCGTGTGTAAGTATAGTGAGATATACAAACTATGCTCAAATTATGCTCCTTGATAGTTAAACGTATATATATATATCTCCTGATAACCTGATGCTGCAGCCAGGTTTCTTCTTCTTCGTGTCAATTCCAATCACATTTGATCCGCCCAGAATTCAGCCACAACTGCAGCGTTGTCTGCAGCCACGTAAAGGTCCTCCATGCCACAGGTGGAGGGGCACAGAGCCAGGATTGTCTCCACATGAGGGATATCATCAACGGTTAATAGCACGAATAAGAAATTTTGCATAAACAGTGAATCAGTCCACTGCTGAACATAGACCTCCCCTAACTCCAGAGTGAGCGGTTGGAAGCGGCCAGCATCCAGCGACTTAATCAGGTCGTCTGTACACCTTTCTTTTTTTTTATTGCATAACGGGTTCGTACTTGACCTCAATCACACCTGATGTTAAATGAAGATGAGGTCGAAGCGTACTGACCCGGAAACCCCTACACATTTGGTGGACTGGCTATCTTATCTCTGACAACCGGAACACAACAATGCTATTAACATTGCTGCTTGGCGGCAGATTTAGATAAGATGGTGGTAGCTAGCCAGGCGGACATTTAAAATGCCCTACCACCAACCAAACTGAGTACTTAAACATGTACCCCGCTGGGGATGGAACCCCCGACCTCCGAATCGTAAACACAATGTTGTTTACATTGAGCCACGGAGGCGGTTAAAGGCGGTCCTTGTAAGTGGACGTCCTACGCTGCGCTTGCCGGTGCGTGGTCTCCACTCGAGAACTTTAATGCCCCACCGGCCATCAGTTCTTTGAGCATGTGCTCTGCCTACGCTGGCTATGTCAGTGACCTTCGTTTGCCTACGGATTTCTTCATTCCTGATTCGGTCACGTAGTGAAACTCCGAGCGTCGCCCTCTCCATAGCTCGTTGCGTGACTAAGCTTTCTTATGAGGCCCATACACGGTTCGACTAGAATAAATTGTGTGATATTCATAATAATAATTGTGTGATATTCATAATAATTAAGAGATATTCATAATAATTAAGAGATATTCATAATAATTAAGAGATATTCATAATAATTAAGAGATATTCATAATAATTATGTGATATTCATGGTAATTTATTACATAGTGCTAGATAGTGTTGTGTACAGTATACAGCGAAGCAGCACCAGTAAACCTCTAGCTAGCACAATAAGTATAAATATAAATACTTCAAATCGATAGACCCATTTTTTGAAAATTGCAAACGTTGCCTTTGGGTGGTTACCAAATGTAACTAATATTATAAATGCGAAAGTTGGGATGTTTGTTTGTTGGTCAATCTCGAATTTTTAAATGGATATTATTGTTAAATTTTATTTTATTACTGAAGTTATATTTGCATGCTACTGTATTTTAACTGAATAGAAGAGACTTATTTATTTAAAATAATTGTAACCTATTCACAGCAAATTAATTCTATTCCATTATATTCTAGAGGATATTTTTTATCCCGATGAAGTGAAGAGTCCCCGCGGGATAAACAAATGTACGCGATATAGTTATAGCGCAGGCGAAGCCGCGGGCGGAGAGCTAGTTTTATAATTTGTAAAACAGCTGTGGTGTATGGACTCGCCCCGTCTTCGCACGGGTGCAATTTACTTTCTATAAATATAATATGCCTTCCGGATGAAATTCTCTCAATTGTGAAAACCGTATCAAAATCCGTTGCGTAGTTTAGAACGACTATAAGCGTACAGACAGACACGCGATAGCGATTTTTTTTTATTTAGAGATTAGAGAAGCGATACATACAGATAGGTACCGACGATGTCTCACTATATTTTTTAAGGTTCCGTAGAACACAAACCCTTAGCTATAGTTTCGCCGTGCCCGTTTATCTGTCCGCCGCTGAGCTGAGAGGTTCTTATTACGAGTACTAGAAAACTGTAATTTGGCATGGGTATACATATTAATCATGTCGACAATGTGGTAAAATAAAATTTCGAAAAAAAAAATCTTGAGTAGAGCAAATTTTGGTTAGAATCAAATGGTCTCATATACTGCCAGCTAAACGGTTCGTTTTGGATTTGGTCTTGAAGTAGTAGAAGTCTGTAGTATACCGGGTAAGTTTTTTTTACCATAATGAAAAAATATGGCATATAAGGTAAGTGAAAGAGCAGGTATTGGAATAGGTAGTTTAATTTTTTTTTCAAAACTATCATCGAACAAAACGTTGAGCCATTTGACGGTTGCGTTTGTAGCATATTCCACATAAATACATTATTAAACTAAATAAATAAAGAAATTTCTCATGATAGGAAGTCGCATATCAAACAATGGCCGCGCGTGCGTTTTTTTTTTAAATAATTAAACTACCTATGCCCATAAATTATGTCACTTACCTAATATGCTCTATTTTCTCCTTGCGGTAAAAAAATCCGATATAAAAAAAATAAAAGGAAAGCTATCACAGTTAAGTAGGCTGTACAAATTAATGTTGAAAAACTTATAAAGTGTACGTTCCGTTGAAAATTATTTATCAAACAACAAAAAGCCCCCTTCTACGGAACCCCACACAGCGTGTGGTCCGACACTCACTTGGCCGGTTTTTGCAAACGATCTATCACATAGACTTCTCTTAGAATAATTTCTGAATGTCACCTAATTACCAATGTCATTGTCGCTTCGCCTCTCATTATGCCCTCGTCTTTACTTCATGATAAGTACTTGACGACCTTAAGGCAGTGCGACTCGCTCCACCGCCGTTGGCGCAAGCTTACTTTTGCTTTTTATTGCTGTGTTAGTTCATTTTCTAGTGCACTATAAACCGGATTTCTTAATAATTTTGTATTAAACAAGTTGGTGAGTGTTTGTTGTACAACAAATTGTCTTAAATTTTTGTCACCGTGAAACTCTGAGCGCTTTCTTCTTTTTGCAATTGTAGTTTGTTCTTGACCGAATTTTATTATATTTCACTTATGCATAAGTTGCAGAACTTGTTTATCTACTTATTTTTCTTAAACTTTTAACGCAAATTGAACTACCAACGGAACACTTTACAATAACTTTACAAACATTAACGCGTAAGAAATAGTGCGGACATAGTAAAGACGACTTGGGAAGTTATAAATAGTACCTATAGGGTTACTTTTAATTATTTCTTGATACCAAAGGCTGTGCATGTAAACAAATAACTTTTTAAATTATTAAAAATTAAATTTTTATTTTGTCATAACTAAATAATAACAGTTCATGATGTCAAACAACGACTGCTACACCAAAAGGTCGCGGGTGCGAATCCCGCTAGGGGCATATGTTTCTATGATGAATACAGACATGTGTTCTCGAGTTATGGATGTTTTTCATTTATTTATGTATTTATTTACAAAAAAAAAATGTATTTGTGTAGTTTATCAACCATCTGGCATCCATAATACAAGCCTAGTTGCTTAGTGTGGAACTAGATGGCGCTGTGTGTATGTGCAAAGATATTTATTATTATAATACCAAACAGGTCACCAAATTTTTTGATTTAAAGTTAAATACTATCCACGGATCACCTTTCGAAAATATAGGACACGCGTGACAGGGGGTGAGCTAATCCTCGTTGAAACGTGCCATGTAGGTACTTAATTGTGGTGTAAATGGTGGTGGTGGTCGTTATAGGATTTTTTCTTTTGCACACAATTTACTGCTAAACCCCAAATTTACTAAGTTTCCTATTTCAATGCTCAGGTTGGCTGGAAGAGATCTCTTAAAGAGATAAGTCCACCTTTGTACGTGACCTATTGTTTGTACTCTGTTATTGTAATATTTTGGTGCAATAAAGAATATATATATAAATTCCCTAGTTGCCTTTTACACCATCCAAGGGGAGGGACGGGTTCGATTCTTTATAAGTACGTGTCGGAAACAACACGGCATTATTTTTTACCCGACAGCCCCAAAAAGGAGGGTTATGATTTTCGAGTGTATGTATGTATTATGGACATTAACACAAAGGGATAGGGAAAGGTTAGACGCATTCGAGATGTGGTGCTGGAGACGAATGGAAGGAATAAGCTGGACCGTGAACAGAACAAATGAAGAGGTGTTAATGATGGTAAAGGAGAAGAAATACCTGTTAGCCACAGTTGAGAACCGAAGAGGAAAGATGATGGGTCACTTGACACGACACGATATTTTTTTGAAGAACATAATTGAGGGAAAGATTGAAGGAAAGAGAGGAAGGGGAAGACCTAGGCGTAATTACTTTGACCAAGTGAAAGAAAAGGTGAATGTCGTGTCGTACCAAGAGGTTAAAACGAGGGCGGAAAGTAGAGAGACATGGTCGTTACTCCACCGACAAGATGAAGCTCTTAAATTGAAGAAGAAGGATGTATGTAGATTTTTATGTTACCCGCTGTAGCGTAAAGAGCTTGACCGATTTTGAAGTGCAAGATGTTGTTCGATTCGTGTTAATCCCTAGCACTGTCATAGGATATTTTTTATGACAAAAAATCAAAAATGGCGTCTGCAAAATACCAAATAATATGCTGTCGGGTTGGTTTATTAAATTAAATATAACTAATGTTATAAATGCGAAAGTTTGTTTGTTTGTTGCTCAATCACGGCGAAACGGATGAACGGATTTGAATGAAATTTGGTATATAGGTAGAATATATCCTGGATTAATAATAATAAATAATAATAAAAGGTATTTATTCATCACAAAAAAGAAAAAAACACAAGCATACATAGAATCGAGAACCACAGTATTGTGATGAATGGGTAGGGACTCAGCAGTGTTGCTGATTTTCAGGCCCCCCCAATAAAGAGTAGTTGCTGCCACCAAAGGCAGTATGGGCGACTTTCCAATAGCTAACGATTTTTTTATATATATTTTTGTTTTTAAGCTTAGGCGTGGTTCTGGCCAACGTAGAAATTGGATTAAGACATAGGATATTTTTCTATAATATAAAGTACAAGCTATTTAAATATATAAATAGTATGTAATATGTAAATGACTAAATAATAGATACTAATGACACAATTGTAATAATAATCGTATAATGTAATAATTTAGAAAAAAAATATGTAATTTTTAAATTTTGAATTTCAATTGAAATTGTAATTTTAATTTTTAATGTAAATTGATATGGGACAAGTTCCTGCAATAAAGATTTTTTTTTATTATTATCTACGTAACGTGAATTGTTTCCGCGGGATAAACAAATTTCCGCGAAAAGGTTATTCCACGCAGGCAAAGCCGCGGGCGGAAAGCTAATAGTTACTTATTCCTCTATGGTTACATATATTATTCTTCTACGAGTGAAATATTATAATTTACGTCGTATTTTATTTTACATCTACCCACAAATGGTAATTAACATTGAGTGTCGTATTGTCGCGAAATTTATGTCCATAACTGAATAGGAAAACGTTACGTTTTCTTCTTTATTTGCGATGGATATATTGTATGAAAAAAATTGGCTTACAAAGCGACTAGTTTGTTATTGTTACTGCAGGTAAGTGCTTTACTGTTACAACACAACATAGTGACAATTGTTAGCGCTAAATGTTTGTTATCTCACCATCAAAGGAAACTTAAATATTATGATTTAAGCTCGATCGCAGATTCCGGTGTATGAACATGCTAAAATTAAATTACTAAATTTGTACTAGAAAGCAAATTAACCCGGATGAGTTTTTTACCGTAAAGAAAAAAAATAGGGCATATTAGGTAAGTGAAATAGAAGGTATTGGAATCGGTAGTTTTTTCTTTAGTTAGTTCCTAATAATGCCAAATTTATATAGAACTCATATTTTTTCCATTTTTTTTAAATTTATTTAATTTAATGATGTAATTATGTGGAATAGTCTACAAACGCGACCGTAAAAATGACACAACGCTTTATTCGAAGATGGTTTTGAAAAAAAAAACAGCCTCTGCCAATAACTTCTATGTCATTTACCTAATACTATTTTCCTTATGGTAAACAAACTCATCCGGTATATTCGAATCCATCATACTTCAAATATTACAAAAATAATAGTATAAAAAAACAACTAAGGAGACTGCACTTTACATTCGGATGATACAGCCAACATGCTATCATTGATTATGTAAAACGGCCCTGTATGCATCCTCTATGATTAATTATGGTGCCGACTGTATATAGTTCTGGTTTTTAAATAAAAAATAAACCACGACATTGGTGTCGATTCGGATGTACACCAACTAAACTAAATTAAAATCTTGTTTTGGAGTGGTGCCGTCGCATCGTGCTGTTTCAGGGCGAAATAGACAGTACTACTTTAAAACTGGTTTTAGTTTAGTTGGTGAACATCCGAATCGACACCAATGTACTATTAACCTTAATTATCTTATCTAAATAGATGAAATCTGTTTATCTCTATTTCGTTTGATAGCTGTAATACGTCTGAGTATTTCACTGTAGTAGTTCATCATCCAATTGAACACAACGTGTCTTGAATATTTCCAATCTGTGAGTGTTTATTATACTTTCACCGCTTCCACAAGTATACTGTAGACATAAGGCTCTTTTAGGGTCCTGCCTAGGTGGACCTCGCTTGTCAGGGGAGAATTTGTAACGTTACGTTAGTAGGTCTGATATAGCTCCGCCCACACCAATGCTGTAGTCCCATCAGTTTCTGCTGTATACTCTGTAATTTGCCCGTCCACCTTTTACCTTACCTTACCCGTCCCCATACTGTTGGGGCTCGGTCTCCTCTCACTGGGAGAGTGGATAACCACGCGGGCCCAGTGCGGATTGGTGCATTTATGTCAGATTAGGGGCCAGTCAGTCAGTCCTGGGATGGGTGACCACAAACCGGTGCGGATCAGTAAAAAAGGATTCCGCGCTTGCTGTTTAAGAAGTGAAGTACCTACCCATCGAAAACGAGTGCCTATCTACTTACGAGTGACTTGAGCGATATTCCAGATAATATTGAGTATTTGACGACCGTTTGGTGTAGTGGATAGTGACCCTGTCAGCGAAACCAACGGTTTCGGGTTCGAATTCCGCGAGGGGTAAATGTTTGTGTGATGGATACGAACATTTATTCCCGAGTTATGGATGTTTGTATAAATATTTATGTATGTTTATCCGTTATCTAGTATCCATAGTTGCTTTTTTTTTGCTTAGCTTGGGACTACATTATTGGTGTAAGTGTCCGAAATATTTAATTATTTATATAAAAAAAATGCCACATTTATTGATAAATATTCTAGAAAGAATTACTACTGCATCAAATCCAGATGTCTTGTAAGGAGGTATCTAACAGTAGATATAATATGTTAATGTTTTGTTTTATATTTTAAGAGAGATGTATACACATCGGAATCTGTTTACTACATAATGTGTCTCAGTGTGTGGGGTGAGGGACTTATTTACATACGAACCGGCTTACTTTGCGTAGGGTTTTAATTTTTTAGTTCCTTGATAGCTCCGACATCATCTTCTTGATTGAAAGCATATACCGCCCAGGTGGTCCCATATAAATTTGCTGACGATCTGATGACGCTGTCCGAAGATAGAGAACGGAACCTTATTGGAGTCGAGTGTTTTGCCAATTTTTCAATTATTCGGAAGATATATAGCCTAATGCAGAGTAGCACCATATTACACCAATCATCTAGTTTGGTGACTAGATGATTGGTGTAAGTGTCCGAAATATTTATTTTATTTATTACAAAATTTTCTTTCGTAATTACCATCTTACGGACTACCCGACTATACCGCAAAGTACGAGTTGGTCGTTAGTTTTTTTCTTAAGGCGGAGCATCAAAGCCGTTGTCGATGGTTTTTGCTCTGAGACTCTGCCCATAAATGCTGTACCTCAAGGGTTAGTTCTGTCGCTTACTTTATTCATTTTGCATATCAACGCTATATTGCGAATGAACAACACTCATTGTTGTCCAATTTAATGGCACTATATCTTCATTTACTGAAAACAACTCCCATTTGTGATAGCGACTCCATTTCAAGACATTAATTTCTATAGATTGAAATGCATTTTATTTAGTTTTAATTAGTGGTTGTTTACCCTGTCAAAACATGCGCGGAATGTTTGGAAAAGTTCGCCGACTGCGCCGAATTTTCCTTTCGTCATCGGCGCGAAGCAGCCCACATACGACACCACGTCTTTGAATTTGATACGCATATCGTGGCGTCTTTTGAGGACAAACGTTCATTTGTAGGTATAAAAGTGACTCAGATATTCGTAATACGTAAACATTGTGTGCCATTTGTGCAAAGAACATTAAAAACTATAAATTATTCTTTTCAGAATTTAAGTCACTGTAATAGGTATGAGAATAAAAGAGAGTTTAAAACACCTATTGGAGAACCCGTAGCCGTAACATCAGATGTGGTGTGCCTCAAATCCGTTATGTAAAAAAGAACGTGTAATTAAATATAAAACGTGACTTAAACATCGATCATCGTGCTAACCTACATGTCTCACTCATTAATTTCTCCTAGCCAGATTCGTTACGGTTCTAAAGCTAATCGGCTATCAGCGTAGCGTAGTCAATTGGATATTTAGTGTTGAAGGTCAGATTGTGAGCCGAATGCGAAGCCTTAAGTGCAAGTAGATTTAGAAATCCTAGAATGCACACTGAGCAACAACAGCCTTACCCCCTCAACGTTCAGTGGGGATTGATGGATTTGCATTAGACCAGCGGGTAGCTAACAGTTTGTTCTTTATCAAATTCGCGCCATATGCTGCGGTTCACGAGGTGGTATCCTTTTCTTGTAACTACAATTGCGTTTCTTTAGAGATACTAAGCTGATTTGCCAAAATTACAAAATCTTGATAATATTTACTATGATGTGCAATACCCATGAAAATTTGTAATATCTTACATTTACTAAAACCGAATTTTAGAAATTACAATTCCAAATACTAACCTTTTGATAAAAATTATTAATAATAGCAATTACAGCAAAACGGTTGTAACATTAAAATTTAGTTTTTGCCTCTCATACAAAACTGTTTTTTTAATTTCTAGTACCTAGTGTCTTTTTTCTCAGTGTATTTTACGGCTAAATGCGGTCGAAGGTTCAGTCAGACACCATGGACGTAGCGAGCTTACTCGTGTTCAGTAGTCCGATTGTGTTTGTAAAGTCATTTGTTATAGCCATTCAGTCATTACAATAATAACGTTTAAGGCATTTTGTAGTAGTAGTACTTAGGTATGTATGAAAGCCGAAGGTCAAACGACTTTATCGCATGACATTAAAATGTGCATAATTTACGAAAAGGTATTTGACGAAAATAAATTAAATTTCCATTTTATTTTTGGCTGTTATTGTTTCCAGGTCTTTAGAAACATATATGAATCATTCGTTATGTTTAACGATGGAGTACCTACTTACCAGTTTCAAGTACTTATACACCATTCTACACCAGTAATTATTTGCTGAATACCTAATATCAATTAAAAATAAGAGTGTACTTGAAATAAAATGGACGCTAGTATAATAATAATATATGACAAACCCAATTAATGTCGTGTCGGTATCGTTCAAGTCGAATAAGGAAACCCAGATTTTTGACACCTTGACCCAGTGATGGACAGCAGCAACACCTGCCTAAAGTCACTCAAAGTGCGATCGCCAACCCATTTGCCTAGCGTGGCGGGTAGTGCTACCTCCAATGGAGTTTACGGAAAGACAAGTTGCTTATTGATTTTCGTAAATGCTCCATAAAAACAAATTTCCAGGTACTTGTCAAGATACTTTAGGCTTCCGTAGCAAAATATCAGTAGGCCGCGGTGAATTCTTCCTGAAAATTCAACCAAAATAAAATAGACCAAAAGAAATATACCTATCGCTAAATTTAGAGATGGTTTTGACATATCTTACGGACGCCTAAATTGAATTGATTACCGTATTGCCATAGTCAAAATCAGATATTTTTCTTCAGAACAGGTTTTTTAAATGTTTGTTAATAGCAGCGTTTTACCTACCAATAAAACGCTTATTAAGCAACTTACCATATTCGAAGCCTAAAACAATATTTGAGAGTGGCAACCCTGTCATACGTCACGTGGCGGAAATACCCGAGTCTCTATCCCCCTTCCAAGTTTCATCCAGCAACTTCCGTCACCAGGCAGCATGGCGCGAGCAACGTGCGCTTGATTCGCTCATTGAGTCTAAAATATGGACCAGGCAGAAATAAAAATTTAGGCTTCGAATATGGTAAGTTGCTTAATAAGCGTTTTATTGGTAGGTAAAACGCTGCTATTAAGCCACTGTACCGATATTCGAAGCCTAAAACAATATTTGAGACCTGTTTGTTATCGCCTGGTGACAGACGCCAATGTGAAAAACAAAATAAATGTGCTGCTCATACACGGAGTATCATTAGAAATATGACTTAGAATATTTAAGAGCAGATTTACGATGAATTTGCCTGGGAACTTAACGAACTGTAAACACCACCAGCCAAGCCAAAACAATAGTTTTAGAAAAGAGAAAAAGAAAAAAAAAAAAAAAAAAAAAAAAAAAAAGGGTTATTGCCCCGTGCTTAGTACAATCACATGACATTAGAAAAGAGGTTATGCATATAACCCTATCGAACTTTCATATTTTCTGTGACTGATTAAGTGGGTAAAATAAGATATATGACGAACAAGTTCGCACTCTAGGCGATTGCCATCCATACTATACTGTTTGTGTGCCAAATCAATAGCGGATCTATAAGTGATAGAAATAATTACAACATAGTCCATGGTTTAATGGTCCAACAATTAACTGTGTATCCATGAATCTATTCCTGCTCGTCAGAGAAAACGGTATTCGTGTGAAAGGGGGATATCTGCACATAATTAAAATGATCTTTGCATAATATTGCTGTACCTAACTATATAAGAGTTCACAAGTGACGTAATAACCCCTCATTATGATATTTGTATGTCAGTGCATGCATAGGGGATAGACTATGAACATTATGTGAATGGGCACCGTCAAACCTCCAAAAAGTGAAGTGAAGTGAATAATGAATGGTTTGTTGACAACCTAATTCGTACAATGGAAGTAAATATAAGAAATGGTGTCATCCTTCTACATTCCCATTATCAACAGTGCCAGTAGTGAAATGAAAAGGACAAATTATATTGATACATTTATTTTATAAGCACTATAATCAGCTTGAAACTAACAGATCATGTAAGTAAACGTTTTATAATTAATTACATTGTCAGCAAATACCTCTCAATTACAATCAAGGTACCAATTATTATAAGGTTATAAATGTTAATCATTATACATAAATAAAATGCTGAACCACTAATGTACAAGTATATAATAAAATCAATAATTATATAGGAGCAAATAACCTTGATAAGCTCATACTTGTACCTGTGGAAAAGGGAACAGAATTAGTATGTGATGTTCTTATTTCTCTGCAGTAAAACTTTCTAAATGTATTTTCAGAACGCCAGTTTCCTCGAGCGAGTATTTCATCTACAGGACATTGCTCTAGCCAACTTTTGGAAGCCACAGCTGGTCGCACACTGCCTGGACTGGCCTTAATCCCTGCATCCTCCAAAACTCTTTTTATCCAGCCTGCTATTACTGTTCGCGTAGCAGGCTTTGGAGTACCACATGTTGTTATAAATAAATTATTTACTTTAACCATTAAACGTCTTTCTTGTGATAACTCAATTACTCTTTTTATCCAAAAAATGGGATCAAGATTTTGTATGTTCTTATTTACACATAAACGCCAGCCTGACTGTCGAAAATCACCGGAATCTGTTTTAGATCCAAGCATTGGCCAAAAAATAATAGAATCCTCAAAAACAATACAATTATCTTGATCAATTGTTAACAGTGTGAGGTCGTGAACCCTACGCCCCGAACACAATAGCAATAAAATAGAAGCTCTTTTGGAACATTCGTAAAGACTATCTTTGTTTACGCCAGCTTGCTTCAACCAAGAACAAAGTGCATCAGTGTCCCATATGGGAGCCTTACAACATTTCGGATTTTTATTCTTAATTGATCTTAGAACTTGTTTTACTAGAACATGAGAGCTAAGTCTCTCTGTTGTATTAGGATTACACAAGGTAGAAATTGCAGACTTGTAAACCAGAATTGTATTGTAAGATAAGCCTTGTGTTTGGTACAAGTAAATTAAAAATCTAGCTAGGTCTGCGCCCTCTGGATTTGAATAGTTGACGCAATTCTGACTAGCCCATATACACCATTTATGCCATGCAGGTTTGTAAGTCTTTAAAGATGACATTCGCCAACCCGATAATAGAAATTTTTTCTGTTCTTGCGTCCATGAAGCTAGACATTCTGCCCACCCCCACATTTCCAAACTTCCAGGATCATGTCCTGAAATTTGGGAGGAGGAAGTCGGGTTGCTGTATCTATTAGGATCTGCCCTAAATTGCGTATCGTGAAAGGAGCTGTCTGAGCGCGATTTTTCACATCTGGACGCCAGTAAACCTTGGTCCAGCGAGGTGCCACTATTAGATAAATGCCCGACGCAGAGTTGAGGTGAGTTAGGACCCGAGGTATTAAAAAGGGTGGAGGAAATATCCATGCTAATCGGTAATGCCATATTCGACTGAAAGCATCGTGGTATCTGGCCTTGCGATCGGATATATCGTTACGTATTGAGGAACTACATGGGCTGTCGCCGATGCAAAGAGATCGATGACCGGAGTTCCCCATTTCGAAAATATTACATTGGTGATCTCCGGGAGAAGGTGCCATTCGGGTGGTTGTGTTAGGCGTGACAGGTGATCTGCCTCTGGATTGAAACGTCCCGGTATGTAATGAACTTCGATATGAATACGGTGGTGGTCCAAAATTTTGAAAATATCGAATGTCAGCTTCAATAGAGGAAGGGAGCGAGTCCCTCCTTCGTTCCTTAAATAGGCGACTACTGACTTGTTGTCGCTCTGAATTAGAGTAGCTGAATCTGCAAGGTAAGGACCGTGATCTTTTAACACGTACCACACTGCTAACATCTCTCGCTGATTGGAATGCAGCTGAGATTCTTCGCGAGTCCACTGACCAAACAGACTCAGCTTGTCTAATTGCGCACCAGCTCCGAGGCATCTGTCACGAGATAATGCGATACCGGAGGGTGGTGAATCACCGAGCCCTTTGTCAGATTTTTCTTCCACCATACTAACTCTGTTAACGCATGTTGTGGAATTTGATACCGTTTGTTTGGATTGAGATTGACAAGATTTTGACATTGCTGAAGAAGAGCTCGGTGATTCAGTCTGCCTCTGGGGACTGGAAAACTCGCGAAGTTTAGAGACCCTACCAAGCTTTGAATCTCTTTTAGATTTGCAGTCCTTCGATTTAGGACGCTTACTATGTTTTTGGCTAGGCTCTCGCTTTTTTGTGGTGGCAGAGATTTCTTGTTTTCGTGTGGATCCCACCGTATGCCCAGATATTCCAATCGTTTTTGTGGAATTAATATGGACTTTTTGTAATTTATTTGCCACCCTAGGTACTCGAGAGTATTTAACACTTCCTGAACTTGGTAAGCAAGGACCTGTTTGTCCTGATGAGCTATTAAAAAATCGTCTAGGTATACTAAAATACGGAAGCCTTTTTCCCTGAGAATCTGTGCGGCCCAATTCGTAAGGGAAGCAAACACCTTGGGTGCACAGGCTAGACCGAAGGGCAAACATGTTATTTGGTATAACTGACCGTCGAAAATAACTCTTAGAAACCGTCTGTGGGACTTGTGAATGCTCAGGTGAAAGTATGCGTTTTCCAAATCGATTTTGACAAGCCAGTCCATAGGTTGGAGAAAATTCGGTACTTTGAACATATTTATTAATCGAAATGTGGACAGGTATATGTAATCGTTCAAATTCTTTAAATTGAATATCGGACGGATCGATCCGTCGCTTTTTGGGATTAAAAATATGGGGGATACGAAGCTGGGACTGAGGTCCGCAGGTTCTAGTACCCCCATTTGAATCATTTGGGAAATTTTTCAAAAATTTCATTTCTTTTGAAAAATTTTTCATTTCTTTTGAAACTGGGGTTTGAAACTTGCAATTGTTTAGATTCGGCACTATCAATGGTACTTTTGAGAAAAACGGAATTCGAAAACCTTGAATAATATTTAGTAAAGGACCTGGTGCCTGCATCTCCATCCATCTTGTTGTGAACTGAGTTAACTGACCAGCCCGGAAGTGCGAGTCAGAATTTTCTTTTTGGCCTCGTGTTGCGGCGTGGAATGGAATGACCCGAGGATCTAGCTTGGCCACGAGGGGCGTTTGTATAGCTCTCCTGGGTTTGATTTTTGAAACCTCGTTGACGCTGAGGCCTGCCTGGGTGCTGTGCCCGTGGCATTCTATTTGGTTGAAAAAACTCTGGGCTATAATAATATGGGGCATTGTGTACTGGCGGTAACGGTGGCGGTATTGGATAATACCTATTCTGACTGTAGGAAGGATTGAGAGAAGCTTGAGCGGATTTTCTGTTATTATTATTTGGCAATTGCTGTCCCATTTGCGCCACAGGCTTAAGTTGTGATGAACGCACTGGCCAAAAGATTTTATTAACACCACCTGCCTTTTCTAAAATTTTGGAAAAATGGTCGGTAGAAAACAGATTCGCTGAAGTTGGCGGTATCTTTTTCATACTTTCTCTTAGAAATTTGTCTTTCACAGAACGTAAAACGTTATCTCGTCTCTGTTGCACTATCTCGGCCCTGTGCCCACATGCGAGTTGTAATAAATCACCAGAAATTTTTTGGAAATTGCCACAAACAAAAATTTCGTCAATCTTATCCCGGATTGTCTTTCCAGAAAGATTATTACTATTATTAGTACACCATGTGATAAGCTCTTGGAAGCCACTTTGTGCAGACTCTTTTTGCTTAATAAGTGCCAAAGTAATGGCCGCAAACCCACGCTCAGTTAAACTAAGAGAATTAAGTTTATCATATGGCTTTATTTCGTCGTTAGTTTCTAATTCAATAAAGCCGGGACTTGAGCAATACTGCTTCTGCACGTCAGCGTATCTAACCTGACACCAATTTTCAGTATCAAAGTGTTGCAATGTGTTAATAAGATCAACATGACCTTGAGTGGATTTGGGCACTGATGGTTCTTTAATAATTGTATTAATCGGTAATTCCAAACATTTTTGCACCACCCCTGGCGTAGTAGGTTCCGGAGCGCACTCTTCACTGTCGTAATATAGTTCACGACTCACATCTGTGCTAACCTCATCAACCATGTCGTCCACAACAAAAGGAGGCGGTTGGATATAAGCACCGGCGGCGTGGGCCATATGATTGAACATAGCACTGCTCTGGATTACATCTTTAATTTCACTTACTTCCTTGTTCAGTCGCCGGATCACGCTATCGGATCTACGGCGCCTTTTACCTCGCTTATTTTTACGTTTAGCCGCCTTCCTCTTTGTTCCTGAAGGCCCTGGTTGATCTTCTGCGACAGGCACCGGTACTGCATCGGGAGAACTCGAGCTAGAGGAGGAATTCGAGGACGACTCCGAAGAACTGTCCCCCATTCTCTCCAATAATCTTCTAGAAAAATAAATTTATTTTAATTCACAATTATAGACTATCCGAACGGTAACACCGTTAAATTATTTAAATGTAAGTTAATATGAAATCTAACTGAAATATTTACTCCTTTGTTCTTTGAATGCAAAAGAATTTCTATTTTATTTTCCGTTGGAAAATTATTTTATTGGATTTAGTTTTACCACAACCGCACGCGACGGGTAACAAGACGCCAATGAGCGAATCAAGCGCACGTTGCTCGCGCCATGCTGCCTGGTGACGGAAGTTGCTGGATGAAACTTGGAAGGGGGATAGAGACTCGGGTATTTCCGCCACGTGACGTATGACAGGGTTGCCACTCTCAAATATTGTTTTAGGCTTCGAATATCGGTACAGTGGCTTAATCAATGATTTAATATATGGAATTCCTTTACCGCATTTTATAATTTAAGTTGGCTTTTGTTTTTGACTCCAAATTTGCCTATTTGCACAGGCTTTTGTTAATTACTTTTCTTTATCGATATCGGGAAAATGGCAATATTCTAAAAAGGTCTCTTCTATCAAAATAATTTAAGGTTTTAGATTACAATCAAAAATGGAGATTACAATACAATGATACCATTGACATTTAATAGTTACTGGAATTAAGTCTTACCTACCTTAAAAAAAAAATAGGTTAGGCATTATTTTTCACCGCGGCCTTAAATTCAAATTATATTTATATAAAAGTCTTTTGTAGGGGAAAGTGTGAACTTTAGTTCACACTTTTTGGGCTGTAGATAGCCCAAAATTTTAAACGTGATTATTTTAGATGGCGGCTAAATTTCGCTAATAATATGTCTTTGATGGCTTTCTGGAATATGTCTTAGATCTCTAAAACTTCAATTGAATTGATTTAAAGTAAACTTCAAATATTAGATACGTCAAAATTTTAGAGATGCAACGTAGAATAGGAAATCGGATTAGAGAGATTCAAATTTAACTTTTAGAGGCCACTGCAGAATCGACACAGTTTAATAATGAAATGAAGAATTGAACAAAATGTAGTTTGGTCGTGACTCGCGGCAGAACATAATTCCGACACTATTTAAATGTGACGGTTTACTTCAATACTTTTGCTATCTTTTGGCTTTATCTTGCTTTAATGTAATTGGAGTTGGTATGTGGACAGACAATCCAAAACTCTTCGTTAGTCATCGTCATTCGTGAAAAAGGCCTAGCGGGCCGTTTGAGAGACTTGAGAGTCAGAATCGTTTGGCCATCTTTCTCCGTCGCCCTGCCACGAAGTAGACTCCGATTTATTTCCACGTGATGAAGACGTAATGAAATACGATATATGTATACTACATTTAACTATTATTATCGGATAGAAATCATAAATAAGTACGAATAGAGCAATATAAATATATTACATTAACATAAGATTAGATTTATTTTAGAGATCACATGATTGACATGATAAGTGCTTGTGCACAACATTTTATATTCAAGGTAGGTGTAATTCAAAATAGTCTCACTAGATGGTGTAGTTTTGAATTACTTGTTTGAATAACCTTTCTTCAATGTTATGAAATTCCCTTACAATCCGTACATTCAATATTTTGAATGGATTGCGGGCAGAATAAGTCAATCCGGGCTTGTTCGAATAGACTTAATGTTAATGATGAAATGAATGGTTTTGATATTAGCGAAGTTAAACAAATTAATAAGAATAAGAAAACTTTATTTGATCCATTTAGCGACACTTATAAAATACATTTAATTGTTACCTATGCACTATTATAACACAATTTAGAAATGTGGAACTTAATATAAGTAGGTATGCATTGGCTAGTTTTCGGTGTCGCAAAGTGGCATCAAACCAGGTCCCCAACTCAGCATTTGTTGTAGTCGAGGGAAGAAGAACGACTACAACGCTGGTTTTCAGTGGAGCCTATGGTGAGATCACGGACGCTCATGGGACACACACAAATAATGAGTACCTAAATACCTGCATATTTCATACATAATATATATATACCATATATACGAATGGAGCGGAGTGTTTCTGTGCTTCGGAAAACACTAAACAATCGATCCCGATTGTTTTCAATTGAAGGCAGTTGTTACAGGGACTAAAGTTGTCAGGCGGTCGCTAGACTGATACAAATACGCCAATCCACACTGGGCTCGTATTGTGGTTTATAGCCCGTACTCCTTCTAGTAATAAGAGGCGGTGCTGTCGATGTGATAGATCCTATCATTCTCACACCTACGCATTTCAATGTTAAGAATACACGCTATCATGACTAATTTAATTTTATTTTAATTCCAGAGCCGCCACCACGCGTCAACATGTCGACAGGGGGCACCACGGGCGCGCTGCTATACGCAGTCAGCGCGGCCGTGTTGGGCATGCTCCAGTTTGGATTCAACACCGGCGTCATTAACTCCCCGCGCGTCTTCATCCAGAACTTCATCGCTGACAACTATGAAGCCTCCCCCAGCCTCCTATTCAGTGTTATCGTCAGCATTTTCGCAGTCGGAGGCATGATCGGCTGCCCTCTTGCTAGCTGGATGCAAGAGAAATTCGGTCGGAAAAAGGCACTATTTATTAATGCGGCATTTGGTGTCGTGGGCGCCGCTTTCATGGGTTTCAGCAAAGTTGCTATGTCAGTCGAAATGCTTATGATCGGTCGATTTCTCATTGGAATTAATTGCGGTTTTGCAACAACCGCCTCGCCGACTTACGTGTCAGAAATAGCGCCTGTGAGATTGAGAGGAGCTTTCGGTACGGTTAACCAGTTGGCGGTTGCATTCGGTATGGTTGGCGGACAAATCCTGGGTATCGACGTGATATTGGGCAGTGATGAAGGCTGGCCATGGCTTCTCGGATTAGCTGTTGTTCCGGCAGCTGTTCAGTGCTTAATGCTGCCTTTGGCTCCTGAGTCGCCAAGATATTTACTGCTTACTGGTCGAGATGAGCAAAAAGCGAGAGAAACTCTGAGTAAACTTCGGGGAAGTGATGAAATTGATGACGAAATAAACGCTATGCATATCGAGGATCGAGCAGAAAAACAAGAACAGAAATTCACCATCTTGGATCTAATAACAATTAGTTCATTGAGAACCCCTCTTATAATCGGTATCGTGATGCACCTGTCTCAACAATGGGGAGGAATTAACGCTGTTCTCTACTTCTCCTCAACAATATTCGTAGACGCAGGTCTGGACATAGAGACGGCTAGAATGGCCTCGATCGGCGTTGGCAGCATACTATTCGTAATGGCACTGGTTTCAATACCTTTGATGGACCGGTTGGGTCGGCGCACGTTGCAGCTCTGGGGTCTTGGAGGCATGACCCTGTTCTCAATCCTCATGACGGTGGCTCTAACAAACAAAGGGAACGCGACTATGAGTATGTTTGCTGTGCTATTCACTTTGTTGTACGTGGCGTTCTTCGGGGTTGGTCCCAGTTCAATTCCTTGGATGATTCTGTCCGAACTTTTCAGTCAGGGCGCTCGGAGTGCCGCTGTCAGCGTCGGCGCTTTGGTTAACTGGTTTGCAAACTTCATCATAGGTTTAACTTTTATCCCTATGAGAGACGCTCTGGACGATTACGTATTTATACCGTTCACAGTACTATTGGTTGTATTCTTCGTTTTCACTTATT
Source organism: Oegoconia quadripuncta (assembly GCA_949316235.1). Lineage (NCBI taxonomy): Eukaryota > Metazoa > Arthropoda > Insecta > Lepidoptera > Autostichidae > Oegoconia > Oegoconia quadripuncta. Next base: position 18,111,759 of record OX438754.1, on the reverse strand, counting down.
TCAAACTGCCGGAAACAAAGAACAAGACCATCGAGGAAGTGACAGCTCTCTTCAAGTAGTCCTCTCATTAAGACTTAGACTACATTCCTTAGATATAAGCGTATCTATATTTATAAGTATACACTACAAATTGTGATAGTTATTGATGTCTTATTTGTTTATATTTTTCATTGTAAGTTGGAATAAAGTAGGGTACAAAAATGAATTAGGTACTATAGATTATTTTATATTTGGTTATGTCATGATAGGCGTTTAATGCAGTGTGGATGGAGTGTACGTTATATTTATAATAACGTTTCCATTTACAGGGACGTGTTTTAAACGGTGCGCTGACGCCGTTTTCTGACGTTCGTATCATGTATCCACAGCTGTATTTATTACAAGCCCATTGTGCATCTTTATTTATCAGTTTCACATAAATTTAGGAAGACTGAACACCTCATTTATATTTCTAATGTAATATTAATTCTATTAGATATTTTTAAATAAAGTACTTATTCGAATAAATCTTAATGATATTAAAGGTAAAAGGAAATCTATAAGTATTTTAAAAATAATCGAATACGTAGAAAATATAAATATTATTAGATATTATAGGACACTATAATGAACAAAGTTCAAGATAAATCAGTAACGTGTCTAAAAGAATTACTATTTCTCTTTATATCCTGTGGTTCGAGGACCAACATGATCATTTTTATTTTTTATTGTATACTTTGTTGTGTTGTTATAAAGTTTATTATTATGCAAAACTTTTAACATATTCTGACTCTTATAGTAAGCAATTGATAGATTTATTTGCCTATTGAATTAATTTATAGATTTTTTTGAAGGGGCTTGAAAAATCCCATTACTAGTAAAAATAGTGCTACGCTGCTATCTCGTTTACATCTTTACAAAATGAAAAGAATAGCAAAATTTTTAGTACTAACGCGATTACAGAATGAAACGCTAGATTTGGTGCTCGATTTATTTTATAACTTATACTACCGTTTTTTTAACCTTCGACGAAATATGGTATAAAAAAAAAACTACCTATGCCAATACCTTCTATTTCACTTACCTACTATGCCCTTTTTTCCTTACGGTAAAAGAACTCATTCGGTATATAAAGTTTCATTAGAATCTGTTTAATAATTTCGAAAAATCTGCACTTAAAACTTTGTTAATTTTTTATTATTATTATTTATTTAAGAGACAAACAGTTGCTTACATAAATTACATAAGTAGCTCAGGTACTGTTAAAACATTACATAACATAAAATAAAATCAAAGGCCGAAATCTTAACTGATTGTTAGAACTGGGTTCGAAAACTAAGATATTTCTTTAGAAACGCATGTTTTGTATTTTGCCAAAGAAAAAGTAAATATATCAACATTGGCTAACCTATCATTGTATTACTTACATGTGCGCATAATTAATATTACTTTTGGGAATATAAAATAATGGCTTCCTACGGAGTTTGTATAGAAACCGTGTAGGATAAACCCTCTTAACTTTTAACACAGTTGCTTTGTATACCGACGATGTTATTAAGTTTACTTTCTCGGGGGTTTTCTAAAGTTTCAATTTATGTTATAGTACTGATTATTTTACACACCTTATACGACCTTATACGACACGATGATTTCATCAAAACTATAATAGAAGGAAGAATAGAGGGGAAAAGAAAAAGAGGAAGACCGAGAATAAGCTACATGCAGCAAATAAAAGAGAAGTTGAACGTCGTGTGTATCAGGAGGTCAAGAGGAAGGCGGAGAGCAGAGAGATATGGAAAAATCTCCACCGACAAGAGCATGGCTCTTAAGTCAGATGATGATACTGATTATTATATTCCAGTGCTTTAGATTTAATGTACAGAACGAAATGTTATAATGAAGTCGTCGCATTGGTCAACCATTAGGTATTATTATTTGATCTTTCTAACGATATTGTCTAAACATGTATGTATTTAGAACACAGACCTATGTATAGTAACAGACCTGACATTAATGCAAGTTAATGCGTGCCTCATGTAACCGGCGAGATTTTAAAAAAATATAAATAATGCTCGTATCCGAACAGACTTACGAAGTGATAGATAAGTTAATAAATTTGTAAACTGATAAGTCAGACAATTGGAATCCATTTCAAGATATTTTCTCATACGTCAAAGTCTAAGGTTGGCTAATATGTATGAATACGTTTTATGTATATACCGGATGAGATTTTTTAAGGAAAAAAATAGGGCATATTAGGCACGTGAATTAGAAGGTATTGGCATAGGTAGTTTAATTATTTGTTTTTAAACCTTCATCGACGCACGCGCTGCCGGAGATTGATATACGACTAGCGGGAGTCGTAGGGTTTCTATGATGCAAAATTTATTTGGCACTCATATTTTCTCCAAGTTTTTATTATTTATGTAATTTAATGACGTGGAATAGGCTACAAACGCGACTGTGAAATGACAACGCTTTATTTGATAAAGCTTATGAAACTACAAAAAAAAAACTACGTATGTCAATACCTTCTATTGCACTTACCTAATACGCCCTATTATTTTCTTTACTCTAAAAATACTCATCCGGTATATTGATATCGCAATGAATCGTCTAAGAAAATAGAGATATACACAATGTTAATACAAGATATAAAAATAAACTTGCTATTCATGTCAGTCGTTTACACAAAGTCACTAAGTCACTAATTAAGGGTGCTATGTATTTTATTTTATAATAAGGTTCCAGTTGACATTCAGCCTTTAAATAAATTCAAAACCATCGTAAAACGGACATTATTTATTCTGCGTATCTGGATGATAAGCGAGCATAGACAGACCGTTCGGAGATATTCAGTCCTTACACATTGTAACCAAAATTTTTTCTTTCTTGGTTGTTCTTCTGTGGGGGAGAACTTAGCTTTGTGAATGAATAATATCAATAATTTTAATAATAAGTTAAAAAATGTGAGGTTTTCGAGTGATAATTTTGGAATTTGTGTGGAATCGGGCTACGCTATTCAATCATTATGTTCGGTCTGCCACTATTTATATAGCCAAGTAAGCGTACGCGAATTTTGGGGTATAACTTCCTATAATCTTAAAATTAACACTTTCTCGGACACTGCAGGCCTATAGACGTAATAACAATAAAACGTCTATTGTCTGGTTCAGTGTCCGTGAACGTGTTAATAATATAGAGTATAAAGTTTTTCTAATAAATAGGTAACTTGTTAGGTATGTAGAATCAGTAGTTGCTGCCAGCGTTTTTAGTACCTTGCCTTGTGGTCCCAATTTTTACATTTGTTTCGTTTATATTTAAATTCCGTCTATTTATTTGTTACTATTTTTAAGTAAGTAATATATCAATAGTTATTTTATATAATGTTGAGTTGGGGAAATTTTTCAAAAATATAAAGAAGTTATTGATCGAATTATAGGATAGGAATTGTGAGTATCTTCTGTGACGCAACGAAGTTCGTAGTGGTCATTTTAATATTGTACCTTTTATAACTAAATACCTATACTACAACAGCAAATCACCGCTTTCTTAGAAAAATAATCTTTATATGCAAGCACAATGCGCATGGATATAGATAAAGTTATTTTTATCCAAGTGCATAAAATTAGGAACTTTTAAGATTGTCGGAAGCAAAAATCGTTCGCTTACTGGAGTAATGTGTCTGTGATTCAGAATTATTCTAATAAGACTGATACATGAATTATAAATATTCCAATGTAAAAAAATTTAATAGGCCGGTTAAGGCTTGTCAGACTTGTTGTAGATCCGACAATCGGACCGATTTTTTCGCCAATACTTTTATCATCAATTTTGTGACCGACTTTTTGTAGGACTTTTTTTGCAATGTATATGTTTTATTTTTTGCCGACAAAAAAAATCGGTCACCGATTGTCGGACGTGGGCGAGCAGCCTGATACACATGCTCACAATAAATAACAATTCTTGTAAATATTAACTTGCATCGACGATACGACATACATAATACTAGTGCTACCAGCCTGCGCAGCATGACATCGTTTGTCGCGCACGAAGTAGTCATTAATCCCTATTGGGGTGGTCATAAATATCTCGAAACTAAAAAAACGTTTGGGTGTTCCAAATAACAAAAGATTAATGCGTGAAACAACATCCACGGTCCACGTTTCGAAATGTACACGTGACAGGGGGTGACCCCAAGATGGTTTTTTGGTGGAAAGTCCCTTAGTCGCCTTGTACACCACCGACGGGAAGACATTTGTTGGTTCTATTCTTATGGGCCGAAACTACATTATACTGCAAGGAGGAGTTATTGTCGGAATCACACAAATAAAATACTTATTAATTGAGATAACAAGTATTTTGGTCGGTTCTATATGAGAAAGCTTTATATAACAGTATAATTATTTATTTCTGGAAAGTTTCAATATGGACATAGTATAATTGGTAACGTTACTAAATACCTAGTTTCGATTTTCGAAGTCCTTTTACGTGTTTCATAAAGATATTGTAAAGAACTTAGGTAAATCTTAGCTTTTACGTAAGAAATTGTATAAAGAAATGTTTATTTACCGTCCTACTACACATTAGTGCCAACTTAAACGTTTTTTAGTATAATTATGCACTACATAGTTGTTAGTTACGATATAATCTTTCCCTCTTGATGTATAGTAAGTTGCATTTACTAACACAGATTATATTAACCTACCTAGAACACCAAATAGAGCTACGGTATCTGGTAGAACAACTTTTTTCGCATTAGTCAAGAGGTGCCACCTCTTCTATATACTCGCATTGTTCCCGATGTGAATGAGCCCATTATGAAACATTACGAGTCTTCGAGTTGACAACGGGTCGTGATACGCTACAACGCCATGTGTTTTCGTCTAACGACCTTTGTCATACTCATGCAGATAGACAACCTATTTCTACTTGTAAGTAGGTAGGTATGAAAAAAAATGTGGTGTTTTCGAAATCTACTTACTATTGATTACCGCACTGATGCATTTTAAATATTTTCTTGCCTCTTTAAAGAAATTATGTATGACAAAGATACGAATATAATTCGTTTGTTGATAATAAAATTATTTACGAGAGTCAGAAAGTAGTTTTTGTTAGTCTAATCCTCAAGTAACAATCGTATATCTCAGATGGATATAGCTATGACATTGAATGTCTAGGCGCATTAGCAGTTATGCATGGCGTACATTTACAGAATATTTATCTACACAGAGTGGGTTGGTTAGGTTGCTTTGGATACTACCGAGGAACCCCACGCAGTGGCGTTGCCGTCTGGGCAGTGCAGGTTCCTATAATGCCGGAAATGTACGTCAGACACTCAATTGGTAAGAACATTTAACGCCTGTACAAGGTTAGTCGGAGGGGGTACTAAGCCGAAAAGGGGTTCTAATTCGAAGGGGGGTCTTAATCCGAAAGAGGGTTTTAATCTGTAAGGAAGAAAAAATTTTGAATACCCTTTACAAAATATTTTGCCCCTGGAAACATCTTTTGTTCGCGATACTGAACCCCCTTTCGGCATAGTACTCCTTTTTCGACTTATGCACATGAAAGGGCATTACATTATTTTCTAACCATATTTGTTATTTTTTATTACAGTACATTAGGGAAACACACCGTTCAGAGTAATATTCGCACCGCCTTTTTATTAAAAGTACCAGGCGAGCAGAAACAAATAAGAGGTTGGATATTCCCCACCCCGCTCACGCTCGGTTCCTTGTTGTCAAAAGCAACATGCATTTTCGTCATTGTGTCAAATTATTTGTTCGTCAAACTTTTGTATGGTCCTTGAAATAGTAACGCACGCTATGATATGATCATAAGTTAGGATAACTCGCCCAAATACTTGTCAACATAATGGTTCTACAGTGCCGTTAATTGTCTCCACAAAGAGCTGAAAACAGTTGCAGAGCCTCGTCTTGTTCGTCCTCCTCCAGCTCACCTTCCAGCCAGAATGTTTCCATCATTCCTTTACCCTGGAAATTATACAGATCGCATCATCATCACAAGTATAACTCCACCTGCGGGGCTGGCATAGTATCTCTACAAATACACAAGATAGAGCTCTTCCTTCTCTCTTACTTCTTATAGCAGGCTTTATGTCTCGTGTCGTTGTAGAGATGGAGATATTACGGACAAAACAATGTCGCAAAATTAAATTCTATGTATGAACATTCGCGCGCCAAGCCGCGAGGCTTGCTCGGCGCACAGCTTTGCGGACGCTCTCGGCGGCGGTCAGCACATCCGTAACGTTCTTATACTGATCCGAAAGCCAGTGCGCCGAAGCCGCGAGGTCACCGGTGAACACACGTGGTTAATGTCTAAGATTAGCAGTCAACGTGTTGCTTGGAAGAACATCCACGTTTAACCTTTTTTAAATACAGTTTCCGGGTCGGTACGCTTCCACCTTCGACCTCATCTTCACTTAACATCAGGTGTGATTGAGGTCAAGTAGTTACCAAGCCGTTGTGCATAAAAAAAAACCTCAGAAATTTTGACCTTGAATAAATTGGGCTGTATTCTTAACTTATGCTCAACAGGTTAGCACTTGACCTCAATCACACCTGGTGTTAAGTGAAGATGAGACCGAAGTGCTGACCCGGAAACCCCACCTTAAGGTAAACCCCAGCTTGCTTCTTTGGTCTAATGCTTAGACACTTTGCTGCTATACCAAAAGGTCGCGGGATCGAATCCCGCTAAGGAAAATGTTTATATGATGAATCCTGACATGTGTTCCTGAGTTATGGATGTTTTTCATTTATAATAGTATTTATTTAAAAAAAAATGAATTTGTGTAGTTTATCATATCAACCATCTCGTATCTGTAATACAAGCCTAGTTGCTTAGTGTATGTATGTTGATAGATGGCGCCGTGTGTATATGATATTTATTTATTTATAATTGGGGAACTGGCTGTCTTATCTCTGACAACCGGAACACAGCAATGCTATTAACATTGCTGTTTGCCGGCAGACTTAGATGAGATGGTGGTAGCTAGGACAGGCAGACATTTAAACTACCACCAACCAAACAGAGTACTAAACAGTACCCCGCAGGGGATCGAACCCGCGATCTCCGATTCGTAAACCCTATGTTGTTTACATTGAGCCACGGAGGCGGTTAAAATAAATATTTACTTTGACTTTGATCAGTCCACGTCTTCGAAGCCTGAATTTGCCCGCCGGCAGTTCACTGGCCGTCTGCGACGATATCTGAATTCTGCCACGCTGAAAAAATAAAACGATACACACTCATGAGGCCGTGACTACTAAACGTGTGTACTAAAACGTAAGGATTATTTGCTTAGCGGTGTGTACTTTACTAAAATACAGTAGGTAGGTAGGTAGACGACCGATTTGTGTAGTGGATAGTGACCCTGTCATTGAAACCAACGGTTGCGGGTTCGAATCCCGCGACGGGTAAATGTTTGTGTTATGAATATGAACATTTATTCCTGAGTCATGGATGTTTATATAAATATTTATGTATGTAAGTGTGCGAAATATTTATTTATTTTATTCATCGAATAAATTTTGTGGCTAGACACAAGTGGAGTGCAAAAGGGGACATTGGTGTCGATTCGGATGTACACCAACTAAACTAAAACCTGCCCTTACATTATGTAACTTCATCGGTATCGTCATCGATTACGTTGACCAATGAGAAACAGTTAATTTTCCGAGCAAGTGATGAGCCAACCAATCATATTACGTCAGGAGCCTGATTCTCACATACTCGAGATTTCAATGTCGAGCGACATCAATAGGTTTGTCACTTTTACACACGTATATAAGTGTGAAAGAGATAGACATGCCAATGTTTATCGATAGACAAATGTCGAGTGTGCGAGAATAGGGGTCCAGGACCCCTATTCTCGCACACTCGACTATTGATGTCGTTCGACATTGAAATCTCGAGTATGTGAGAATGCTCCAGAACGTAACCGATGACGATAACGATGAAATTATGTAATAGTACCCAAGTTTTAAAGTAGTACTGTCTCTTTCTCCCTGGAACAGTACGATGCGACGGCACCTCTCCAAAACTGGTTTTAGTTTAGTTGATGTACATCCGAATCGACACCATTGTGTACCTACACGTTATATTAGACATTGTGTATGAGAGTGTATGTGTCTAATCTTTGTCCGGACGCAAAAGACGCATGTTGTGTTTTTAGGCCATGTTCGATGACAATCGAATAGGTAAGCCGTTTCGAAGTTATTTAGCCTTTATCACAGCTTTTTGGTGTATTTCGATGATATTAAAGTGTTTCGTACCTACTATTTTTTTTATATTAGAGACTAAACTCGGGGATAGGTTCTTATGCCATATTATGATGGAAATCGGTCAACCCGTTTCAAAGATATTTAGCTTTTAAACAGCAACTGTTTTTTGGTGTATTTCGATGATGATGATTAACGGTTTCCTATTTTTTTTTTATATTTACGACCAAACTCGAGTATAACTTATTAGCCATTTTTGATGGAAATCGGTTAAGCCGTTTGGAAAATATTTAGCTTTTATCAATTGATTTGGATTATCTGGACTATAATATTTTATTGTATTTTTACATCTAGCAGTTATTAATTGAAAAAAAAAATACAAAAATATTAAACCATACAAGACTGTTTTCTTCGGGGTTTTCTCAATTTTGAATTTATAGGCACCTATAATCACAGTTTTGGCAACACATTTGGTAAACCAATTTTTTTGTCTTGATTTCTACAGATTGATATATAGCTGATGTAAATAAACTCGTCTGATCGTAAATGACCTTGTAAAGACCTCCTAAATGCAGAGACTAACGGCAAACATTGCTGGGAGGCTTGGTTCTGTTAATTCAACCAGCAATGTATGCCGAATTAGTCTCTGCATTTAGAATGGTGCAATAGGCTCTTAAGCGCGAAGAATATGCGAATACCTCGGAAGTAGTTTGCATTCGGCTGGCAGTGTTGACGGTGTCCCCAACGAGGCAGTACCGGGGCAGCCTGAGACCAAGCACGCCAGCGACGCACGGGCCCGTGTGAACGCCTGAGAATTTTATAGAGCAAATATTGCGTTGAGAAATATATCTTTAGTTTGTTAATGGTTAAATCGAGTCCGTATCTGAATATCGAAATACAAACGTGCGAAGAAGAAAGATCGTAGCTTCGATGCTCGTTGGTCGACACATTACTTGTGCGACAAACCAGCGACAGAATTCGACGAACGCTGGTGCAATTCCAATGCCCTCCTCCATATCTTCATTGTAAGTTCTAGGTCGTAACCATGAGAAATGAAATAACAGACGATGCTACGCAAGGAGATTGATAATATTCTTAGAGCTTAGAGTGGTGCGATTCGGATGTACATCAACTAAACTAAACTAAACTAAACTAAACTAAAACCAGTTTCGGAGTGGTGCCGTCGCATCGTACTGTTCCAAGGAGAAAGAGACAGTACTACTCTAAAACTGGTTTTAGTTTAGTTTAGTTTAGTTTAGTTGGTGTACATCCGAATCGACACCACTATCTACCTATTCTTATATTTGCCGTGGGGTTGGACATATGCCCAAAGGCACTTCGACCCAATCGGGATCTTTTGTGCACTTTCCCCTGCTTTCGTTCTCTCCTACATCTATAGTCGTATATTAGACTTGATAAGCCTTATGGTTAGTGGAAAGAGCATGTAGGCTCTGGATTCGAATCACCCCTTACACAAATGACGCTTACGCCATGCGGGCATGGCATCGCAGTCACACAGAAGGTGCTTCATTGAATCCCTTTATTTATTGTATGCTCTGCAGGATGAATTTCCAGCTAGGCCCATTTTAAAGAGCTTGAAGTAAGGAGTTTGGGCAGGAAAAGAAGTTTCGTACTTCTTTCTAGTCTACATGAATCTGTGATGATGCCTTACCTATTGTAAGCATGGGTAAGGCTCTGGCGACGGCAAGGGCTGCGCTAGCGGCCGAAGCCGCGTGCCCTCGCCTCCGCTCTGGGGCTCCTGACACCAGCATGTAGACTGTCCCGACTGTTTCCACCTGGAAGAACATGACAGCAATTTAGTAGCATCATCATAGTCATCTATCACCAATAGCTCAGATATTCTGTTTAAGGGGGAGGGCCGACAGAACCAAGTACACTTCTTATTTTAAGGGGCCCTCCAAAATTACAGCATGCTCTGGCATTAAGTTCAAGGCATAAACGGGGCTTTATTTGGTGAATTGTGTGTGACCACAGGATCACGTTGTGGTATGAAGATGTGGTAGAGGATGAAGCATGCCATCTTAGTAAATAACCACTTCAATGGTACCTTATAAACACGATGACTGTCCAGCATCCGGTCTATCCTGGAGTAGACGTCGTTCATGTACGCCACAGTCTGCATTACGTCAGCCCGGGTGCCCGCTTCCGCCAATTGCACGCCGCAGAACATTATCGTGACACTTTCGAACGCCTGGTTGAATGTAGGTATTAGTATTTACTGTGGTGAAGTTATATTGTTAGCCTATTTATTTAAGATTTTATGATATTGTATTATTTGCGAATGTGTTTTTTAAAAATGTGTAGCTGGCAGTGTATGGTTTTCCACAGAAAACCCACTTTAGTCCCTAAGTTTATAAAGGTAGCGTCCACCTTGTAACGGTGCCACCTCCGTTGATGTCATGCTGCCTTTTTTTTCGCTCGCCTTCTTTCAGTTCCTTTTTCATCAATTCCTCATCATTTCATTTCGAATGGATTGGGATTCAAATTCCTGCTATTCTTTTCTTAATTCAGACACGTTGATTTATAGTCAGGGCTCAGAATTAATATAGTACCTACTAACGTTCAGGGCAGTGTTTTATTATTTTCCCAAGTTCCCGTTTTATGGACTATACCTAAACCCTTATGGGTTTTTTAAATTCGATTTTAAATTTGTGAATCATAACCGTCAATAAAATATTAAGTGGTTTCGGCGCGCTTATTTGGCTACGAACCCACAACTTCCTAAAATAATTAATAATATAATAATATAAACATCTTTGCACGTACACCCAGCGCCATCTAGATCCACACTAAGCAACTAGGCTTATGGATATCAGACTATTATAGACAAACATCTATAACTCGCAAACACATGTCTGTATTCCTCATAAAAACATATGCCCCTAGCGGGGTTCGAACCCGCGACCCTTTGGTAGAACAGTCAGAGTTTCTAACCACTACACCAAACAAGTCGTCAAAATTAAGATCGTCATGGTGACGTTGCTGCCGGATTGAGGAAGGCCTGTTCTGCGACCACTTTAGTTTAAAATATATTGATACACTTTTTGAGCATAACCGTACCTATCTGTACGGTTCTGTAAAGGTATACTCGGCAACCTAACGCAGCGGTTTTTAACCTTACAGCGGTTTGTACATGGAGTTTTTTTTTTCATTCAAAAAACTAAATTTAGTCACATTTATATAATACGTTTGACGACCGATAAAGTGCATAGTGAAACCAAGCACCCTGTCAGCGAAACCAACGGTTCCAGTCTCGAATCCCGCGAGGGGTAATTGTTTGTATGATAAATACGAACTTTATTCCCGAGTCATGGATTTTTATATAAATATTTATGTATGTTTATCCGTTATCTAGTATCCATAGTAGGTACAAGTTTTGTTTAGTTTGGGACTTGATGATTGGTGTAAGTGTCCGAAATATTTATTTATGATCAATATTTATAATCAACTTATTATAATATAATACAATTTATTATTAAAAAAAAAAATCACAAATAAAAAACTAGCCCCAAGTCTCTGGTTGATGGAAAGGTGCCCAGAAGGCTGGCCGCTTTGCCTCGCTGTATTTATTTATGATTAATTTTATTTAATATAAAATAAGTACCAAACAAGCAGCCATTGGGTCTTTTCCTGATCTCAAATGATCTGCAACGGCCTTCGGTATCATCGAATACAGCAGCTGATCGCCCCTCTTCTTCCATTGATCTAACAGCCTACACGATTTCTCCAGTGAAAGACTTCTGGTCTCCGCTTTCTCAAACAAAAGCTCCAATCTGGAGAGGTGCTGCCACCCCTGGAGGAGCATCTCCTTCGACAGGCCGTGGCCATTCATATCGGCGAGGTACAGACTTGCTTGTCTTAGTTCTTCTAAATCGTTGAAGCTGGAAATAGATAAGTTCAGATCTTGTTCAAATTCATTAATATGCCACTCTTTTACTAGTTAGGGGTATATTTTAAAACTTGACTAAGTAGTCAAGTTTTAAAGGCAAGTGCCCGCAATGTGCACCTCTCAAACTGAGTCTCCTGAAATGTGCGTGCACCTTCCAAATTGAGTATTTCTCCGAAATGGGTATCTACCTCACCAAGTGCCAATTTGCATTTTTCTCTGCATATGTAACATATTAGCGCTATGACCTCAACTACACTATAACACACAACATACAATAAGTGAGGATGAGACTGAAGGTAATAGCGTGTTCAGCCGGAATCCCCAAATTATTTGAAGAACCGACTATCTTATCTCGTACAACTAGAACACTGAAATGCTATCAACATTGCTGCTGGTTGGCAGACTTAGTGAAGAGAGTGGTAGCAGATCGGTCGGACATTTAAAAATGCCTTTACCTGGATGTAGTTGGAATTAAACCGAATACTTACATGCACCTCGCCAGGAATCGAACCCGCGATCTCTGTTTTGTAAACCTTGATGTTTATGACATCAACGGCCTACAAAATCCAGTGCTGCATAACCTCTTCCTTCTGTGTATGTTTATAGAATTACATTCTGACACATTAAGCAACTTACATAGGGCTGCACAAGAAGATAAGCGCATCAATTTCCTCCAGTAGATATATAGGCCCCTTCAGCAGAACAGCCCTGGCCCCTTGTGACCCACGTCGCGTGTCTCCTGAGATCCTGGCACGCCAGCGCATTAGCTCCAGCTCAAATACCATCGTCTGCATGCAGACCACCTGTGGCGTATTATTGCTTCTTGCGGTCATGTTATTAGGATTAATTAGGCGTTCAGATATTAAGTTATTTGTAACTACAAAAACTCAATAGTAAATTAGTAAAAAAATAGCGTCGGTGGCTCAGTGGCTAAGACGCGGTCTCCCAATTTGGGATGTCCGGGTTCGATTCCCAGGCAGAGATGAATTTTTGAATTAAATTTAATTACTTATGTGTAGTTATCCCACTGCTCTTAATCGGTGAAGGAAAACATCGTGAGGAAACCTGCATGCCTGAGATATAAAATTCAAAGGCATGTGCAGTTCCCAACCCGCACTGGGCAAGCGTGGTGGACTATGGCCCATACTCCCTCATTTTAGGAGGGAAGGCCTATAACCCTGCAGAGGGATGTTTACGGGCTGATGATGATGAAGGTAAATTAATATAAGAAAGATTGGACGTTGCCAGTATACGGGAACTGGCAGGAAGTGAGTTCCATAGCCTGACCGCATGAACAGAAAAGGAGTAGTTACAAAAGTCAGTCTTGTTTGAGGTGGGAGGAAAGGAAAGAAGGGTAGAAATGTGAGATCTGGAAGGTTTCTCGGGGGCTCGCAAATAATTAAAACGTTCACGCAGATAATTTGGAACAGATGGCCAGTGGAGTATTTTGAAAAGTAGGCATAGAATATGTAGGTTCCTACGAAGTCGTATTGGGAGCCACTTGAGTTTGGACCTAAAGTGAGAGATGCGGTCAAACTTTCTTAACCCGAAGATAAACCGAATGTGTAGATTCTGCAGGCGTTCGAGTGATTTATTTGAGAGTGCCAAACATTAAAGCCTGCTTGCTACGTTACCTTATCCCATGTAAATGCCACTTTGGGTTTTCGGAGACGGAGAATTTCAGAGATTGGTTGTTTCTCAATACGGTTGTACGGCCCACCCCAGGCTTCTAGCAACTGTAACAATAAAACATACCTCCACAACAATCACATCGACAAGGATCTTCATTCCCTGTTTACATATCCTCAGAATTCCAGGGGTTCAAGGTATGGACCTACAGATGAATTTGAGTTTGACAGATGAGATCAAAGCCAATCTCTCAAAGTTTCAACGGTAATAGCAAAACTGAATCATAACCAAAAATGTTAGGTAAATCATATTTCGTATCGCGATAACCATTTGTATTAATTCCCTAAGTAGATTAGCTCTAAAAGCTTTGCGTTAAACACATAATACATCGTTTTGCGTCGGCGGTTAAAATATAATTGTTAAATCGATCAATAACTTCATTATATATTTATGAAAAATATCACCGAGTCATACTATATTAATTCTGTGACCCAGGGCAAATATCACGACTCAATAGACTATATTTAGAAAATATATAATAGCAATTCATATTTTTTTTTACAAAATTGTTTTAGAAGATAATTAGCATCTACTACAACGCAATGAAATTCACAGTGGTAACTTTAATTTAGTATTCTAGGTGTTATAACTAAATACATATGCTATATATACTAAATCAAGCTACAAAATGTTTAGAAAACATTTTAATTCTATTAGTGATGGGTAATCTATCCTTCTATTAAAAATCAGAGACTTTAAGATTACAGGAAGTTATACCACAAAAATTTCTTAATTTTAGTGGATCAATGGCCAATAGCATCATTGCTCCCAAAACATACAAACCAATGCCGTTTGCCCATTACCTTATCTCCAGTACTGATGATCTTCATCCGCCTGTCAAGCAGCACGCCGAAAGGGAACAGCTGCAATAACAGAGACGCAGGTACAGCGGGCAGGAGACACGGCAGGGATTTGCGGAGCATCAACGACTGCACCTGAGGATATAAGTAGATTTTTTTTTATGCACGACGGGTTGGTACTTGACCTCAATCACACCTGATGTTAAGTGAAGATGAGGTCGAAGGTGGAAGCGTACTGACCCGGAAACCCCAACACATTTGGGGGACTGGCTATCTTATCTCCGACAACCGGAACACAACAATGCTATTAACATTGCTGCTTGACGGCAGATTTAGATAAGATGGTGGTAGCTAGCTAGGCGGACATTTAAAATGCCCTACCACCAACCAAACCGAGTGCTTAAACATGTACCCGCATCCGCGACCACCGAATCGTAAACCCAATGTTGTTTACATTGAGCCACGGAAGCGGTTACTTAATAAATAATGTAGGTACTTCTCTAAAATACGAGTAACTCTAGTAAAGACGTAAAGGAGCTGAGCACCGTGTTTATTTTTTTGTAATTAGAACTACGAGAATTTATAGGTCAATAACTACAAAATGGAAGTTTATAAAACGCTCCAAAGACTCTATGGCATCCAAATACACCAAACAACTGTGTTAAGGCTCAATATCCTCACAACGGCTGACCCGATTTTCATCAAATCTGATGACTAATATTAATAATGATGACACATGGGTTGGTTGGTATCGTAGGTTGATATATGACGTGAACATGCTTTTATTGTATTTGAAAAAAATACAATAGATATTTTTTTTGGGCTTTGTTATTTTAATAGTATTCCGCCCGCCCCGCCCGCAATTTGTTTAACCCGCGGGAACTACTCACTTCATCGGGATAAAGAATAAACTATTATAGAATATTTCACCGTTATTGAGAAACAAACAAGCAAATAAACTTCTTAACTTTCGCATTTTATAATATTAGTTACCTAGATGTAGTTTTAGTTAGTTATGCAAAAAGAGTATTTGATTGATCGACTAAATATCTGAGCTTTAGTAAACCAGTTAGAAATGCATGCAATTACGTATTGTTGCATTCCATTACAAATTGTAACACGTGGAAGTTCAAGGTACAAAATACAATAACCCGCTAACAATAGGCAGTTACTCACCTTTGGTCCGAACGACGCCTGTAAACGCTTCTATGGGCCCTAACGATGCTATCGCAGGACAATATTGTTTCGCTGGGTGCCCATTTAGTTCCAAGGTGACAAGGTGTATTCTGACGTAAGTTTAGTTATCGCTAGTTGTCTGCAACTTATTAACTTTTGATGGTATGAGGAACTGCCTTTATTGCACCAATAACGCACGAAATAAAGGGATATTCTACTGAATTTACTTCCGGGATACCAACCTGAAATTAACTTGCTATAACGGGTGGAAAAAGTACTTTAACTATTAAACATAGCTTTTTGCATTGTACTATTACAACCAAAAAAACTGCATTAATGGAATTATGAAATGTAGCTTGGCTGATCAACTGAGAACGTTTGTTTGTTTGTAAACGCTTTATTGTACAAAAAGGCAATACATTAATTTTGAGCGATTTCTTCCAGTCAGCCATAGGACGTTTACGATTTATTTACAACGTTTTAATGGTAGATGATATAAAATGTTGTGAAACTACAGGTTAATTTGAATTCGTGTAATTCCTCTTAACTGGTGACGCCACTCTTGATTATGAATAACTTTCCCCAAGACATCAGTCGAATTCGATAAAAAAAATTTCGATTACCTATACAAAGTAAACCATTTTGAAACGACGTTTAGTATGGAACAATTTTCGGTAGAAAATTGCCGAAAATGGTTCCTAGTGGGAAGTTATTCGTAATCAGGAGTGAAGTCACCAGGAAATAGGAATTACACGAATTAAATTTCACCCTGTATAGATGGGGCCTACCCTACATATAGTTTCACATACATTTCACATAAATTACACACCATTCCTAAATGGTATGTAATTTAGGAATATAGCTAATTATGGTATCTAATTTCCGTCATTGAAAATTCAGGGAAGTTACGGGGAGGTCAAAGAGCCCTGAGTGGCTTCGAGAACAGGATGGTACGGCCTTGTTTTTCGGTCGACTTGGCGGGGGCACTACCGTGCCCCCAGATCTGCTTGAGATTTTACTACTTCTAAACGTTTATAGTGTACTTTTGCGTAACCACTTGGTATTCATTAAATGGAGCCAATTGGGTCTATCGGCATATATTTTAGGTCCGTAGTACCTAATTTGGGAGGTTGTAAATAGGTGATTCATTTATATACCGGTATTGTAAGAAATTGCTCGTAAAAAGAGATTAGGTATCGTTCGTCTCTCAGAACGTTGAAAAACAATATAATTAAATAAATAAGGTTTACAAAACGGAGTGAGCTGGTATTCCCAGCAGGGTAAGTATAGTCGGCTCCATAATTAATCATACATGGCTATTTATCATAATAATAGTACCGTGCGCAGTTCTCTAAAATTATAGTCTAGAAATGAGGGCCATTTTACAGAACTGCCCTGTATGAGTAGAATGTAACTATGATGACAACTGTACATGTTTTTATGTAGATATTATTTTCGTGTTGTCATTGGTTTTTCTCTCGCTAAAAGGTTTTATGATCATGTCCCATTGTTAGCTTGCGATCTGTCTATAATTTATATTAACAGTCCTCTTGCTCAACGGCAACTACTCTGTCAGTTTTAAAATTTTGGTCCTTCGAGCCGAATCGGATATAAATTTAGATTCATCTACCTACGTTTTGCTCTGCTCTGATTGGTAAGCCGTATCTTAAGGAGGAGCGGGACTTCCGTCAATTTTTAAACTTAAAAGGAAAGTCCCATCCCACGTTTGTCATTTTTGAAGAAATGATAATAAAAAATAACTTTTGAACTATAGTAGATATGAAATATATTTACATAATCGCTATTGTCGAATTCGAGCCGTAGCACGGCCACGTAGTAGGCCCCCTCCATGCTTTCTTTCACCACCGAGACCTTCAGCTTCAAGGAGAAGATGTCCTCTGCTATCTCGTACAGTTGACCTAACATGGAAAAGGTAGGTAGAATCACCTTAAGTTGGCGCTTCAGAATCTGTTGCATAAGGTATCGAAAAAAATTGTATTGAGACTGAGACGCGATCTCAATCTCAAGATCTTTTTATTAATACGGCCCTTAGTTTAGAAGGTGACACAGGTTCGACCCGTGTGGGAGAGTGTCAAAAATGCTGGCTGCATTAAATTTAGATATAATTTTCATTTTACTGGCCGCCCATGAGTTGCTGACCTTTTATAATTTATCTTGACTGTGATGTACATATTTTAGCGTTTCTGCTGACTGAACTGAATCATTAGCATAGAAAACCATTTAAAAGTAGTCCTGCTGTTACCCATGAGATAGTGAGTGAACCCGGTGCGTCCGCTACTGTAGACCAACTCTGCGCCGTGGCGATGCGCACGCGTCAGTTGCATGCTGGGCGAGCGCATGCGTGGGAACGTGAAGCGCATGCGCTGGTGGATGCTGTCCACTGATTGGAGGAACGTACAGAAGTAGCGGCCGGTGGCGCGGATCATCGTGTCGTAGCTGGTGGAAAATGTTGTACTTTAAAAGCATTTTGGTGTCATATGTTTTTGGTCTCGCATACGAATTTGATTTTATCTGTGGCAAACCAACAGTATCTATCTAACTACACTACGTGAAAATCACTTCGATTCTAAGACGTCACTTAGGATTTTGACGGGAACATTGGAAAGTAATAAACAAAGAAATTAAATTAAAATAATCTAGTATACTCGAGAATAATAGATTTTACACTTGAAGTGCATTCTAACAGCTTAATCATTGCACAAATAAATCATACATAAGCATGCGCAGTTGTTCACCCGCATGCGTGTCCACGAATAAGAAACACCCGTCGAAAGGGAAAATCTTATAAGTAAGTATTCCCATACTTGTTTATTTAGTGTTTTTACAAGATATAATATTACTGTCATACGCCTGTCCAAGCTTTCGAGTTGCTCCGTGATTTAACTGACAAGTGTGACGAGGATCTGAAATGTTATATACGCTTGGATGGGAATTGGGATCACTTTGAAATCTCCGAGAGTGAAAGTATCCATAGCTACTATAGAACTATCCGTATACATTTAAATAGATATAAAACATAGAACATGTATTTTTGTTAGAACCGTTATCAAAGTATCGTATAAGATTTGTGGAATTCAGAAGTAGCTCCGGTCCGGAAGTAGTAGCAGCATCAGTGGCTCTGAAAATATGGGGGGCGGCCTATGTTCAGCAATGGATCTCGTATGACTGATATGATGATGATGACATAGTAAGGAACGCTGCGACTCAATAAACAGAGCCAATGTAGGTATTATATTATCTACCATTTTTTCAAAATTAGTTCATCAAGGTTCACTGCTGAGCATTGACCTCCCCCATAGATTTCTAGAAGGACCAGTTGGAAACGGCCTGCATCATGCGATTTCCCAGTCTTCTTCACTCTAACTTTTGGGGCCCAACGGCTATTATGATATCCCACTGCTACTTCAACTTACTTATCTGCTGGACTAGTCGACTGGCGGGTTTAAATCATTATAAAAATATACGCACCCATAATTACTGAAGAATTTAACGAAGCATCTACCGAAGAAATGCATGACCTTCTCTGGAGTTCCAAATTTTTCCCTCAAGCCGTGAAGCCTATCTCCGCTGACAACGCTAATGCTGTTCAGCCTCGATCTAGGCACAATACCTGATCCCCTTCGCTTGTACACGTCTAGAGCCACTGTGCAACTGCTCTTGCGAATTGCTGGCTTCAAAATCGAGTTTTTCCTAGTGCACTCGGAATTAGAAGTACTTGGGGATGTCGGGTCAGATTCTTTAGGGCTCGCTTTACCAACCTGTACTTCCGATTCAGGGCTTACTTCAGTTGGTGTATCTTCAGTTCTGTTATCTTCAAATTTAATACCGAGACTTCGTCTGTTATAGCTTTTCTTGGCATTTACTTCGAGCTCGACGTCTTCGTTGATCATCTCAGCAGAGAGCGCTTTAGACGCGATTTCTTCTGATGAATTGTACGAGTCTATTTCTTTTTTGGTTGCAACTGTCAGAGCATTAGTTGCTGTAAAAGGGCACTTGAAAGTGGTATTTCTGCTGTCGGCGTGGACTGAGGCGCTTCGCCAATGGGGTTTAGACTTGAGGGATACCTTCCTTGGGGCCGGGCTGGTTGGGGTGGAGGTGGCTGGACTGTTCGGGTCTTTGGATAAGAAGCGAGCCAGAGCGCTTGCCAGACGTAGCATCAGTGCGTCGGGGTATTGCTGCAAATATAACATATTTTTAAAGTTCCAGTTGAACAAGTGGGTACCAAGCACTAAATGGGTTAATAAATACATAAGAAATTTTTTTTTAGGGTCAGAACTTGACGTGTTCCGTACTAAAAAGGTACAAAAACGAACCCTTATGATCTCGCTCTTATGTCTGTCTTGCATACCTGTTCAGGAACTACATACCTAGTTATTTAAAGTGAAGCAGTACATTGAGTGAGGTAGGTACCTATCATATGAGAGGATTTTTAAATGTCATCAACTTACACAGTTTTAATATTGGGAGGCTCCACTGAGACCTGGCGTTGTAGTGAACGGTTACAACCCATGCTGAGTAACCTTTGACTCCACCTTACGACACCGACAATAAGATGGCAAACACAATGTTTACGTTTTTATGTGTCTCGACTGTGTATTACTTGTACCTGATTGTTTGTGTCATGAGATGGATTGAAATAATTATTTCTATCTTTCTAGTGAAATCCGTAAAAAATTATCGCGCAAAACGAACTTGTTAGACGCATTATCGCATTCTATCGCATCAATCAAAATTGCGTTGCTCTAGAGTCTAGTTAGACATGTACTCGTCCAGATTTTTACCTGCTTGTACCTACCTGTGTTGCACTGAATACTGTATTCCTCGCTCCTGCCTCCCGGAGAATGGTCTCCCAGATTTCCTCGCCACATTCTTGCTGCGAGCAATTGATATTTTAATCAATAATTTTAAGTATCCAGCGATTTTGCGTTAAGGATCAATATGCTATAATAATAGTAGCGTACATACATCTGCTATATATAATCTAAAAATCTACAAGATAAAATGTAAATATGCTGTAAAATAGATTGGAAATGGCGGCATTAGGGCGTCGTCATCAAATCTTGATGAATTTCTATATCCTTCGTTCGTCAATGGTCAAATTCGTCAGCCCATCGAATCATTGCTATTGGTCTAATTTAACATTTCGTTTACTATGAAATTCATTAGCTTGATATTAGACACTAGGGGTGATGTACTGTATCCTGCCCGACATGGACATACTAAACCATAAATGATTTATTATGACCCTTGATTGCGGGTGTTCCTGCAACCCTCGAGCCATGCGGTTTTTTTTCGACGGCAAGAGGTCAAACAGTGACCAGAGACGGACATTAATTTACGTAAGATGGTACATGCGTCGACGCTTCCCATTCCTTCTCACATCCCCAAAACCGCCACGACAGTCAGGGCCGCGGCTGAGTAAGCCCAGCTACGTAAGCTCCGCAAATACTCATCGTTACTCGGTAACTATGAGTTTGTGGGGCTTGCTGTAGAGACTGTGGGCCCATGGTCATCGGACATGCAGAAGTTCATCCACGATCTCTCAACCAGATTGGTTCAGTCTGGCCTCATGTGATCTACAGGTTGGCTCGTTACTAAGTGCTAACCCGTTGCGGATAAAAAAAAAGCTCTTAAAAATAGATAATTCCACAACAACGTTAATAATTACAGACCGACATAGTCACATTCAAGAGACTAAGCTCTATATATATTTTATAAAAAAAAAAGGTTGGCTCTTATATCGCTCAACGTCTTAGTCAAGCTGTTCAGCTGTTCTTAGTTCATGCCCCTAACGGGAGGTCTGGATGAGGTATTCGTCCTTTAGCTTAGATTTAGTTTTTATTGCGTTGTACTAAAAAAAAAAGAACTTTATGTGTACCATATTCATTGCATTATTTTAATAAATATTAGTATCGTACCAAACTAAAACTACGTATTAATATTCTATACCAATACCAATCTTGTATTTTATTGTAACAAATGTAGATTATAGGTATATGTAGATGTAGACAGAGGCCTCACTAATCGGTTATTAAAGCGAGTGCCTATCTGAACATTTTATTGAACTACAATAGCTACTTGACACATTTTGTCAATACCAAGCGATGGGTTCTATTGTAGTCGCACGTGTTCGATATTGCTGGAGATTCGCGCGAGTAACGTTATGGTTATGAATAAAATTTCGATTACGGCCAAGGAATATTTGTTTACAACTCTGTAATTTCCTCATAGCTTTTCAAAATGGCGATCTGCGCGCATAATTGTATTTGACATTACTGCACATTTGTTTGTTTTTTTAAGTAGCTGACCAACGAAGACATTCCAAAAAGTTTGATTAGAAAACTCTACGGCACTCGTCTAAATAGACATTCAAATTAAGAACAAACTCGCTCGCCGTAAACGCGAGTGGTTTTTCTAAATTTGAATTAAAACAAAATGATAAAATTACAGTGAATAGTTAAATGCCTAATTGTGTTCTATTGTTATCATCAAAAATTATTGTAAATTATTTTGCGCAATAAAGAGTATTTGTATTGTATTGTATTGTATTGTATGAGTGAAATGTATTTATTGTAGTTAGGAGAACAGCAGATCATCTCGCATACGTGATTTATAAATTTCAGCGATAGTTATTTGGAGCCCAAACACAAGTGCTCTATCATTTTAGAGGGACGGAGAAGACAGAGCTAAAATAACAAGTCGTGCTATCAAAAGATAGTTCTGGTAGTTATTAAAGATATTCGTTTTCGATTAGTGAAGTTAAGCAACGTCAAGCGTTTTTTTAGAGTATTATAAAGACCTACATTTTATATGACGTTGTCTAAGGTATAACCCAGAGTACCTATATGCTAAAATCTAAAATAAATAAATTTGATAAAGTTTAATGCTTGAATCAACTTGTTTGGTAGAGTATGTGACTAGGTATTTGTTTGAGAATTTCGACAGATTTTTACATTTAATAACCTGTGTTATATTATTAAGCACGTAACAAAGAGATTGTGGTCAACCGCGAATCCATTCAATCATTAAAAATAAAAAAAAAACAAAAGGACATAAACATCTGATAAATGGCCCTGTGTCCCATCCATTGAACTCAAGCCTCCTGCAAGGCTAGTACCTACAACTTATATGAATTGACACAGATAAGCGACTCGATAAATCTTGTCATATTTCCTAGCACACTTTGACAGATTGAAAAAAAAATTGCGTCACATGATTGGTCTGAGGTCAAATGACTGTTTTTTCTACCTACAAATGTACAATAGCTATGGGGTGTCTGGAAGAGATCGCTTTTAGTGATAAGACCGCCTAATTGTGTTCTAATGTTAACATCAAAAATTATTGTAAATTATTTTGCGCAATAAAGAGTATTTGTATTGTATTGTAATGACTATATATCAACTGCGATAATATTGGGTCTTTACCTATGAAATTAGAGTTTTTTTTCTTCGTTAATCATATGTAACAATTCCTGCGATTTTCAAAGCTATATCCAAATTTGTTTTTTATTTGAAAAATCGAATATTATTTCAAGGTTTCACATGAAATATTTTTTTATTTCTGGTCTAAATCACATTAAAAAAAAATGAACAGAGCTCTCTTCATGTGCTTCCCATAATCATTTCTTAAATTCGCTGCAACTTTTATAAAGAGGTTACTTTTAAAAATTAACGCTGCCTATACAACGCTGCATATACACAAAACATTCTTAATGAAATTCTTCATACAAATCGCCAATTTCATAAGTAAGGACCTAATACATGAGTTCTTTCATTACATGTTCTAATGTCGTGCCCGGCTATTCTTTCTCATTCGAGTCTCCGAAGTTGTGCTAGGCTTGCTGATGACATTTGCAGCAGGGAGTGGCCATGAAATTGAAGATGGCAAACCAAATCGTGCGGCAAATTAGATCTAGTGCTGTAGATTAACTGTTAAGAGGGTTTATTCCGTCATTGGATAAACTAAGTATTCTTTTTAAATACGGAATAAATCAAAAAAATATAATACAAAGCGGTAAACTGGTATAAGACTACTCTGGCCCTGCATACAAATAAATTTGTAAATACAATACAATTTAGTTTTTATAAATATGTACAAAATTCTTTGTGCACTTATGTTGTATTGATTATAAATAAAGATTTCTATTTTCTCTAACAAAAATATAGGTACATTGATCAACATTAGGTGCTTAATAATAAATGTCTTTGCACAAACACACAGCGCCATCTAGGTCCACAGTAAGCATCTAGGCTTGTGTTATGGATACCAGATGGTTGATAAACTAAACAAATACATTTTTTTTGTAAATAAATACATATATAAATGAAAAACATCCATAACTCGGGAACACATGTCTGTATTCATCATACAAACATATGCTCCTAGCGGGATTCGAACCCGCGACCATTTGGTATAGTAGCAGAGTTTGTAACCACTACGCCAAATAGGTCGTCATTAATAAATAGCTTTAATTACGGTTATATTCGAGAATTTCAAATTACGGCCACTATAATCGTGAATTCTGGAAAATAACCCCCATTAATACTATGTAGGTATCCTTGGATCGTTGGACATATACAGACAGCGCCATCTAGTTCCACACTAAGCAACTAGGCTTGTGTTGTGGATACCAGATGGTATTATATATAATTAGCTTTTCGGCTTCTCGAGTGCAGGTCAGAGTCAGTTTTATTTATTCTGTATTTATAGAGAAATCTTAATTTATCCAATGAGGGTGCCAATGAGATGCTAATATAACTCTCTTAAAGAGTCGAGTGCGTTCTACTGTTTTTCTAAGTACTGAAAATACTCTTTATAGAATAAAATGTTAATAAAATTAAAACCTGTAAAAACAATGTTAAAGTTATGATTAAGGATTACCCTATCAAAGTAACACAAAGTCTTCATACGTCCCACTAGGAATTATTTTATAGATTCCAATTCTGATTCTATATAATGTATATATATATTATACGTAAGCATTTATTAATATGTATTTTAGTATATAGCCTTTTATATAATGTATTTATTGTGTGTAATATCTATATATTTTTTGGTCTTATAAAAAAAATATTCCGCTATATTATAAGCTATAATCTTAATAAAAATACAGCAATAAATCTTAATCTTTTGTCAATTGTGTTCATATAACAGTGATGTTTTGTTAATGTATTGTTCTATATTTTTAGTGTCGCTCTTTGTCTGCAATAAAAAACTTTCAAATGGTTTTTCCTTCCGAGGTTTTGCTGGAAGAAATCTCTTACAGAGATAAGCTCGCCTTTTGTGTATTGTAATTTCTGTCTTATGTTTGTTCAATCTATGTTTGTATACTTATATGCAATAAAGTATATATATATTTAAATTATGTTATGTATATATTTCGCAGTAGGTATATGTAATATATTTAGTGTAAGTTTATTATTCAATCAATCAATCAATCAAATACACTTTATTGTACAAAAAAAATCTACAATGCACTTCATGAATAAAGCTTCAAAAAAATAATAATTGTACAACCAGGCGGTCTTATCGCTATTAAGCGATTTCTACCAGTTATCTTTTCTTTTTTTTTATTTGTTTTATTATTCGTTATAGGATTTTTTCTTTTGCACACAATTACTGCTAAACCCCAAATTTACTAAGTTTCTTATTTCAATGCTCAGGTTGGATGGAAGAGATCTCTTAAAGAGATAAGTCCACCTTTGTACGTGACCTATTGTTTGTACTCTGTTATTGTAATATTTTGGTGCAATAAAGAATAAAGTGTTAAAATAAAATAAAATAAGGATA
Organism: Oegoconia quadripuncta; assembly: GCA_949316235.1. Taxonomy (NCBI): domain Eukaryota; kingdom Metazoa; phylum Arthropoda; class Insecta; order Lepidoptera; family Autostichidae; genus Oegoconia; species Oegoconia quadripuncta. The sequence continues at coordinate 18,086,155 of OX438754.1, read as the reverse complement.
CATTACATAAATAGTGTCTAGGAAAATTATGCAGCTTAATATCTTAATACGGATACCATAATTAGGATAACTTGGTCCTCTTTCTCATTCTCGCTTTCACCCTTTTGCAAAGGTTGTTCATAATGATTATTTACAATTAACAAAATACAATTAACAGTATCTTCTAGTTTGCAGTACAGTTTAAGTGCTGATCTTAAGTTAAAGCTTACCACTATAAAGTGCTGCGCGCTCTCCAGCAGCCATCCGTACATTTTTGGTTTTAAATGATTTCTTCACACAAAACAAAATTAATTTCAAAGTCACAGCTAAATTTAAAAAAGGAACGTAAGTACCTAATTATAAAAACAGTTTTTTGTTCTTTTGTAAACTTATTGTAAACTTTATTGCTCAAAAATTAAAATTGTTGAAATAGGAAGTATACGTTCTGTAAAACCCTATAAGTTGAAGAAGACTCTCGTCTAAATTTCTCAGTCAAACTCAACCTTCAAGAATTTAGAAGAACAAGTTTATTCTCTAAGAATAATACCTTTTAACTGCGAATTTTGAAGCCTTAAGGAACGTACGTCTCGCAAGGCTTTCGCGCGTCCACTGACCAAGTAAGGGTAGGTTATGCCATTCTGCTTAGTATGCCGACCTTTCTTTGTGGAGCCATAGAAAATATAAATTAGGTACTTAACAATGTTATTCAGCCCGCTTATTTCACAATAACGTACTAATTTGGGCACCAATACAAATTTTTAGGAGGTTCTGTAGGCAATCGTAGACTTTAAAACCTAAAGCAATGATTGAAGTCGTTTTTATTATCCACAACGGGTTAGCACTTGACCTCAATCACACCTGATGTTAAATGAAGATGAAGCCGAAGGTGGTAGCATACTGACCTGGAAACCCCATATTATTTGGGGGACTGGCTGTCTCTGACAACCGGAACACAACAATGCTATTAACATTGCTGTTTGGCGGCACATTTAGATAAGATGGTGGTAGCTAGCCGAGCGGACATTTAAAATGCCCTAGCACCAACCAAACCGAGTACTTAAACATGTACCCCGCTGGGGATCGAACCCGCGACTTCCGAATAATTTTCGGCACTCAAATAGAATAGAACCAACCCGTCTCTTCCCGTGGGTGTCTTTAAAGCCTATTAAGGGACTTTCCACCAAAAACATCTATTGTTTTGCACATTTTAAATGGCGATGTAGTAGCTTGGACATGCCGACTGGCAGATAAATGCAATAAACTTTTTTTTATTTCCAGTAGATTTAAATTGACATTCAACAAATGATATCATGTATAAATAAATATAATAATATAAATGCTTGAAGTTTGATGGGTTCACCCCCTGTCACGTGTGCATTTCTGTATATTTCATAAGGTGAACTGTGGATGTTGTTCCAATCATTAAACTTTTAATGTTTGGAACACCCAAACACTATTGCTTGGGATATCTCTGACCACCCCATTTGCGATAAAGGTCGCGACGTTATGTATGTATGTATTCATAATCAGGAACAGTTTGATTTCTATTGAAACATTAGCGATGGTATCCGAACCTAGTATCGAATTAGGTTATTATCATTCGGCAAACGTTAAATGATGTCATACTGTGATTAGTGCAACAGTGACGAATTTAGATGCATATATTTCGTAGAATTACTTTTCTATAAATGATCGGCGCGTAAAATTAATACAATCGTCTCTTGCTATGGGTGTTGTAACATACGACTATGAAACTTTTAAAAAAAAAACATCAATAGATTTGCATGTTCTAACGGCGATGGTCTCACTGTCATGTGTGCATTTCTGTATATTCTGAACGATGAACCATGCATGTTGTTTCAAGCATAAAATTTTAAATGTTTGGAACATCCGGTAATATTTCGGATATCTCTGACCACCCCCTTTGGGATATAGATCGTTGCGTTATGTAGGTAAAATTATCGTCAGCATTTCAGTTTATCTTTATTCTATATAGTATATAGGCCTCCGCCAAACGGACAGTCTCATGCTGCCTGCATCCGGCCAGCGACAGCCACCTTCTTTATCCGTTATCAAAATAGTATCCATAGAAATCTACATAATATATTGGAACTGTTAAAACAAAAACAACGTATCAATACGTAAGTTGAATGTTTAGCGACCCAGAAATCAGTAATCTCTGCACCGAAAAGTTTGTCTCCACAAAATTTTCAGATTCGAGAAAAAGCAGAGGGGTAACTTGAGTGCTGCCCTGTAAGTTGCATAAAGTATGTTCATCAATTGGATCACTTCGGTTCAGTGAAACGCATTGGGGACAATTTGTGGATGCCCTTCCAAGGACGTTCATTCATTTGTTATCATTTAGGTTACTGTCATGTCGCCATACCTAGTCACCATCAGGACCGAGGGTCTGTCTAGGTGACTAGAATGTCATTTTATCACCAAATTCGTCCGTTAAAACGTCTTATCAGGCATATCATGCAAAGATGAATACATAAAAAAATGTAGGTACTTATAACAGTGTCTTTAAGTGTATCTATTTTAAAAACTTTTTATTCTCAGTATGACCTCTTTCAAAGGAAAAGTACTGGGATATATTTTTTTCCGCAAAAAAAATCAGAAGCACAAAAAGTAATAAAAAGAAATTACGTCTAGCTCCGGTATTTTAAAACTCACCATCACAAAATGCTTTACACTTTCCAAAAGAATTCCGTACATTGTCAAAAAACCTTTTTTTATGTTATCACGTGCTTCATCCTTCGTATCAAGGGACAGACTACATTTTCCTTCTTCTGAAAAGCAATTTTTCCGCCGATACATGATACCCGAGCCTTCTTGGTCAATTAATTTAATTAAGCAGACACTTTAAGTAATGGTTTGTTTAGTTACGGTGACAAATTGTATATTTATCGAGTTATTTCATTCATGTTTTTAGCAGCGGAGAATGGTCATATAAGTAATGTGTTTTGGGGATTATATGTACCTATCACTAGATTTCGTCTACAGATGACTACATTTGGATAGGACAATGACAACATAGAGTTTACGAATCGGAGGTCACAGGTTCGATTCCCAGTGGGGTACAAGTTTAGTCCTCAGTTTAGTTGGTGGAAAGGCATTTTAAATCTCCGCCTCGCTAGCTATAGCCAACTTATCTAAATCTGCCGTCAAACACCAATATTAATAGCATTACCCCCCAAATGAAGTGGGGATTCCGGGTCAGTACGCTTCAACCTTCGGTCTCATCTTCACTTAACATCAGATGTGATTGAGGTCAAGGGTTAAACCGTTGTGCATTAAAAAAAAGGATCGTATAATAAAATGCCTTTATTTTAATATATAATTTTCGTCATTGTTTATGCCATAAATACAAATCAGTTGCTACGAGCTTTCTTCTACTGTCGCCAATGGGCCAATCACGGCGCGCAAGATTGTAATAGATCTGCGTTTGCGTCGCTTGACCTGCACAATTAAAAAGTGGTCGTTTGTTTTAAGAATTGGTGCGTTGGTGATCGCCATACCACATTAGATCGCGGCCTAGATATCGGCTGAAAACTATCCGGTCAACTCTACACGCACCGGGCTGCAGTTTAACCGACTTGGTAAAATAGAGGAGGTTTTCAATTCCTCGTATACTTTTAACCACCGACGGAAAACGACGGGTGCTGTATGTTTCACGGCGTTGTGTGCGTGTCCAGTCTTTGTCCGGACGTATCTCAGTAGGTACCTAATGCATGGTCTGATTTGAGTGTGGTTTTTTATATTAAAGACTAGTCATGTTCTTAGCTACAATGAAGTCAGGTCAAATACAATATAACATCTATACTTACAATATAACATCTATACATTTGGGGACACTGAAAACTTGCGCTGTGTCTGTGATCGTCGCATCATGAGCTGAGTGTTAACCCATTAGCATTGTGCGCATCCTCTTTATAATTGTATTTCTTTTTTAGCTATAATTTACTACCTCTTTGTTTTTGTATCGTGTTGTGGCGTTCATAATAAATTATTCTTACTTACAATACAATACAATACAATACAAATACACTTTATTGCACAACAGAAAAGAAAATACAGTTTCAGAAAAGTTGTAAGAATAGATTGCTTGGTTAGAAACTCTGCTGCTATATCAAAAGCTCGCGGGTTCGAATCCCGCTAGGGGCATATGTTTGTATGATGAATACAGACTTGTGTTCCCGAGTTATGGATGTTTTTCATTTATATGTGTATTTATTTCCAAAAAAATATATATTTGTGTAGTTTATCAACCATCTGGTATCCATAACACAAGCCTAGATGCTTACTGTGGACCTAGATGGCGCAGTGTGTATGTGCAAAGATATTTATTTATTATTTATTTATTTATAGAATGTACCATTTGGCGACCTTATTACTAAAAGCGATCTCTTCCAGGGAACCTTTGGGTATAAGGAAAGTAGGTACATTTGAAATACAAACTACGTGATTAAATTTCATATATTTACATACACATACATACATAGATCAATAGACAAATATACCTACATATACGCTGTAGGTATGTATGCGCGGGGACGGGACGCGTCCTCTTTATATTCTGATGAAAAAATCAGGGCAACATTCCACGATACTTTTGATCCCGAGTCGAAGGCTACGAATGAATACATACCTACTTACATATCGGTTTTCGATTTTGTTTTATTTCATTAATTTTTAGGTCATGTCCTTTACATAAGAGTATGCCTATGATTTAATAAAAACGTATAGTTAACGTATTAACAAACTGAAAAACAAAAGTATGACGAAGAAAAGAAGACCATTCAATCTAGGAATTAGTTATTCTGTGATTCAGCTTATTTTATCAATCAATCAATCAAATACTCTTTATTGCACAATTAACAAAAGCTACATGTAAAATACAGCGTACATCATTAATCGCACAAAAAGGCGGCCTTATCGCTAACAGCGATCTCTTGCAGGCACCCCTTAGGGTAAAGATACAAGCTACCAGGAGATGAGGTTTGCACTAATAGTAGCAATACGGGTGTACTCGTATTTTATAGTGGGTAATTATTATATAACGTAAAGATAAAAATACATAAACTAAGACTACAAACTAACTAGATAATTTAACTGCACTTAAAACATATAATATATTATTGATTACATAACACACATTTTATAAAACCAAGGTATCAAACTACGTGCACTAAGGTAAATATTTGCAGTTGATTTATGTCAATTTGTTTGAAGTTACTTTAAACTTTTAACAAATCCAACTGCTTAACATCTGGCAGCATTCTTTGAATATTTCACCCCAAAACAGCTATTGGTCAGATCCGCTCGAGCATGGAATAAGCAACCTCCGTATATACATTGTAGTCTTTGAAGCAACCAACTAGCTGCCCTCGAGTTGTGGCAGACACAACTCGTATTAGTGTTTTATATGATTAATTTCGGTGTATGTGCGGAAAATTTTCTTTATCTGGAAATAAATACGAATCGGATATAAAATTAATTCAGTGTGTTTTGTTTTAATTAATGTAATCTGTAAATACATTGCCACACATCTATAAATATTAGCTCATTTTCGCACATTGAGTGTCTTTCCAATGCGTGGTCTTATTCTAAAATTTAAATTAAGAATCTGCTTGAATTTCGGAATTCCTTTCAGTAAAATTGCCAATGCGGTCTATTTAGACCTCTGCTTTAAAATAAATTTTCTATATCAAAAGATCTATGGCTGCTTTTCTCTAAACAAAAATATTGTAGAATATTATATTAATAAACTAAAATAAGAAATAGTATACCTACAGTGAAAATAACTCAAGCAAATTCCTTTATTTTTCTATTATCGCCAAGGCATGATATTATTTTAGATGATGGTAATCATCAATGGGATGCGATAATGGTGTACGAGTGGTTTTATAATCAGTTGATGACCCTTATATATAATAAAAATTATTTTATTATGGTAGGTAGGTACTTGTCAGTGGCGTGCCATCCGTACAGGCAGAGAAGCCTCAGTGCCTACCCTAGTAAATTGTAAGCTTTCCTCGATTTCGAGGAATGACAATGCATTTGCATTGTCAAGACAACTGATTGAACAGAAATATAGTAGAGTTGAGAGCATTATTCTATAAGAGTAAGTTATTATTTTGTAATTTATATTTGCTCATTTAACAGCAAATTTTATCGTTCTGCCTACCCTGTGACAAAACGCTGTGCACGCCACTGGTACTTGTATTTATCAAACCTCTACTTAGAACCTTTCGCTGGAAAATGCAGGGACAAGGCATCACTGGTTGACAGTTAATGACCTGCTAAGCCTCTAGTGATCCAGGGCGTTGAATCTATACGCTTGTCCGAATCTTCGGTAAGATTTCCAGTTGCCAAAGTCTTCAAGTGCGTAGTCGTTTGCGATCTCACCGCGAATTCCGATACGAATTGTGCCTGTGGGTTTACAGAATAAGTTGGCTATTATTGCAGCAAATATCTCACATGTATGTCTAATATATTTCGAAACATACTATACTGAAGTTGAGAACTCCTGGCGGTCCCGGGTCGCGCATGTCTCGGGTCGTGCGTGCGCGCATATATTGGTAGGTGCGCGGGAGGCTGCGCATTCTACGCGGCGCGTGCTGCCGCGCCACCCCCTCCCGAATTGGACTGGTGAGTGACTATATTGTGAAAGATAATTTAGTGAAAAACGAAACCTGACAGGATTTACTGTGCATTGTATAAATACCGTTCGGAAAACGACTGAAAAGCAATTTCAGTCAAAAACAAAATGTAAAACCTATCAATATAAGAGCATCAATGTAGTAGACAATAGAGGTCGTGGTTGCGATCCCTGTGGGATATGTTTAGTAGGTACTCTGTTTGGCTGGTGTTAGGGCGTTATATCGTCTTCCAAGAATCGATTTTCATCTTAAGGCTTGCCCGCCCACGTCTGACAATCGGTGACCGATTTTTTGTCGGCAAAAAATGATACCTTCAGATTGCAATATTGAAACACACACGTCCTACAAACGTCGGTCAAGAAATCCGTGATAAAAGTATCGGGGTAAAAATCGTCCACGTCAGACTTTTTGTAGGTCCGACATTCGGGCCGATATTTTCTTTAATGTTTGGAGGCTATTATGCTCTTGTGCGCACTTGATTGGAAATTTAAATATGAGCGCCTGCCGAGCCTAACAATGTAAAAACTTGTACTGATTGTAAAGAAAAACCTACATGACTTTTGAAAAGTTCCTGGGTAGAATTGTTCGCAGTACCATTATAACGAGATTAGACAAAATTCCAGAAGATTTACAGGAAGCACGCTCAGAACTAGAAGGTTTTAACAAACAGAATTTTTTCAAATAAATAGGTGATCTACTTGACTTTTTGATGAAACTACATGGAGGTGACGAGGCAGCCCTCTAACATGTATATAAAAGTCCTTTTTTACTCACATTTTAGGAAGCTTTTGCGAAATCAGACGCTTTTAATGCGGTCTACAAGTTTGAAATGTCCTCTGCTTGCAAGCATTTTTTTTGTTTATTATGAAAGGAATAGTCCTTTATAAATAAATTCTAAACTTAAAAAGAACTAAATTTAGATCTATAATATATAATTTAAGATATATAAATATATTACAATTTCTAAAGCGCAGTGGTAAGCCAAAAAACAGTAACAACATTGGTCATGTACATGACCAATGACTATCGTCGCATGTACATGCGACGATAGTCTATTGTGTAAGCCCATCACTATATATCCATATAAAGCCGCTTCATATACTTACATTTTTTTTAATATGCAATACATTATACCATCAAATTACCCAAGCCTGGCGCCTCGCAGCAATGATTTGCATTGTTGTGTTTGAGATAAGATAGCCAGTCCTCTCAATAGGTTGGGAGGTAGTGCGCTCATCTTCACATAAAATCAAGTGTGGTGTTTACTTCAGCACAAATTCATAAAGGATATTATAAAGTAGGTAATGTTGTTACGAGGGCGACACTGAAAGTTCTTAGAAAATGAAAAACTAAACAAAATAGCAAGTTTATTTTCGAAATAGCATTCATTCACATCAATACATCGCTGCATCCGCTGGAACCACTGGGCAAAGCACTATGCCCACTCGTCCTTAGGGGTCTCTTCGACGGCCTTTTGAAACGCAGCCATACTGCTTCTTCGGCGCCCATAAAACGTTTTCCTCGAAGTTTTTCTTTTATTTTCGGGAATAAATAAAAATCGCAAGGTGCGTGGTCGGGGCTATACGGCGGGTGACCCAATAATTCCACGTCTGACGTCGTCAAATAGTCGATCGTTTGCTTGGCGGTGTGCGACGAGGCGTGTCAATTTATGAGGTGTCCACCGGGCAATAAGCTTCCTGACCACTAAATGTTCATGGAGGATTTTGTGCACTTGACTCATACCAGTGCCTAAGTTTGTCCGAATCTGCTGATAGGTCACTCTTTTGTCAGTCTCTATCATACGCCGCACAACACCGATGTTATCTTCGGTCGTTGCCGTAGAAGGCCGTCCCTCACGCAGATCATCGGTGAGATTAGTGCGACCACGTTTAAACTCATTAAAGCAATTAAGTAAACAGTGGCACGAGAAGAGGCTTCATCGTGAAAGGCCAATCGAAGTCTATGATAACTTTCTTGTTGACTTAAATAACATCGAAAGTCATAAAAAATTATTGCACGAAAATTTTCTCGCGTTAAATTTATACTGACGTGACACTGACAATTTTCAATTTGCCGCCAAATCGTAAAACAAATGACAAATGAATGAAATACATACACAGAAATATTGGCAAAGAGTTCCATATTTGAGCTTATTTTTTTATTAAATCGTTTAAAAATGGCCAGTTCTAAGAACTTACAGTGTCGTCCTCGTGATTGTATTACAAAACAGTTTTTATAAGGCGTCAAGTCAAAGTCAAAAATGCCTTATTTTGTAGGTAGATACACAGAGTACACTTAAAATAGTCAATTTTACATTTTTTAAACTACTACTTGATCAAAATGCTATTTTCCCTTGAAAAGAACAAGCAAGAAACTCGAAGGGTTTCTCTTTTAAAAACAGGCTTTGATTTTACATCGTTTTTATTTATTTATTTATTTATTTAACACTTTATTGCATACACAAAAAACAATTACAGTGATACTTAAGAGTAAGATATACAAAAGGCGAGCTTATCCCTAAAAGAGATATCTTCCAGCAAACCCAACATAGGAAATAACAATAGTGAAGGGGAAACATAGAGTGCACACAAGTAAAATGAAAATAAGAAAATAAATATTAAGTATATAATAATAAGTACATAAATAAGCCTACGAATATGTAAATGAATATATTAATACATATATTAATAAATATATAAATAAACAATGGTTATTGACAGGACCCAAGATAATGCTCTTTCACACGGAATTTTATATTACAAAAAGGTTTTTATATTTCTTTATTAATTGTGAAATAGCCTGGCATACGAACGATCTGATTATGTCCAGGGATGATTATCATCTAAATAGGTAGTCTGATATTTTATAATATACTTTCTTAATAAGTTTCTGTTTTATAGTATCTTTAAATTTATTGAGAGGAAGATTTTGTATATCAATTGGAACCTTATTGAAAAAGCGTATCTAGGTATACATAACCCTTTGAATGAATTACTGACTTCGCGGAGGCGACTCATGTGACCTGCAAGTTTATCTTTATTTCTTGTGTTGACATCATGTTTATCACTATTTTTCCTAAATGATGCTATTTTTTTTGACATATATTAGATTTAAAAATGTAGTGTGACGAAAAGGTTCGAATGTTATACTCTTTAAACCTATCTCTAAGTGACAAGCTTTTAAACGTATTTTAGCATAAGGTACCTACGTGGAAAAAATGAGGAAAGGTAAGTAATAGTCGAAAAACTCATAAAATGTATTTTCCATTGAAAGTTATTTATCAAGAAAAGCCTCGTTAAGTCCGCATATTGTTACGGGCAGTTACGAAACCCTACACTGCGCGTGGGCCGACACGCATTTGGCTGTTTTTTTTTTGGTTATGGTATAGTTCTGGTCATATCGCTCAAACTTAGCGCTATTTACTAATGAAATGAATATGAAAAATAAACCTTAAACACAAATTTTTCAATGCATTAAAAAAATAAGAATTAGAAATGGCTCTGGCGCTGACCTCATTTATAAACACTCAAATTAAATTCAGCAGTTGTTAACATACCTATCCATCATTTATTTCCATCCAGATGCCAGTGTCACTAACCTAACACATTAGACCAATTCAAACGATTGCCGAAACCTCATTACGAAAGTAGTTCAAATTCATACACACAATTTCGTCCGATCCGTATAGTGCAGCGCTTGCTAAAATTAATTATTACACTAGCCAATTGTTGCTGTCAGCTCTATGTAGACAGATGCCGTGGGTTACGGTTAGTGGGGCGGGTGGGCTGTTCTGGGTATGACGTTGTTAAAATATAGTAAAATTAACTATTTTAAGTGTATATTATTGACGACCTGTTTGGTGTAATGGTTAAAATTCTGACTGCTATACCAAAAGGTCGCGGGATCGAATTCCGCTAGGGGCATATGTTTTGTATGATGAGTACAGACACGTGTTTCCCGAGTTATGGATGTTTTTTATTTATTTATGTATTTATTTACAAAAAAAAATATGTATTTGTGTAGTTTATCTACCATCTGGTATCCATAACACAAGCCTAGTTGCTTAGTGTGGAACTAGATAGCGCTGTGTGTACCTATGTGCAAAGATATTTTTTTTATATATGCTGTGTACCCATAAAATTGTAAAATCAGGATTATATGATAGGTATTGGTTTAGAAGATACCTGTAACCTTATGAACTTTGTTTGGATCCTACTATATTTATACCAATGTATAATAGAGGAGAAATAAATAAAAAATAAAGTGTGTACATGAAACAACAAATTTATAAGACACAATTGAAAAACCTATATCTTATAGAAAATACGCCGTCCAACTCGCTTCCGTGATTGCCCCGCTGAATGCATCTCCAGACGCGTGGACCAGTCTAATGGATAAATCCTATATAAATTGTTTCGTGTCAGAAGACAAGGGCCCAATGTCTCCACTGCAAGCGCCGCAAACTCGTGGTTTATAGAGATTGACGCATATTTACGGCGCTTCTTACTTTGAGCTTGTTCAGCCGCGGTTCCAGCTCTTTGCGCAGTTCCTTGTATATGGGACGGTGCCAAAGGATCCGCATAAGTTGCGTCCCATACCAAGGTGCGCCCCAAGCACCAGGGTACTAAGGTGGCTCCATCAGGTTTTTTCTCGTCGTCCCTGAATAAACCACAAGGCTCCAGAGACGCCGGGACCGCTGAAGTGGCGAGAGCGCGCCTAATTAACTGATTACTTGCACCGTGGCGATATGCGCGGTCGGCACTCTTCACTCAAGAGAGCCGGTGGCGTCCTAGCTGGTCCACAACCTTACCACATGAACAGTGATGAGGTTCACATAACTTAGCACCCAAACGTAAACTTATGTTTGTAACATAAAAAATACGTAGGGCATTGGGATCGAGGATGGTACCTAGGTTCTGGGAAGGAAGAGCATGTAACCAGTGCTTAGGTGTTGGTTGTGTAAATCTAAATTGGATATCATTTATTTAGATAATGTTTCTCTGTATTTCGTTTGTCTCTGTCACACACACAATGAAATGAAATTGGACTAAACCTTTACAAAACTGTGGTCGTGGGTTTGATTCCCAGCAGGGTCTATGTTTCGTACTCAATTTAAGTCATTTATTGTGAAGTAACGGTAAGAAATAAACAGATGGAATTTAAATATAAACCAGGACAAATGTAAAAAATTGGGACCGCGAGGTAAGCTGGCAGCATTTCCTCGCTGGATGCAGATACTTAAGCGTTTAGCGAGGAAACAGCCAGCTCTCGGGTCACCAGTGACATCGATTAAGCACTTTGAAGAGCGCCCGGCCCCCCAAGGACATAAAGTTTCGACTCCGAAAGCAAGAAAAATGAACTCAATTTGGTTACTGGTAGGTTAGTTTTAAATGTTCGCCTGACCAGCTCCACCATCTTATCTTCTTCTATCGTCATCGTCTTCCATTGACTTCTCGCCACCTATAACGTCAACCGCTTACTTTATAGATGGAAATTACCACCCATCGATGTAATGCTCTGGAACGCGCATTTAAAAATACATGTGTAACGAAATTATTCCATGTTTTAAAAGTTTGTTTTTTGAGTACTTTGCCTAAGAAGTAGTTTTGAGTAAAAGGTTGCCTGGAAGAGATCGCTTTTAGTGATAAGGTCGCCAAATTGTACCTTCTATTCTTACCACTTTTATTTTCTTTTCTGTTGTGCAATAAAGTGTATTTGTATTTGTAGTTTTAATTTATAATAAGATAATATTTATTTAAAAACAGTAACAAATAAAGAGATGGAATTTAAATATAAACTAGAACAAATGTAAAAAATTGGGGCCGCGAGGCAAGGTACCCAAAACGCTGGCGGCGTTTCCTCGTTGTATGCAGATACTTAAGCGTTGGGCGAGGAAACAACCAGCTCTCGGGTCACCAGTGACATCGACTAAGCGCTTTGAAATATCAAAGAAAAATTTAAGAGCGCTCGGCCCCCAAGGACCTAAAGTTTCGACTCCGAAAGCTAGGAAAATATATTCGGAACCGATGTCTCTATATTTGTGAATTTTGATGTTTTCCGCCGTCTCGGCGGCTGCACCTGACCTCCTTGAGGTTCCTTGGAGGTGAGACGGGGCGAGAGTGTCAACACAAGTGGCATCCCACACTAAGGCCCGACCCATACTCCAAGGAATCAAGGTCATTCCGTCCGGTCTCTTGCCGTCGTCCCGTAAAATACCATTCGGTTCAAGAACAGCAGGTACGTTGACGGAGGCAAGAGAACGGCGGATAATGTCGTTTATGGCCGCGTGACGGGAAAAACGTCCGGCACTCTTTTGGCAGGATAGTCCGTGAAGGCCCAAAGAGTCGACGTCACTACCGCAAACGCACCTGTGAGGAGAACAGATCCCAACACCAAGACGAAGGCCGATTGCAATGCGCAAGGTATTTGGCTCGAGATAGGTACCTGTACTGGCAGAGGGGTAAGCACGCAGCCAGTGCCCAGATTCCCATCTCGAGGCAGCCTCAAGTCTTGCACGATCGCGGACAGAGCTGTGGTTAAGAAGTGAAATTGAGTCAATGATTCCCTGCATTACAGGCAGCATGTCGTGGCGAGCAGGGGCCGCCTGCCTCACGCTGTTGCTGCTGCCTTCCGCCGCCAAGGAGCTGGAGGGGCGAGCTGACCTGGATCTGCCTCAGGCCCAGGACCCCGACGCCTACGATGACGACTACAACTTCAACGAAGACGAGAATGGTACTGATGTGATGGGTAACTGCTGGAATTTCTATTTAACTCTCCTTTTAAATTCAATTTAGTCAGGTAATGACAATTAAAACTTAGTACTGAACGTAAATTTTTTTTTATTGGTTTAAAAAGCAACTAAAACCGCACCTTGTGTATTCCTGTAGCTATGATTTAAGGATCTTCTATGAATCTTGGTAACTATTAAGATCTGTCTTATTGGTGTAGGTATTAGCCGACTGTCTTAAATGTCTTCTGTATACAACTTGACTGCCTTTCACTTCATGTTTCTGGTGGGATTTTGTTTAAGACGAGATAACTCTCTATTTAGAGCTAGGAATAAAACACATCTATTATTATTTTAGTATTTATGGTGAAATTATTATTATTTTTCACTTTCGTATCACGTACCCCAATCTGGAGGTGTAGTAAGCAAGGCTCTAGTGGTGAACTGCTATATGGGGCTCCAGGACACAGGGAGGTACAAATCTCCTTGCAGACGAAACATCTGTACAAGCTGTGTGAATATGGCCCGCTGATGCATAAACGTAATATCCACATGGGTGCCACGTTGCACTCAGATAAAGCTATAACTGCCAGGAGATTACTGCAATTTCTTGAAGCGGCATACTTGACCAGACGGTCGCATGCAGCTAAAAGTATAGCCTCAGGTTTCTAAGCGCGTTGGATCTATTGCATTAATTACATTGATTATTTTCTAAAGAAGATCAAGCCTTTGCATAGTGCACCCTGTATAAGTAGTGTTGTGTGGACATGAAATTTGGATACCCATAGCACAGTATAACCATTTTTACAAATATGGTTATACTGTGCCCATAGCTTGTTTTGCCTCATCATCAATAGCCTTACAGTGCTGGCGTACAGCCTCCCCTCAGTGGGAGAAGGTATAAGCCAAATGCCATCCGCAGACTACTAGTGGCTAATAGACCCGTTGTTTGCTATTGAAGCAGTCGCTAAGCCAAGTCAGGCTGTAGCGGCCTGTTGGGGCGGCTTAAAAACTCTGACTGTCAGTCTGATACACACCAATCCGCACTGACCCTGATTGGTGGATTATGACCCAGACTCCCAGTGGGGATGTGTAAGGCTGTTGATGACGAGAGGAATATTTAGAGACATATTTGTAATACAATGTATTTTTTGCAGCCGTGATAGCCGAATCTGACTTCAGAGGATCCGTAACTACCAGTAAGATCACTTTCTAGTTATATTTGCCGCATGTCAGTGTGAACAAAGGCCTTAGTGAAAGAGGTAATTCAGAAGCTGATACAGAATACAATTCTGAAATGATGTTTAAAATTTGTGAAGGTCCCAAAAAATCACGCCTCGCTCGCCTAACAGAAGGACAACTAAGTTTCGATAGCTCAGTGTAAAGAAAATAAAATTTGCAATACAGGAGTCGGGGGTTCGTACGGAGCGGGGTACAGTGTTGTTTAGTACTCAGTTTTTTTTTTATGCACGACGGATTCGTACTTGACCTCAATCACACCTGGTGTTAAGGTGGAAGCGTACTGACCCGGAAACCCCAACACATTTGGGGGACTGGCTATGTTAACATTGGGTAAACAGTTTGGTTGGTGATAGCCAGTCTCCATTTATATTTATATCATCATTAATAGCTTTACACGTCCTCACTATTGGGGCACAGCCTCCTCTCGCTGGGAGAGGGTATGAGCCATAATTCACCATGCTGGCCCAGTGCGGATTGGTGGATTTGTGTCAGAGTAATGGCCACCTGGGAGCTAGTGTTTTTAAGTCGCCTCTGTAGGCCACCGACTTGGCTTAACGGATACGAAACACTGGTATTAAATTGCCACTAGTGGTCACTCATCCAAGGACTAACCGTGCCAGATATTGCTTTACTCCGCTAATCAAAAACAAATGCGACTGCGCCACGAGTGTGCATAAGAAATAGGTAGCTATAGCACTTTCGTATGAAGCGTTTACTAACCATATTTTTGCTTGTCCTATGCAGATACTCCCGGCATCGGAAGGCCCCCGACTTTGCCAAATAATCGAGGTAAGTCGATATTTCCGCAATTGGTCGAAAGGTGATCTTTATCGTTGAGCCAGTTGAGCAGCTTGCCCATTTGTCACACCGTGACATAAAGGTCCTTCCAACTATAAGGTCGAAATTTGCATGATCAAAGATGCATTGTCGCCCAGGCTATCTTGTATTTCTAACACTGTGGAACATGTTGATGCATTTATGATGAATGGGCTGTATCGCCAACTGCCAAATTCGACTTACGGCTTAAATTTTCATATCGATCAAATTACCATTGAAGTCATCAAGAAGAATACAATAAAGGAGTAGGTGTTTTGTACGTCGGCTATGTATGTTTAGGCTCCATTTGTAAAATTCTTGGAAATGAAAAGAGAATAATTCAATAAGAATTTAACAACATCCACAGCGTTAAGCTGGGGCATAGTCTGCTCATAGTATGGCCCATAGTCTGCCACCCGGACTCAATGCTGATTGGTTTGTGTCAGACTAACATGAGGCCACCTGCGACAACCATATTTTGAAACCACCTCCTTAGACCAGCAACGTAACCGACCTTTAAATTACTTTCTGATGCACGGAGACACTCCTATTAAAATGCTATTAGGTGAGGGCACCCACAGTACGTACGTACTGACCCAAACATCTTTAACTTTGCTGATGGAAAAGATTACCGATTGCGACTGCGCGACGAAGAGTAAATTCTAGCTAGAACGTGGAATTGGAAACAGATTTTATTTAAATTTTGCCTGAACGTGATAAAATTATAGATAAAACATGTACAAAACAACATCTTCTAGTGTTTATTATCTTCTTTAGCGATAGTTTTCTTTGTTCTTTCAGCCCCTAGATGCATCGATATAGGCCGCGCATGGTCGGACGGTGAGACATGGAAGAGGGACAATTGCACTTTATGTCAATGCTTCGGTGGGCGTGTCAACTGCTCTATACTGCCGGCTTGCATCAACGGTGGGTACCTCACACATCAATAGCCTTAAGTTTTTACTGCGTGAGTAAATCCTTCTATCACTTGGAGAGGGTATGGACCATAATCCACGAAGGCCAGTACGGATATGTGTCAGACTAATAGCCACCTGTATGTGTAGCATGACCACACGCGATATAGTTTATCACAAGGTATATCGCGCGCATCTGTTGCGCGCAAAATGTTGCTGAACAACTGTTATGTCGTTCATTTTGACAGATGACCGCGACAAAATGTGTGATAAATTATATCGCGTTGCAATGCTACCACTGCTGATAGTGTTTTAAGGGCAGTTTGAGAACACTGACTTAGCTTAATGACTGCGTTCTTTTGAAAACAACCGAGACCGACTAATTATTTAACGTGCTGTCCGAGGTATGGAAGCAGTCGTAAGTATGAAAATGCCACAAATGGTTACTCATCCAAGGACTAACCGCGCTACTAACACTAAAACGAACAGCGAATGCGGCTAAACCAAAAGTGCTCGGTAGTAGTATACAAGTAGTAGATTCCTATTAGTATTGTTAATGCTCTATTCTGTGGCAGAGTCACTGCACGCCAATTAGAATTATTACAATATAATAAAAAGTCACGAGATTGAATCAGGAATGAAGAGATCCGTGGAAGAAAGACAGTCCTATGTAGAAGTAGAAGTGGCAGTGGCACCGATTAATAGTCGTTGGGGCATAAAAGTTCTGACCTTTCCTGAGACGATTTTAGTCCTTTCTGTTTATAAACTACAATTAGGTTTAAAATATATTTTATGTTATTTAATTCCTTGCTATTTTTACTACAATTACTACAATTAATAAAAAAAAAGTATTCTGTATATTTTTACTAAAAAAAAAAATGTACAATGTAGGCCTAAAACTAATTGGTGATGAAAAAGGTCGGTCAAAGAAATATTCTTTTATGGATTGAATATTCGTCTTTAGTAACTTTGATTAACGTGTGTGACCTCCATTAACCCTCTTCAGTGAGTTTTAGTAACGTGTGTGGCCTCCATGAGCCCTAATCACAGCTTGACAACGACGCGGTATGCTTCGTATGATCCTCCGAATATCTTCTTATGGAATTCGCTCCCATTCTTCAGTCAACGCTTCAGTGAGCTGCTGAGTGTTTGAGGTGCAATAGGGCGCTTCCCGATGCGCCTGTCAAGCAAGTCCCAAATGTGTTCAATCGGATTTAGGTCAGGGCTCATGGAAGGCCATGCACCTACAAGCGCAGCGTCCTAGGCCCATCTACAAAGTGGACGGATGCCCAGAATCACTAGATTCAGGGCGCTACCAAGCGGTCGTTCCGGAATTCAGGCTTCGCCTATGTTCAGGAATGTCCGTCCTATGGCTGATATGTGGTAGCATTATCCGCTGCTGCGCTCGCTTCGCTTGATTTATATTTTCTCAGGGAAAACAAGACTATTATTATCTACTAGCTTACCGCCCGCGGCTTCGCCTACGTGGAATAACTCTATCGCGGAAATTTGTTTATCCCGGGGGAACTACTACACAAAAGGTATCCAGGGTATATTCTACCTATATACCAAATTTCATCCAAATCCGTTCATGCGTTTCGCCGTGATTGAGCAACAAACAAACATCCAAACTTTCGCATTTATAATATTAGTTAAATATCTTTAGCGACCTACGTGACACACCAACTAAATGCCTATTCACTCTGCTCTTGAAGATCCCAAGGTTGTAGGATTCAGGAAAGACTGACGCCGGAAGAGAGTTCCATGCCTTGTCTGTTCGGATGATGAATGAAGAGTCGAACTTCTTAGTGCGAATGTTCGCGAACTATATTTGAACTATTACTAATTCTGAAATAAACTTCATCGTACATTCCAACTCAAGTGACCAGCAGACCGACCTACGTCCCGGGGCCTTCAATATCGACACCTGTGAGGGGCTTGCCTGGATCACCCGGAGGAGAGGGTGCGTTCGGGCATCCTGGACCTCCAGGGTTACACGGAATACCCGGCGCCCCTGGCACTCCTGGACCTTCTGGACCGATGCCTGACGTAAGTTGATTGGTGAATAATTAGTCAGGCATGAAATCAGCTTTGTTCTACCTGTTTATTGCTGAGTTAAAGATCTTTGGCAACCTCCACGGAATTTAAATGGAGAAATTATTAATTTTAGTTCAATCATTCCCAGTCCACATCCACCCATTGTTGAATCCTAAGACTGCACGATGAATAGTTTTTAGTTTATATATAACGTAAATCTATCTTTTGTCTAATTAGTATCCCATTAATATTGGTTGCTACTCTGCAAACTTTTCACTGTGAAATAAATCAAATAGGTATCGGGAATTGTTTGTGTTAATTGTGGTCAACAATTTTACATAGCGTTTCCCAGAACGACTGGTATTTATTGCAACGCTCCTGAAGGCAGAATTTTGGTAGCTCCACGCTAATGACACTGATAGATACTCCTCAATGGTATGCTAACGACGAAACCCTTTTCACCATTATGAAACAGAGACGCGGTGGTTTGTTCGTTGGTTCTCAACTTTCCGAAATACACGGCTGCGAATTTCTTAATGTTCGACAATCTTTGACAACATAAGTCAATAAATTTTTTTGTTTATGGTGCTCTTTAAAATGAATAACTTGACAACAGGTAAATGCCTACTTGGCACAACTAGCCGCAACAGCTGGAGGCGATAAAGGACCTCCTTTCGATCCTTACCAGTACATGCAAGCCGCTGTCGGTGCACCAGGAATCAGAGGAATAACAGGTTCGAACCGTTCAATTCAATGTTTAAAAGCCTATTCTCACGGGCGTTGATGATAAACACTAAGTTTCGCAAAGACCTTTTGTTGTATGAAATCGATCAAATGTATCTGCGAACACCTTTTAATGGCTTTGTTGAAATATTTTATGTACCTAACTTTTTATTAGGTTCCGAATATAATAAAATAAAACCATTCCTATGCTGTTGCTACCGTTACCAATGCGTTTTTTCTAGTGTGGCTACGCACACGGCAAGCGTTGGTAAGCGCGAGATAGAGATGGAGCGGATCGTTCGGAGTTTACTATAACGCAGCGTCATCGTATACCTACGTCATCAATATGCTCTTGCAACCGTTACTTTTTTCCAAAATTATGAAACATTTGTTAATAGGACCGCAAGGACCACCTGGGCCGCAAGGCTTCCAAGGACCGAGGGGTGAATCAGGTGAGCCAGGGCAGCCTGGATTGCAAGGAACACCAGGAGAAAGGGGACCACCCGGACCCGCAGGCAAAGATGTAAATGAAATTCAAACTTCCTTTCTTTACTTAAAACAATAAGGCGATTATCTGTTCAGTTATTATTAATTTGTATATTTCCAGGGCTCACCAGGTGAAGACGGTGAGCCGGGTCCAGCTGGAACAGCAGGGCAACCTGGGACTCGTGGCGCTACTGGCGTTCCTGGCGTTCAAGGTCTGAAGGGCCATCGAGGGTTTGATGGCAAGGATGGAAGTAAAGGCGACCAAGGATTACCCGGAGAGAAGGGTCCCACTGGTTTACCAGGACCCATAGGAATGCATGGGCCTATTGTAAGTGTGAATTAACTGAACATTCATGATATTTAATTTTCGTTAAATTAAAACATTTTAATGACATATACGAGTTATAGCAGAGAGTCGTGCCAGTTTTGTAGAAAGGCCTGAAGATGGCGCAACGGACTTGAACTCAAACTCCCTTGGTGGCGACACCAGCGGGAGAGAGAGACGGGTCGCGTTGGCAAGAGCCCGTTGTAGAGGGCGTTGAGGGCCTTATCTAAATTCCCTCTAGTAGGCGGCACTTGACTTCCCTAGGATTTTAGGGGCAAGGATTCTTATTTTTCTCCGAGATGTCACTATTTTACAGCTTCGTATTCAGGAACCACACACACACTAGCTGGAACCACTAACTTTACCGGAACCACAATTAACCAGGATTACCAGGGACTTGTGAAACAAGGAAACTCAAATGCTTTGTCGTATTCGTACTCTGTTTAATCACAATTTTGCCTTACTTAAGTACAAAAATAAGGTTCTCAACTAGTTATAAGCGAGTCAGTCATTATTCTCTCATGAAAAGAAGAGTATACACATAAAAGGAGAGAAGAAATAAATCAATCATTCGGAGGGTATATTACAAAATTATTTTTAAAGATTACCCACATAAACTATTATTTATTAAAAATAGCCAAATACCCGCTTTTAATTTGGTAACCAGATACAAATAATCACATATTGGGTAAAACATACAAAAAACAAACTCTTTATTAATAAAATACAAAATTCTTAACTTAATTGTTTTACAGATGAGATTGTCCGTAACAATCTCTACCCCCCAGTACGAGAGTTCCATCAAGTACTCAACTAGTGGGTAGGACAATCACACCTGTAATGGGACGACGCAACACTCCATGTTTGGTCTTAATGTCTATTACACGGATTATACCGTCCTTACCACAATAAGTCTTTATTATTTTTCCCATTGGCCAGTCATTACGGGGCCTATTTTTGTCACATATCACACACACTTCGTTCACTTTCACATTAGGCTCGTTCAATGTCCACTTTTGCCTCCGCTGTAAGGTGGGCAGATATTCACGCCTCCACCGCCTCCAAAACTCGTCCGCCAGCGCATTTACTCGCCGCCATTGAGCTCTTGAGTTATGATCGCTCAACTGCGTTCGTACCATGGGAGCGCCGCCCGCAGATGTTCCGATGAGCAAATGGTTGGGAGTTATCACCACTGGATTTTCTGGATCATCGGTGACATAGGTCAATGGCCGGCTATTTACCACAAGTTCGGCCTCGGCTAGGAGTGTCATCAAAGTTTCTTCTTTAGGAGCCCGTTCTCTTAGTAATGCCTGTAATGCATTCTTCGTGGCTCGCACTAATCTCTCCCACGATCCACCCATATGAGGAGCGGCTGGAGGGGAGTAAATCCAATCAATTTTTCGACTGATGACCTCATCTTTCAGCCGGTCGTGGTCCATTTCACGAAGTGCAGCTCGCAATTCTTTATTTGCTGCAACAAAATTGGTACCTCGGTCGCTGTAAATTGTTGAAGGTTGTCCGCGGCGCGCTATTAGCCTTCTCAATGCTAATATAGCCGAGTCGGCACTCAGTGAGGCGGCTAGGTCTAGGTGTATGGCGCGGGTGGCGAGGCAAGTGAATAAAACCCCCCACCGCTTTTCTCTGCGTCGACCTATGGTCACTTCCATCGGTCCGAAGTAATGGAGACCGCAGTGTACAAAAGCTCGCCTTGTGTCTGTTAGGCGTACTTTAGGTAAGTCTCCCATCTTTGGGTTCAAAGGTCGAGCGCGCCTTAAACGACATAGCTGACATTCAGCTATACATTTCTTTGTCGCCGTACGGGATTGGAGCACCCAAAACCTCTCTCTTAAAGCGTTTACTACCGCTTCGTGGTTTACGTGGTGTGCTCGCTTATGATAATCAATTATAAGGAGACGAACGGTAGGATGACGTCCATCTAATATAATTGGATGTCGCTCACCAAAATTCAGTTCAGGCGCGGCGCGTAGTCTGCCGCGCACGCGTAGCATGCCGTCCTCAAATATCATGGGGTCGAGTGATATAAGGCGACTCGACTTTGGCAGTTGTCGTGCATTGAGAATGGCGTTTATGTCGTTGTTAAATGCCTGCTTTTGAACTTCACGCAGTAGGTATTTCTCAGCTGTGTCTAGGTCGGCGGGTGACAGTGCGGATGAGGGGCGTCGGCGTCGGCAGCGTTCGATGAAAATGAACACGCGCGCAGTAACGCGCAGCGCTCGTGTCCACGAAGAGAAGCGCCGCGTGTCTATTAGCGGCGGCGCCGCCGGCTCGCTGAGGGCGTGCACGCGATGCACAACCTCCGGATCCTCTTCATGCGCCTCGTCTGTCGGCGCGACAGGCATCGCCGGCCACTGCGTCTGCGGATAGCAAAGAAAAGGAGGGCCAGAAAACCACATGTTCTTTGTATTCGGCCAGTCCAACCGAGTGGCTTCATCAGCCGGGTTGACGGCAGAGGGTAGCCAGCGCCAGTCGCTTTTGCTAGACAATTCGTCAATTTCACCTAATCGATGTGCTACATATCTCTGGTAATCACGGGCATCAGAGTTTATCCATCTTAATACGGTCTGTGAGTCTGTCCATAAATACTTCCTACTAACGGTCATGCCTAGGTCTTTCTCAACTACACGAGATAGCCTACATGCTAATACGGCAGCTTGGAGTTCGAGTCGCGGTATGGATACCACCTTAACAGGTGCGACTCGAGCTTTACCGGCCACCATTGCTGTGGACCGAATTCCTACTTTATTTGTTCCTACAATAAAGGCCACGGCTGCATACGCGAGTTCCGATGCGTCTCCGAAAACATGGAGTTCTAGGTCATTATTTTCCAGACCGTACCAACGGGGAATCTTAACTTCGGTGAGTAGTTTTAAATTATTTAACCATTGAAACCATAGATTTGCCTCAGCAGGTTTCAATTGTTCATCCCAGTGGACGCCAGACTGCCAGATTCGTTGCATTAATATTCGTGATTGAATTACACAGGGATATAAAAATCCTAAAGGATCGAAAATACTCATTATCGCCCGTAGAAACTCTCTTTTAGTAGGTACAACTTTACCCTCAACTATCTCGGGCGGTAAGCGTTTAAAGGATAGGTCAAAGGTCAAAATATCATCATGAGGGGTCCAAATCATTCCAAGCGTTCGCTCGGACTCCTCAAGTGACCTTTCTATTTTAACACGTTCGGGAGCGTTGGCACACAAATGTTCTCGCAAATCGGGAGAGTTCGTTACCCAACCACGTATGTTAAAACCACCCGCTGCGTGTATTTGTGTGACCTCGCTTACGAGACGTTTGGCTTGTTCCACTGTTTCTACACTTTCCAAATAATCATCCATATAATGTTTGTTTTTGATGGCCGCGACGGCCTCTGGATAGACATTAGCATATTCGCTAGCGTTCTTATTTAATATAAAAATGGCGGTAGTGGGTGACGATGTGGCTCCAAAAACCATAGAGGTCATGGCATATACGTCAGGATCTCTATTTCGGTCTTTTCCTCGCCATAAAAACAATTGTGCGCCCTGATCCTGTTCCCTTATTTTGACACGCATAAACATATCAGCGATGTCGCCCGCGAAGGCGATAGGGCCGGCACGAAATTTAAATAACACACTTAGGAGTGAGTTTAACATGTCTGGACCGCTCATCAAATTATCATTCAAACATGTACCATTATAATTGGCAGCTGCATCAAAAACAAGCCTTAATTTATCTGGTTTATTCGGGTTAGTGACCCCAAAGTGGGGCAAATACCAAACAAGATCAGTTGGTCTGGGCATATCTACCCGTTTGGCATAACCTTCACTTAATAATCTATCAATCTGTTTAAAATACTGCTCGGCATAGTTAGCGTCTTTATCAATTTTTCGCTCCACATTAATTAGTCTTTTTAGAGCGTACTTATAATTATCGGGCAAATCGATATGATCGCGGTTCCATAACAGGCCTACTTCCCACTCTGAGCCAATTCTACGACTGGTAGATTCTAATATATTTATCGCTCGTTTAGTCTGACTATTCTGACGATTTGCCTCGGAGATGCCTATAGCTTCTAATTCAAATTGACGCTTAACTAAATCGTGCAGGTCATCATCAATTCGCAAGCAATTAACAGAGTTATGATTTGCACAAGAGAAAAATGGGCCATGGACCACCCATCCTAATTTTGTTAGAGATGCAACTGGCGTACCTGACTTACCCTGCCTCATATCCCAGCCGACTACCAAGTCCCAGTGATCTTGGCCGAGTAACACCATGGGTTTCGCGTCCTCCATTGCACTGCAATCCAGGTCCAGCAGATGGCTATTTTCACTCAACACACTTGGAGGCACAGTTTGTACTGGTAAGTTTAAATCACTAATTGTTCGTAGTGACACATTATGCAAATCACCATTAGGTCCACGGAGTCCAATTGACACTTTTTTGGATTCACTGTCCGTTACACAATGTCCGCGAGCACTCATGATTTTGAGTGGGCATAGCTGACCATCCACTCCACTGGCGAGCTTCTCATCAATTAAGGAGACCGTTGCTCCATCGTCCAATAGAGCGTATGTAGGTCGCTCTTCGCCGCCGATTACTACATTGACCGGTAACACTTTAAGCAACGCCCGCGAACGCTGCTCCCCGACGTTGGTGACCAATTCGGTGGTAACTGGAGCAGTTGTCTGTCGCGGAGCGCTCACCGGTGCGGGCACAGACTTCTCAGATGAAGTCGAGCGCGTAGTACCCATCTTCTCGACGTGAAGCATGGCGTGATGCGAATAATTACATTTACCGCAGCGCTTAGCATGGCAACGGTTGCGTGCGTGTCGCCTCGCTATACACTTGAAACAAAGTCTTTCACTTTTCACGAAGTCCCACCGATCGTTCACCGACATTTTAATAAATTCACTACAATCCGTTAGTCTGTGGTCACCTTTACACCGAACACATCCAATAAGTGACTTATCTGGCGACTCATCTTTGAGTGTATGCACACGCGGAGTCGTGCGCTGCCCCTGTCTTCGTGTCGACCGCGTATACGTCGAAGATGTCGGCGGCGGCGGCGGCGGTGCATTCATCAAGTTGAGTGGCATAGAGTACGATGATGCACACGCAATATCATTCAGGAACTCCAATAAAGCTTCTAAGTTGGGTGACAGGCGTAAGTCGACCCCGCACTGTTGATCAAGCTTCATCGCGTACTCTCCATATTGATTACGTTGAATCGGTGTAAGTCTGGCCACTAATTCATTCACAATTTGTGGATTGTGTAAATAACTCTGCGCGTTCAAATTTTTCAAAGTAGCCACGCAGTTACGAACGGTAGTCGTAAACTTCCTTATATCACGTCCGTTGTCGGTTAACTTCGGAAGTGCGCGCACTTTCTGTATAGCGCTTTCTAAAAGTAATCCGGAGTGGCCAAATTCTTGTTCCAGGGCCTTCATCACTTCTTTCGGATCACTTGCCGTTCTTAATAAATCTTCCACGGCTGCCTTAGCTTCTCCATGAAGCGACGCTTGCAGCCGAGCCATATTTTCATGTGGTGTGAATTCATAAGACGACGATGAAGTCGTGTACATTTTCTTGAAATTCAACCAATCAGAAGGATTTCCATTGAACGCTGGTAGCTCGTACGTCTGTCTGGGCAGCGGTCGTGGCCGACCCAGGCGCGAGATGGCTTCCGCAAGCTGTTCCATTCCTTTTCCATATCTTCTTTCATTTGATTGGTCTCTTTTCGTTGAGTTGTGCCATCCTGTGCCTCTCTCACCGAAGACCGGAGCGTTCGGAGCTTGACTAGTGAAGCGTTGATTGTGCTGCGGCTCGAAATACGGTGCCGGCGGCAGCTGTGGCATAGTTGCTGGCGCCGGACGTGCGAGATGCGCAACCGGTGGCGCGACGGGCATCGGCGTGGGCGGGATGGCTCGTGTTGGAGCACAGTTGTCCGGCAGTGGGTTGGTACGCGCGCCTTCATCAAAATATGGAAGTGGTCTATCTTGAGGTGCCGCTGCGCCTGTCGTGGCTTCCAGCCAATCATTTACTCTATCTGCTGAGCCCACAGACGACAGGTCGCCGGCATTCTCCTCTTCGACCTCTATGCGCGCGAGGTCAACCGCTAATCTCTTCTTAATTAGTCCTTGATCAATCCTGGCCAGTTGCACTTCTGCGTCTAATTCAGCTTGACGACGTTGAAGTTCTCGGGTCGCTCGGCTCGAGCGTGACGACCGACTACGGTTGCTACCCCCCGTGCCAACTCGACGTGCCATCAACGTAGTCTCCTCTTGCACAGTAACCGAAGTTGCCACAGCTCCAGGATTCTCCAACGGTGGACGCTTTTCACTAAAATCGCGAATGCGTCCTCCAACCGCCGGAATCGTTGGCGTGGGCGTTCTTCCCAACATTCGATGCTGCACTGTAGATGGCGACGCTGGCGCTGGGCGTTCACTTTGTAAACCAGAGTCAGTGGCGTCTTCCCGACAACGCGTCTTCGCTCGCGTTAACATATTGCTTCTTGTTGACATCTTGAAGAATCCGGCTTCGACAGGACCAAAAACTTATAGCAGAGAGTCGTGCCAGTTTTGTAGAAAGGCCTGAAGATGGCGCAACGGACTTGAACTCAAACTCCCTTGGTGGCGACACCAGCGGGAGAGAGAGACGGGTCGCGTTGGCAAGAGCCCGTTGTAGAGGGCGTTGAGGGCCTTATCTAAATTCCCTCTAGTAGGCGGCACTTGACTTCCCTAGGATTTTAGGGGCAAGGATTCTTATTTTTCTCCGAGATGTCACTATTTTACAGCTTCGTTCTTTCAGGAACCACACACTAGCTGGAACCACTCACTTTACCACAATTAACCAGGATTACCAGGGACGTGTGAAACAAGAGAAACTCAATGCTTTGTCGTATTCGTACTCTGTTTAATCATTTTTTTTTTTTTTTTTTTTTTTTTGTAGACTGGAACTCGCTGATAGTCCTAAGGACTTTTTCAGCTTAACCGGGCGGTGGGGTGAGCGCGATAGCGCTCTGCCCAATCTCTTGCATGCAGTCATGGTGCGCGAAGCGCACCCTGACTGCATGCAACAGGACGAAAAGTAGATGCTTGCAACCGACGCCTAAGGGTGCCCACGCAGGGCTCGAACCTCGGCTTAGGGCGTTGCATGGGGGAATTTAGAGACTTGATTACCATCGCTTCGTAATGTGTATAGTCAGAGAGAAGAAACGACGCAAGAAACTCTCCGACACACAATTTTGAATTTGGAAAAAGCTAATTGTAGTGTGCTATACATAGGTATGTTTAGTGACAAACAGTGAAAGGCCTAGGCGACCTTAGTCGTACTAAAAATCGCGGTGACTCTAGGGTGTGACAAAGACGCGGATCTATACTCACCGGCGAGTATAGAGTGTCGTTTGTAGTGTGAACATGATTACGGTGGGTGAACGCCTAAGTGGCGTTCGCGTTGAAATTTGAGATTGAGGCGATCAATCTCGAGTGGTTGATAGCGACAGCCAGCCGATCTTCCGGCTTGCCGTCGGTGGCCCTGAGCTGTCGGGCGAGCTCCGCGATTTCGGCAGCGTTGAAGACGCTGGCGAAGCGGCAAACTAACGATAAATCGTCTTCGGCCAGAGGGGCAGGGGGGGGGCGGTTATTCGCGGGGGTTTGCTTTGCCGGGGAAGCCGGTGAGCCGAGGTAAATTGGGCTCGCGAGCTGCTGAGTAGCAGGGCGAGTTGGAAGTGGGGAGTGGGCGGCGACCTTTGCCCATGAGGGGCGCAGGTCAGCTACAGCCGGTGGCGGCATATAACTTGTGGGCTTTAGCGGGGGAAAATTGGGTTTGGTCACTCCAATGGACATGAGTGGGCGCGGCGGCGATTTAGTTTGGGCAGGGGTGCGCCCAGCCGCAACGCGGTTCCTGCGAGGAGCCATCGGGCATCCGCGGTAATTCGCGGGGTGCCCAGTGGCTCCGCACAAGACGCAGCTCGGCGGCTCGGTGCACTCCTCCCTAACTTTAGGGCGGGGGCAGTCGGTTGTGCCGTGGTCTCCGAGGCACTTGACGCACCTTGGAGTGGCAAAGCAATTACGAGCAGAGTGCCCGTAAAGCTGACATCGGTGGCATTGGCCCGGGGGGCCTTTGCGATTGGGGGGCTCTACGGTGAGGCCGGAGAGGTTGCAAACAGTCTTCAGCTTGCTGGCGACTGATTTGCCTAAATGGGTCATGGGGAGAATGACCAGCACCATGTCGTATGGAGTTTTGGTGCGGCCATTGTACATCCTGTGTACTTCGGAAGCGGGGAAGCCCTGCGCCTGGAGGTCCTCCAAGATATCCTTGGAGTCCAGCTCCTTTGGCACTCCGCGTATGACCGCGCGGAAGAGGCGTTCCGCCTCTAGGGCATACGTATGAAAGCCGATGGCTTCGGCTTTGAGGAGCGTCGTGAGGCGACGGTGATCGTCGGAGGTAGGTACCTCGACTTTGATACCCTGAGGGGTCGAACGGGCGTGGGTGAAAGCTATCTTCTTTTCATTAAGAAGAGCAGATAGACGGCCCCACTTGGCCTTATCCTGTACTATTACAGGAGGCGGGCGAGTGGAGCGGGCGGCCTGAGGGGCGGGGGGCGGGATGGCACTAGTGTCCATCGGCTCCGCTGAGGGCGGGGGGGTGTTGGCCGCAGCGCTCTTTTTAGGAGGCTGCGCTGACGAAGAAGAGGAGGAGGCAGCAGATTTGGCGTTACGCCGCCTCTTTTGCCGCTTGGTCTTGGTGACCGGGATGAACTCATCCTCATCCATGGAGGTGCAGTACGAGTCCGAAAGGGATTCGTACGAATCGGTACAGTCGTTTTCTTCTGAGGCTACGACGTCCTTGCTCGCGGGGGAGCTTGACGGTCCAGCCTCAGGGGATGAGGAGGTGTGCCTGAGGGGCGAGCGGTCGCGGGTGAGCCGTTTGGTATGCTCATCGGATTTGGCTATGCTTTTTTCAGCAGCCTCGAGTAGGTGGGCGAAGTGAGGAGACTCCTTGAGTTCGACACAGACGCGGGGGTGGTTTCGAAGAAGGTGGGTCATGATGGACTTGACGGCGACCATCTCGAGTAGGTGGGACATTTTGAAAAAATTCAAAAAGAGAGAGGGTGCGTGAAGCGCAAAGTGCGTGAAGCGCGGGGTCCGACGGGTGGGATTGCCCGCGGATGTGTAGGTACCCTCCCGGCCGGGTGAGGCGGGGAGGTTGAGTGACCTAGGTGGGCCCTAACACTCAGGTGTGTCGTGGTCCTCCGCCAATCTTAATGTGCGGAGGGTGTAAAGCCCTAGCAGCCCGAGGCGAGAGGGTAGCCGGCCGGGAGCGGTCCCGGCAGACGCCCAAACAACACCACGGGGATAGGAGGGTGGGATGGGTGGTTGGTAGGGCGGACGCAATTAGCGCACGACTAGGAGACCCCCCAAGGCCGTACGCTAACGCCTTCCGAAAGTGTGTTTCCCAGAAGGGGAACCACGAGGCTCGGGTCGGCCTCCTGCCCGAGACACTGTTTTCCCCTGCCTAAGGGGTGTCTGTCAGGGCGACCACCGCTAGGGGCGGATTTGCAACGATGCACGAATTCGCGTGAAACAAAAGGGACCTAGAACCCGCAGTGAAAACTGCGCGGCGGTCCCTATGCGCAATAACGTATGCGACGTTATGTCAGTCGACGCGGCCGGCCGCGGAGTGTCGCTACCGTCGCGGGTGCACGAAGTTGACCGGCGCGGGGTGAACGCGACACGGTTGTGCGGCACGCAGACGAAGACACGGAGCACAGCGGGCGGAGAGTCGCACGGAGCACGACGCACAGCACAGCACAGTCCAGCACACACAGATGGGGACGGTCGGAAGATCGAGCGATCGAACGAGCGGCGCGCGGTACGTGCGGTCGCGACGGAGGCGCGGAGCGGAATGTCTGTTTAATCACAATTTTGCCTTACTTAAGTACAAAAATAAGGTTCTCAACTAGTTATAAGCGAGTCAGTCATTTTTCTCTCATGAAAAGAAGAGTATACACATAAAAGGAGAGAAGAAATAAATCAATCATTCGGAGGGTATATTACAAAATTATTTTTAAAGATTACCCACATAAACTATTATTTATTAAAAATAGCCAAATACCCGCTTTTAATTTGGTAACCAGATACAAATAATCACATATTGGGTAAAACATACAAAAAACAAACTCTTTATTAATAAAATACAAAATTCTTAACTTAATTGTTTTACAGATGAGATTGTCCGTAACACGAGTATTTCAATTCAATACAATACAATAAATGTATGTGTGTGAATGTGGAAACAAATAAAGACTTTATCTATCTATCTATTAATCAATACAGGGTCCGGTAGGTCCACGAGGAGAACGTGGTCGAGAAGGTTCCCCAGGGCCACCAGGAATGCGCGGAGTTGATGGTGCAACAGGACCTCCGGGGCCTATGGTTAGTTACACAAGATGAATATTTGACGTTATTACTTTACTTACCTATCCTCTTACACAACTAATTACTTTGTACGAATATCCAAAAAAAGATTCTTTACTAATAAATTTCATATTTAATGTTTAGGGTAACATCGGGAAACCTGGATCTCCAGGGTTTACCGGCAGTCAGGGCATGAAAGGCGAACAAGGAGCATCAGGTCCGAAAGGCAGCCAAGGTCTACAAGGACCTCGAGGAGAGTCAGGACGCCCAGGCCAACCTGGCGAAGTTGGCGCTCCTGGATTGGCTGGGCGTGACGGTATACCGGGAGAAAAAGGTGTACAAGGTCAGACTGGAAGCTCGGGTCCGCAAGGATTCCCTGGGCCTAGAGGTACGCCGGGTGTTGCTGGTGATCCAGGAATTCCGGGATCCAAAGGAATGCCCGTAAGTCAATAAATTTATTTAATCCTCCAAATAGCAAATGTTTCAAGAGCACTCTGTACGAAATTATCTTCTGTTTTCAGGGTCAACCAGGAGAGAGAGGTTCCAAAGGCGATGCTGGTATAAGGGGAGATCTCGGTGGACCCGGTCCTCGAGGTTTACCAGGTACTGTTGGTCCAGAGGGAAAACGCGGAAAACGAGGTCTTCGAGGGCCTGCCGGCAATGTGGGACCTCAGGGCGAAAGAGGTTTACAAGGTATAAGAGGCCTACCTGGTTCCGACGGCCCCATGGGAGCAAAAGGCCAACCTGGTGAACGAGGCGGTGTTGGATTACCTGGATCGAAAGGAAGCTCAGGAGATCCTGGTAGATCTGGACCTCAAGGTTTACAAGGTCCAAGAGGATCTGTGGGAAGACCTGGTATAGCAGGGAAGTCTGGTCCTCCTGGGGAGAGAGGCATACCTGGTGCTGATGGTAGACCTGGCGAACAGGGGTCGCAGGGATTACAAGGCCCACCTGGACCTATGGGAAGTCCTGGAGAGCGCGGATTACAGGTTTTAATAACATTTTTAATTATTAGCAATAATATTATCTTATGTTTAGTGAGAAAAACAAATAATTTCTTAATTTAATTACAGGGTGAAACGGGTAAAGACGGCGATGTAGGTCAACCTGGACCACACGGTCCTAAAGGTGATGCTGGACGGGACGGCAACCCCGGACTCCAAGGCCCCCAAGGTCCTTCGGGTCCTACAGGCGAGAGAGGGCCGTCTGGTCCGGCGGGTCCAACAGGATTTTCCGTAAGTATAATGCTTTCCTTTTTTCGTGGATTTATTTTTGGCAAATAAATAACCGTTATTCAAGGTCTGATTTTCACGACGTAGCTAAAGCCGTAGGTTAGCTTAGGTTCATTCACATTTCAATTTCAGTGTCTAATAGTTGACTTTTTTTCTTTTGAGACATCTATCAATCAGCTTTGAGCTAGCACATCGACTCCTAATAGCAGACGCCCATCTACCAACACATCACCTAGGTTATTCAGTAAGCGCATGGGCGCGCTTGCTTCTGAATCTGTAATGAGACCCCAAGCGACTACGAACTTTACGGTCGTAGCTTAAAGTCCATGGCCACTGAAAATTTTGCGGTGGATTTGGATGCGAGCCGTCCAAAGGAACTTACAGAATCGACAGCCGGGATAATAGACTAGACATAAGCGCCACGCCCGAAATCTTTAAATGAGCTATTTGTTACTCCTGTCAGTCTATTGTAATCTGATTGGCTCACATAAATAACAACCTTGGTAGGGCCAATCCGAATGTGGTACCCCCCTCCCTCATACCTTCAGCTAGCTGAAATTCGGTAGTAAATCAAACAATGGGCGTCTATTGGCTGTGTTGTCATTGGGCTGGCATAACTCTATGTGAAGGTGAAAATTTCGTCAAGATTTTAATGTTATAATGATTGTACTTATTTTCTAAACCAGGGTATGCCAGGTGCTGCAGGGCTACCAGGCTCTCCGGGGAAGGAGGGTGAACCTGGTGTTGCCGGGCCGGCGGGGCCCTCTGGGCCTTCAGGACCGCGAGGGGAGAGAGGCTTCCCAGGAGAGAGAGGTCTGCCTGGTCAACCTGGAGCCGCAGGAGAAAAGGGAGATTCTGGCGCTCAGGGCTCTGATGGTCCACCGGTACGTAATTCAGTTTCCAAGACAATTTCACAAATATTTTTTATCCCCTATTAGGATTCTCGATTTGAAATAACACAAAACCTCAGCACCCTAACTGGTTTTTAGCCCCCGACGCAGAGAGGAGTTATAAGTATGAAGCCTTTACCTGGATAAATGTCTTTATAGCACCAAAATGGTTGAACTGATTTGAAAACGGCTTTTTCAAAGGTGTTTGCGAAATGATTGTGCCAAGTCATGTCAAATAGTACTTCGCCACGTTTAATGGATATCGGTACAGCCGATTTTTACAAATGTAGCTTTTAACACCGTTGGGTGGTTTAATCATCAACAGCTGCGTACGTCCCACTGTTGGGGCACAGCCACCTGTGACTGGAAGAGGGTATCCATCACGCGAGCCTAGTGTGATTTGGTGGATTGGTGTCAGAACCACCTTTCTGACAGTACGTATTTTTAAGCTGCCTTCCGAAACACGGAAACACTCGTACTAAAATGCTAGTTGTCACCCATCCCAGGACAACACTGGAGGGAAAGGTTGCTAGAGCAGTTGGGAGTGAAGATGTTTTATTTTATTATTTTTTGGTTTTTTATTTATATTATATTAGGTTTTGCGTTAATTCAGTCAATCAATCAATCAAGTACACTTTATTGCACAAAAATCTTACAATACACTTCATAAATATAGTTTAAAAAATAATAATTGTACAACCAGGCCGTCTTATCGCTGTTAAGCGATTTCTACCTGACAACCTTTACACATCAATTAATTTACCTGTGGGCGTCTTTCGGCTGATATAATGATGATATATTATTTTTACGTAGGGTCCTGAAGGTCCCCGAGGAGGCAAGGGTCATCCTGGTCCTATAGGAGTTATGGGAATGCCGGGGCCTCGAGGGCTGACGGGTACAGCTGGAGAAAAGGGCGAGAGAGGGGCGATCGGCCCTACAGGGAATGATGGTACTCCAGGTAATGCAATCAGGATAATTTCATACAATTCATAATATGGTGCCAATACGGTTACTTTGTTTGACGTTGATGGATGAAAAGTCTGCTAAATTGTAGAAAACGAGTAGCTACATCATTTTGACGAATTGCCTTCGACCACTAACGTGTTTCATTAAGCAGCGTTCTTTCAAAATTTTAGAACCTTCAGTATGTGACAGCGATTGCAATTTGCAATCTGAAATACCACTGTTAATAAAATTTTCAACGGCGATATGAACACACCACCTTTCACATGTATACAATGAACGATGAATCGTGAATGTTGTTTCAAGCCTTTTTACAACCAAACGCTTATGTTTCAGTTCTCATTGTTTCAGGGTTTATAAACAAACCCTTGATTGATAAAGACCAGTGCTCTCTGTCTGACTTCAGTGATGAATTTTTAACAGTTGAACCCTACTAATGTGAAAATTTACAATCGACGAAGAAGTTCATCATCATTGAAATTAGACAATAAAACCGCAAGCATTGACATTGCCCATTATCAATTTCATAGGACGACAAGGAGACCAAGGTCCTCAAGGTCCAGTCGGACCCGCTGGTCCACCAGGCGAGCCTGCAGAGAGAGGCGAGCCAGGTTCCCCTGGGGTTCCCGGGGAATCCGGGGCGCCGGGATCTCCTGGGGATCGCGGTCATCCTGGTCTTCAGGGGTCCCCTGGAGCAGCTGGCCCTATAGGTCTTCCGGGTATGCCTGGTTTGAAAGGCGATAGAGGTTATGCTGGTGCTAAAGGACAACAAGGGTCGCCGGGCAATCCAGGTGATTTTCTTATGATATTCCTTATTTTGATGTAGAAAAGTCCGTCCAGAATACCAACCTGTTATAGTTAGATAGTTCATGAGTAGTCTTCAGTAGTTAGCCTCTTGGTTATATGATTTACCTACTCATTTAAACAATAGCTGGTTATAGCCCTATGTATATACCTCATTTTCGATTATATTTTTTTTCTTTTATTTTTCGTTTTTTACGTGATCGAAGTTAATTTTATATTTCTTTAATCTTAATATCAATCAAAGTGAACTTTATTAAATTGACCTTTCTATTAGGTGTACCTGGCGAACCCGGTCTTCGTGGTGTACCTGGTCAAGTAGGATCAAAGGGCGCCCGTGGTGATCAAGGTCACAAGGGAGACGCTGGTCATGCGGGCTTGCCTGGTCGACCTGGGGATTTGGGGCCTACGGTAAAAGATCATATAGATCTGTCATCTCCTTAAATCACTTCGCTCCCTCTTAATCTACTTCACTGCCAAACGCAAACTTTGGATAATAGTAGCCTCTTTGAGAATTGAACTTTTACAGGCACTTATTCTATTGCTTTTATTTTTGGGTAAATAGCTAAGAATTATAAACACTCCTATATTATTGTATATTATATAAATTCCACAGGGTCCTCAAGGAAGCCCTGGACCATCAGGTGCACCAGGAATAGCAGGATCTAAAGGGTCTACAGGCGACTCTGGTAGGTCAGGCCCACCAGGCCCGCAAGGTCAAACGGGTACTCCTGGTCACGAAGGGCCGAAAGGCGAAAGAGGCAGCGAGGGAGAAGCAGGGCCACAAGGGTTGAGTGGCCCTCCAGGGCCAGCGGGTGAGAGAGGACCCAGCGGCCTGCCTGGAATGATGGGACCAACTGGTCCGCAAGGACTTCGAGGGCTACAGGTTAGGCAGTGTTTTATTAGCGTTATTATTCATAACTATGCCCACGGTAAATTGTTTTTCCTTGCAATTTTGACGTTGTACGGGCAACGCTCAGTAGACCATTTCGTTTTATTTTATGTCACACCTATTGTGTTATACATACCTACCCTGACATTGAGTTTAAAAAATATACTATTGAACGAAGTACCCAGGTTTTTTGGGACTTGAGTCTTTCACGTCAAGCAAGTAGGGCGTCTTCAAGATCGTTTTGCAAGTATCTACACCTGGGAAGGATATATGGTTCACAACAAGCACTGTCCATTTAGATTTAATACATTATCATGTTATAAATTTATGCACGCCGAAACTGGGATTATTATGAAATTTATGGTCGAAATATATGATTTCCCTCTTGATATGGTGTGCATGTGTTGTGTAAACAAACCCCTTATTGTCTAACGAAATGGGAATGGATTCCAATGCCAACCATGAATAATGACCAATAATGGCGCTTCAAACATAAAATTTGACGAATGGCGAAAGAGATGGCAATTAATTCTTTAGGTACCCATTGATGAGACAATAACACTGCAGGTCTTCATTGATGACTCTTTGAAAGAAATTGTATTAACTGTGCTATTTTGCGCAGCTTTTTCGAAAGTAAACAGTACTATTTATAACCATTAGGGCGAAAATGGAGCAGCAGGAAAACCTGGTGCAGACGGCGCTCCCGGACCACCGGGAACTCCAGGTCTTCAGGGCCCGTCTGGCCCCATGGGAGAGCCAGGTCCTGAGGGAAGATCAGGGAAACAAGGCCAAGCGGGAATTCCAGGACGACCAGGCGATAAGGGCCCTGCTGGACAACCAGGACCGTCAGGACCCAGCGGACCTTCTGGTTTGCCGGTAACGTAGTGATTTTTGCCTCAATGTTTTTTGATAGAATTCGACTATTTTTTTTTATGCACAACGGGTTAGCACTTGACCTCAATCACACCGGATGTTAAGTGAAGACTATGATTCTTTGAAGAAAGTGGCGTCACCAGTTAATGGGAATTACAAGATAGAAATAAAGAAGATGGGAAAGATAAAATCAGGAATAGTGTAATTCGGAAATTATACAGTGTGAAAGAAGACGCCGTGACAAAGATTGAAAAAGGTATGCTGAAATATTTTGGAAATGTAAAGAGGATAAATGAAAGAAGACTAACGAAAGATATATACGAAGCGAATGTGGGTGGTAGTGTTGTAGGGCAAGACCACAGTGAACGTTCTATAATCAAATCGGGGACCTCTTACAGAAAGAGTACCCTAAACCGACTAGCAAGTATGAACAACATTATGAGATTGAATAAAGCAAAAGAGGTGTGTCAGGATCGTAGCAAGTCGAAATCTGTGCCTTTATATGTATATGTATTAAATTACAAGCTTGAAAGGCATTCCTTCTTAGTAGGTATTCAAGGTGACAACGCATCAGCGACCCCTGTATTTATCAACCTTATTTCTGGTAGGCTATCGAGACCATGAGCAGTAGTGAGTACCACTTTCCACCAGATGAGCTACGTGCTCATTTGTCATACCATGACAAAGAAAATATGTCTATTAAAGTAATTATCATCAATCAGGGACCACCAGGTCAATCAGGACCAGCGGGATCTGCAGGCGAACGAGGACCCAGAGGCGAAACTGGTCCACCTGGTGTTGACGGACCCCAAGGGCCTTCTGGAAAGCAAGGACCACCAGGTCTTGATGGGCTGAAGGGAGACCGGGGGGACCGCGGCAATGATGGCTCCAAAGGCCATGCTGGTCTACCAGGGTTGCCTGGTTTAGTTGGAGCTCCCGGAAGACAGGGAGAGAGAGGATTGCCTGGATCGATGGGGCCACCTGGCAAAGAAGGCGACGCAGGACCGAGAGGTATATCTAACATACACTTACACCCATTAAGTAGTCCCAAATCGGCAAATAATATTCGATAAACAGACGTCATTTTTTGTGTAAGTGTCCCTGACTCTGAAGTAAATTACTAAGGTCTGCCCACTACCACAATGGATAGTGGTTCAAAGTTCTAGCTATCTAGTTCCGCACTAAATAACTAGATTTGAATTGCATATACCAGATGGTTGGATACACTACACGAAAACTGTTTTTATTTAACTATACACACATATCATCATTTTCCTGCCCTTATCCCACTCTAGGTGGGATCGACACAACATGTGAACCTCTTCCACTCTCCTCTATCAGCCGTCATCTCCGTACCCTTTGCACACACACATATCATTCCTCACGCAGTCTACCCACACATGTAACTATACACATATTATAGGTAAATATAAACATTCATAACTCGGGTACATATTCGTATTTATCCTATGTCCGTAACGTGTCTAACCACTAAACCAAGCAGGTCGTCAAATACTTAGCTTCTACTAGATAGGATCACTGGACGGAGGGAGCTGCGCGGTGTCAATAATATTGCCAAATGGCAACTACATCCGGTGTTCCCAGATCTTATAGAATATGCACTGATCTATCTGATTTTTAGGCTTCCCAAATCAACAAGGAACTCATATAGTTTCGGCATGTTCGTTTGCTTGTCTGTATGTCTGTAATAATCCAAAAACTTCTAAAATGTACTTTCCGTTGAAAATTATTTGTCAACTTTCTAAGTATGCATTTTGTGAGGGCAAGTACGGAACCCTACACTAAGTGTGGCCCGAGACGCACTTGGGCGGTATTTTGCTACTTACTAATCCACTGAGTTCAAGGCTTCTATTATAATGCTGTTAATATGTTTTAATCAGGTCTGCCAGGACGTGATGGCAACCCGGGACCTCAAGGACCGGCCGGTCCTTCGGGAGGGCGGGGGCCTTCAGGGGATGTTGGACGTCACGGGCCTCCTGGTGCGGCAGGTCCCCCCGGCCCACCTGGTCCTCCTGGTGAAGGCTTGGCTTATGATGCTGCTGCCATCGCTGCCATGTTACAACAAGGTACATACTACAACATTCATGATTATTGACCCTCGCAGTCGCTATAGCCAGCTATATCCCAATGACTGCAGTTAGACCTCCTAACTCAATTGCTTTGGGAATTGTTATCCTTTATGACGTCAATGCACTGTCCGTCCTTGTCATATTGTAACACAATGACCAAGACAGACAGTGCATTGCTATGGCTATCGCTATAGCTTTGAGTTTGGGCGGTAGAGCCGCTGAAGTTATTTGATATAAATATTGTGCGCAATTCGGATCCTGCTTAGTGTGGTATTACTTCTTACATTTCGTCGTGAAAGTTAAAAATAACAGCTTTGTACGCCGAGCATTAAACTAAAATAAAGAAATTGTGTATCTGTAAAGCTGTAAAATTTCAAACCTAGCATTTGAGGCAGCGAAAAGGTTAGAATGTTAAAAATCAATATCTATTATCAAAACAACTGCTTGCTTCTTTCACTTGCTTTACTTACCAGAGAATTCTTTCCGTCAAGAAATTCATGAATGAATTCACGATGAATCAACCAATTACAGAACGTTACAGATGATGTTAATGATTTAAGCAAAAGAAATTCTGACCAGCATAGGGTTAAAGCGGAAGTGTCCGCCATACATTACAATTCGTCTAAGCGTTCAGATGTATGATTGATTCAATGGTCTGACTACAACATATACCTACAGTATACACTCCGATTACCCCGAAAAGGAGTAATTTGAATATAGTCATCTTATCTAAATCTGCCGCCAAGCAGTAATGTTAATAATAATAAAATAAAATAAAAGGTATTTGTACTCCAGAAAGTTAATTTAACAATTAATTAATTGATAATAAATTAGGTCAAACTGTGATGAAAAGGTAGGGACTCAGCAGATTTGCTGATTTTCAGTCTCCCCCAAGTATAGCATTGTTGTGTTCCGTTTGTCAGAGATAAAATAGCCAGTTCCTCAAATATGTTGGGGTTTCCGGGTCAGTACGCATCCACCTTCGACCTCATCTTCACTTAACATCAGGTGTGATTGAGGTCAAGTACAAACCCTTTGTGCATAAAAAAAATACAATGAATTATATTACTGTACCAGGTTCAGTGAAAGGTCCCGATCCCATGGGAGATGACCCCAACTCGCTGCCAGCTCGTTTCTTCAAAGACGACATGACAGCAGCTGAGCGAAAGGAAATCGTCATGAAGGCGTATGAACGACTCAAGGTGTCCCTGGATAAATTCCTCAAACCTGATGGATCTAAGGAAGCGCCTGCGAAGACTTGTGGAGATATCAAGTATCACCATCCGACCTTCGAAAGCGGTAAGACCCGAAAATACTTGTAACTCAGTAAGCTTTAAGTTAATTCCTATATGCCGAGACATGTGGATGACAAAAATCAATCCTTTGGTTTTAAATTGACGTAATGCTTCATGATAAGCTTTGACAACCACGGAGTTCTTAATACTCTGTGAGAACAGTTTTACAATAATCCCATTACAGAAGTCCCATCAGACACAGTATTAAATGACCTAAGCTTACTTTAAATGTTAAAATAAACTGTTGTAACAAATGGAATGAAACGTCCAGACAAAGTTTACAGCTGTACATACTAATTATCAACATACTTTATGCGACAATGCTTTCTTCCTTTTAACATTATTAAAGATTTAACTAGTTCAGTGTACTCGCTTGCCTATAATTTTCAAACCGGAACAAAGCACTACGTGCTTGGAAATTCGCAGAACTATGACAAGTCCTGCAGAGAGTTGTATGGACTTAATTATCTCCACCAAACCAGTAAGGTTTACCAGTTAATGCAAATATTCGAATTTGACGTAATCGAAAAGCATGAAAAACATTATCTATTTGTGTGTGAACGAAACTCATTCTCCATTTCAACAATACCTATTCTCAGGTCAATACTGGATCGACCCTAATGGCGGCGATTTGAACGACGCCATATTGGTCCACTGTGAGCTATCAACTGGCGCCAGCTGCATATTCCCCAAGCCCATGCAGTCCCAGGACATCACATACCAGGGGAAAGACACCGACGTCTGGCTTAGCGAGATGGAAGAAGGGTTTACTGTGAGTACAGTGCAATATTACAATCTATATCCGGCCGCAACAGTTGGTACTGAGAAACAAAAAATAAGACTAGACTAGACGTTTCCGTTAAAGGCAGCCTAGAGGTAGCTCGACTAGAGACTGTTTATGCCGAGCTATGAAAGGCATCAGAGTGGTTTTCTGGTCTTTCACAATTTTATAGATGTGGTATATACATTGTGGTACTCTTTGAGGGCAGCCAGCAGTTCTTATTCCGTACTCCCATTGAATGCAGTTTTGGGTGAATAATTTTCAATAAAATCGCAATAAATCCAACGAACATACTGGGTGTCTATAACAAGCAAGGTGTAAGAGATAATGGAGCCCCAGCAATGAGAACAAACCAACTGATGATCTAACATCGATATTGGTTGATTTGCTATTCAGTTTCGATAATCTAAGTTAAGTAAAGTTTGGCGCGGTCACTTCTTGGATGGATTATAGCTATCTATTCTTATATCTGTCGTGGGGTTGGACATATACCCGAAGGCACTTCGACCCAATCGGGATCTTTTGTGTTCCCTTTCTTTCGTTCTCCCCTATTTACTTATAGACTTCATAAGTCATGATGGCTGCCTGAGCACGTTAAAGTGTCAGTCCCGGTTATATTCAATCGAAGGTATCATTTCCATTAAGCCGCTGGCATAGGCCCATAGAGGGATCTTGAAAACACTAACTGGCATTTAGTCACTATTCTAACTCAAAACCGGCAATCAGCACAGCGGTCGCGTGATGGATTATGATCTGCTCTTAGTCTTTTATCGTATCATTAATTATTTTTGTTTCTTCAAATCAGATAACATATAAAGCGGACCACACTCAGCTGACCTATCTTCAACTGATGTCTACAACAGCCACCCAAAATGTCACCTTCCATTGCCGGAACACAGTCGGTTATTACGATCCAAAGACGAAGAACTATAGGAGAGGACTGAAGCTACTAGCTTATAATGACGCTGAGATTCTGCCCATGGCTAACAACAGGCTAAGATATAGGGCGTTGCTGGATGAATGTCAGGTAAGATATATTGACAAATTGTACCTCATTTTTGTCTGCTTTGACATTTTAAGCGTTTTAGATTTTCATTTTGAAAAATCGAAGTCATTGCATTTTGGTGCTGACTGGAAGAAAAGAATTAGCAAGAAATTATTGTAATGTGTTGTGTACTTCTGGTAGCTACCAAAATATTAATGAGTACAATCCGCAACACAGCCGTTTATTAAGGTAGCAGGTTTATTAAATGTTGGAGGGTCTTGGTGGGATTTTGTTATATTTTCCTTTACATCTTCATCAGTGTATATAAGTATTGATAAGAGCAAATTTTACTGAAAGGAAACATTCCTTTATTATCAAAAATAAATTGCACTGACAGATTATTAAAAAGAACTTGCCAAATCCGAAAAAATAGGACCCTGACTTTTTATAGCACTAATTGATAGGGTCAAGCATAGGAAGACCATGACATCTAACTAGTACAATAATCGACATTTCGTCTTGTTTTTTTTTATGCACTACTGTTTTTCATTCTTTCTACCATTTATAACCGTAGTCGAGTATTTATAATTTTTTTTACGCTGTTATATCCACCTTGTATACATTAAGTGACACAATGATTGATGTAAATGATTTGAATATTGAATCTTTGTTTACAATCTCAGATTATAGAAAGATATTTTTCTGTAATCTGACCTTACAATATTCGACTGTCGGTTACCTGGATGATATCATGCAATCTTTACAGCACAAGTCGCGAGAATGGGGGAAGACGATATTGGAGTACGAAACTGACAAACCAGGTCGTTTACCACTCCTGGATGTAGGCGTCCGCGACGTTGGCAGACCCAACCAGATGTTCAGGGTCGAGCTTGGGCTGGCCTGCTTTAGATAACAGACAACACGAAAAGGTGCTGGTTTGAAGCGGCGCTTATTTTATACAGGTTTTAAAGATGCGAAGTTACGATTTTTTTTATAAAGGACATTTACGAACTCGGCGTTTCTAGAGCAGAGGGCTGATCGCGCTAAGATTGAACGATATTACCAAAGCTAAATCATAACCAAAAGCATTAAAAGTTGACACAAAATAATAATCTGCTCCTGCAAATTTTGCCGATCGCCTAATAATTTTGTATAGGTAAGCATCTAATTTTTTCGAAAATTTTCAAAGACTAGGATCGTCATCTGCTCTTCAATCCCCTACACACACACCCAGTACACCATGATGTGGGGAAGGCTACTCTTTGAGCTCAGTTTCGTAGGAGCTAAAGCTACAAAAGTAAAGCATTTTAAATATCTGATGCGTTCAAAGTATTGAAACCATATTTTTAGAAATAAGAGTTACCTAATTAAGAATTAATAATTATTATTGAATATAATATTTGATTATCTTTAAGTATCCACCTATGTTACTTATTAATTAAATATAACAACTATGTAGGCAATAATATTAGGCAGGTAATAAGTACACTCTTGGAAAGAAAAGGATAACCAACATAAAGGTCATTATCCGTTGCACTTGTCACAGACATAACAAGTTGTCCTAGGATATTGACAAAAGAATGACCGATGTGGTTATATTGCTTTTTGTTTGACAAGGAATCTATCATAAAACTTGGTTAATATTTTTGTTCCTCTAGTTTTAAATTTTTGCCTTTATGGCTATAAATTAAAATATATATTGATTAAATGTAGATAGTGTTTCCAAAATACTAGCATTAGTTAGTAATAGTGTGAAGAACAATTTGGTGTGATTTTGTTTCGAAAATCGGCCTATATAATAAAAAAATATACTCGAAAAATCTACAATATTCTGTAATATAGATTACTTATTAAAATGTAAACTATTTTAAGTGTATAGTTTTATAACTAAACTTCAAAATATTTAGCCAGTTATTTAGCTAAGTAATGTTAAGAGAGATAACGATGATTTTTCCAATGTAACATAAGTACATAATAAAACAAATTATTTAGAAAAATATACTTATATAATTTAATTTAGTAACTTATCTAAGTCGTCACAACATTGTCTACAAGTAATTATACTTAAGTAAGTTTTAAGTACTTAGTTATTTTATAAAGGTCCTCAAGGCTGTATAGGTACTACCTACAATGTACATACAAATAGTTATATTTACATTTTGAATTTGTAAATAAGCATCCCTATTTATGACTTAACTATAAGAAATGTGTCATGTGATCTTAAATAATAATTAGATAATACTCACGGGTATTATAGTTTATATAAGTTATATATAATAGCAATTAATGGAAATCAATCTTTGCATATATCATTAAATAGCAGATAAGACTTATATCAAACATAAAGATTTTTTTATAAATACCGGCTTTTTACTTTATTTCAGCTTACAATTTCATCGAAACTCCGTTAAATTGAGGAGACCTCCGAGGAATTAAACGTAATACTATCCAACCTTCGTTGCATGACATCGCAACGCGGCGTCAGAGTGGGATAGTTGTATATTTCGTTCAAACGAAAGAGCAGGATAACAATCTTGCTACTAGTGCTGGACTGCATCTTTTATCAAACACGACTTTAGCCTTTTTACATTTCCTCATTTTAAATATAAATGACCACACTCAATTCGGATCACGTGTATACGCAACGCTGCGTCCATCGTTTGTTTATTTGTTTAACGTTTAATTGAACAAAAAGTAATACATTAATTTTACATAGATACAGAGTTTGAGTAAAACGGCGTTTTTGATTGGGGCTTAAAAATGATCTGGTGGAGACAGTAAAAAGATGTCTCGGTGTAGCCCGAGACATTCATTGTTATTTATATAACAAAAGTCGGTCGCCCATCAAAATCAGCCAACCGTCATGCACAAAATCCACTTATATCCTTACTATTAAGTTAACCCAAATTACAGTTTGAGTCCTTATGAATAATAACTAAAATAGTTATTTTTAGTTAATTAAATAGTAGATTCAATAATATTAAAATTGTTCAAAGGCAAAGTTACACACTTTACCTACAATATTAGGACCTTCATATTCCTCTCGGTCTGACTTCCGAATTTGATCGCCTATCACCGGATGTGCCAGTTAGATATCTGAAACGAGACAACTTTCGGGAGGTGATTTTATATAAACTAAAAATATCAAATATATTTTATATAAATTTAATGTACTAAATAAACAAAAAAATGTACAAAACAGTATATTGAAAATTGACCATAACATTACGTATAGTCGGAAATAGACAAAAGGTTGTTTGTTTTGTTTTTACAATAGTACTTTTAGTATATTTTTGAACTCGGTAATACTGTAACTAAATAAAAGAATGTACCTACATGATCACCTACGAAATCTTAATTTGTATTATGCAGGCCTGTAAAGGTTTATCTGTTTGAGACTGTACCAAACTAACACAGAAAAATCATATTTTACTAAGGCTAATTCACCAGTTGTAGTG
Organism: Oegoconia quadripuncta; assembly: GCA_949316235.1. Taxonomy (NCBI): domain Eukaryota; kingdom Metazoa; phylum Arthropoda; class Insecta; order Lepidoptera; family Autostichidae; genus Oegoconia; species Oegoconia quadripuncta. The sequence continues at coordinate 18,041,557 of OX438754.1, read as the reverse complement.
CCATCTATAAGACACTTACGGTAACGCGTGACAGTTTCGTAGTAATGAATGAACCTGTACGTGCGTTGCGTCGACCCTTTGTATAGAATTTTAAAAGTATTTTCTCCGACTGCTTTTATGACACCTTCTAAAAGGATTCGTTTGAGATATACACCCTGTATATTACCTAGGTATTTTTTTGTAGATGCTCATTAGTTACCATTTTACGGTAGTTATCGTCTAGTGCCTACTACTTCTAATTATGTGCATCGGGCCTATTGTCTACACCTATCACGATACCTTTCAAAACTTTCATTTGACACTTCCCGACAGCCTGAAACGACATTCCGACATAGTAATTTCAAAGGTATCACGATAGGTATTGGCAAAAGACGATCAAGAGTTCTGAAAAGAAAATTATTATTTTTGAATTTAATTTAGTTGCAAGTGTTCTGTCTAATGCACGTGACGAAGGGCGCCACGTCGCAGGAGCACTTCGTGCATTTATCGTCGACCGTGACCTCGTCTCCAAGGGACAGGGTCATGTTCATGAACTGGCACTGGAAGCTCGCGTCGCGGACATTTAAACCACGTATCACTTTTGATGTGGGTGATGCTGGAAATGTAAAAAATGTATATCTTGTATTGGGTGAGATTATGTTTCAGGGATTAGGTAAATAATTATTAAATGCAGAATATATGTCTTCAATATTTCAATATTTCTAATATTTTAATGCTTAAAAACTAAAATCTGTAGGTATGTGTTACCAATGATCGACTTCATATAAAATTTTAAGGTCACAAAACGTGCTGTTCAAATCCTCGATGTTTCGCTACAAGATCAGATCAGGAATGAGGAAATCCGTAAAAGAACCTCACCGACATGTCAGGATTAATAAATTGAAGTGTCAATCACTTAGCGAGTAGTCCTGCCGTTGGGGCATTAAAGTACTAGAATGTAG